>NADL03000868.1:0-344235 GCA_002205965.3 Kappaphycus alvarezii
GGGGTCTCTGACGTGGACATCCGCAGCGCGGTGGTCAAAGACCGCTACAACGATTCGAAGACTGGATGCGACTACATTGATTTGGAGAAAAATACCCCGCGACTTTCGTCTAGGGATCACTGCAGACTACATGACATTGTCTGTGTGGATATTTTTGCACAACACCGTACACGCGTCGTTTGGAAAGAGTCGGTATATGGAATTGTCGCGTTCCAGAATGTAACTCCCGTGAAACCGTTGAAAGAGAGAGAGATCTGCGAATCGAGTATTGCGATTATGGGAAGGTCAAAGGACCACTACAGAGGACCTCTATTGGAAGGAGAAGAACAATTTGTTTTGGTACGGAGAGTTGGATTTCTTGGCTCCACAATGAAAGCATTTGAAGGAGTACAAACTATGGCAAAGTTTTCGACCGATGTTCAGACTCTTTTACTGGGGCGAAAAGTCATTCATGAACCCAATAAGATCGGGAATGCGATAAAAAATGCAACAGGAAATGGTCGTCTTAGTTTCAATTCAGCTATTCTTCGAAGCTTGTGGTTTCTACGTGATGGGCCCCCTCGTTACATTTCAAGAATGGCAGTTATGGAAGGAGAGTCTTTGTCTGTTGAAAATGAAGAGTTTGGATGCCTCAACACTGGTCAATGTACAGCCATTCTTCAGACTCTTTCTGCACTCCCTTTCATGGAACAAAGTTCCCTCCCTGCTAGGACGTCGTGTGTTGTGGGTCCAGCTGGAACGGGAAAAACAAACACGTTGGTACATTGCATCTCTGCTATTGCGAACGCCCCAAAATTGCGCAACAAGCTACTTCATGCAGAGGCAGAGAGGACTCGAGTATGTTCAGAAGGTATTGAGGGAAAAGAAGATTTGAAAAAACAATTTCTTCCCTTAAGACAAGGAGGGTCAATTCTATGCATTTGTCCAACCAATTCAGCAGTCGATGTCATAGAAGCAAGGTTGCAATCCGGTATCCCATTGCTCACAGGAGACGGATCATTGAAGCGCGTCTATCCCTTATACGAAAGAGTTACCCCGAATCTTGCCCGTAACGAGAACTCCCTGAATGCGCAGAGAGCCGAAGAAATGAGAGGCAAATTCAAAACCCTTTTTCCGGGGATGGGATATGAAAACAGGACTGGATGGATCATCTTGACTACCTTTGGATCCCTTCACCGCCTTTTCCAAAAAAAGAAGCACATCCCCAAGATAGCTGCTGTTTTCGTCGATGAAGGATCGCAAGTTGGCGATTTAGATATGGTTATGATGTTCTATATTCTTGCAGGTCCCCAGTTCGATATTCCGCAATCTTTTGTTCTCTCCATATACGGTGACCCGTACCAACAACCACCAGTTGTGAAGGGGAGGCCAACTTTTTTCTCTCACTTGTACGGAATGTCTCCCCTAGAGAGAATGATCCCAAGAAGGTCCAGTGTTTCCATTCAAGGCGATGATCAAGTCACCAACGCCTTGTTGGACATCCAATACCGGATGAATCCGGCAATAAGCCACCTTTCCAATATCATTGCAAGAAGGCAAGTGAGATCAGGTGCATGCACAATTGGAAGATCCGTTCTACCCACTGAAGGGCGCGTAGCCCTACATGTGAATCAAGTGACGGCTTCTGACACTTCGGCACTAGACAAAAGCTTGTTGGCTCATCCAGTAGTATTTTTGGACCCCTACTCACGAAGGGGTCTGTCGTTTGTTGAGCGTCACAGTCGTGAAGAGTCGGTTCGAGAAGCTATTATTGTCTCTCGCATTATCAAAACTCTATCTAAGGAGCCTGGTTTCCGAGACGAGATGTGCTACTGTTTGAGTATTTACAAAAAACAATTGGAATGTCTCAAGAAGGTGGTTGGAGAGGAGTTACGGAAGGATAGAGGAGAATTCACTGTTTCCAACAACATCAAATTCTCAACGATTGCTGGCGTGCAAGGGGCAGAGGCCAAAGTAGTGATTTTTTCAGGAACAAGAAGAAGATCGGACCTTACGAGGCCGGCGCACCGGGGGAAGGAATTGGCCTGGTTGGTGAAGTGAAGGCAATCTACGTGATGCTGACGAGGGCAAGTTGTCACTTGTACATAGTTGGAGACAGCGAGCTACTATCTTTTTGCAGTCCATATTGGTATAATATCGTACATTTTTCCAAGTCGGAAAGGTCTGTAGAAAATGTACATTAGCGATCTTAAAGCAAAGATTTGCAATTGCCATCAATTTCACCTAAAAGTAACTGAAAGGACAACAGCGGTACTGAGGTAGCATGAGAGCAATAAGACAGAAAAGTACAAGCGATCCTCCAATTACAAGTCTACACATTCGCAACCGCACATGTCCGAGTCCTAGTACTACTGCACACGCCCTCGTACGCCGAAAAGCGTGATAGAAATCTCAATTAGGTGAGGTAAAGGAACGAAAAAATCCACACAATCTACTGATGCAGATCAGCTCCGCAATAAACGAGTACACAAGCCTAACAATCGACAACCGTAGACCAATGAGGGAAGTAACAGCGTTCTCACCCTGGGAGGTCGTGTGTTATTTGAAAAAATGTGAAATACACGTGTCAAGAAAACGCGCAAATTAGAAAACGCACAATTGGGCCCTCATTGTCCTCAAAAAAGGTGCGAATATATACAGCAACTCTGCAACTCTCATGATCTCCCCGTTTGTACACAGCACAAGTGTTATTTGAAAAAATGTGAAAAACGCGTGTCAAGAAAACGCGCAAATCAGAAAATGCACAAATGGGCCCTCCATTGTCCTCAAAAAAGGTGCGAATATATACAGCAACTCTGCAACTCTCATGATTTCCCCGTTTGTACACAGCACGGGTGTTATTTGAAAAAGTGTGAAATACACGTGTCGAGAAGACGCGCAAATTAGCTCCTATACGAAACTTACTTATTGAACAAAAGTAATGTTGCGATGTGCAGGGACACTTTTATCCCTGGTTGATTACAAGTACAGAGGACTCCCAACCTTTCCATTACTCACAGTAAACCAACCCAACTTCTTCTTTCCATTATTCGCAGTAAACCGACCGACCCAATTTCCCCCTCTTATCTCTATAAAAGGAAAAATTCGAATCAGTGATCACCATTAGAAGGATCTGGACAACTATATTGGGTGAATGACTACTTGGCACAATGCCACGTTTTACCGATCTTATTTCTTCCTTTTTGAGGGATGCTCGCATTGAGATGACCTGCGACACAGCATGCTCTTTCTGCTCTCATCTGAGCGAAGAAGAATCCATTGAGAGGGGATGGGAGATTTTTCTCCAACATGCAAGGCAAGCTGAGTGTACGGCTGCGAAGCGAACCCAGGCGTTAACGCACGGGAGCTTGGTATCAATACGAGATATTTGTTTTCGATGTCAGACTAGTGTTAATACGGTGCAATGTGCCTATGAGGAGATGTCGGTGGAGAATATAAATGGTGTTGTAAATATTGATCCTCTGGGAGTTTGCACCTCCCGTGTGCGATGCGCCCTCCACCACTCCAGAAAGTTAAAGATACACTGTTTTGGAGATGTTCCGCAATATTCCGTTGTAAAAACATCGGTGGCATTGAATAGCGAGAATCGTTTCCTTCCACTGAGATTTTATCGTCGTACGAACGAGAACGATTTCCTGTGGGCTATGTGGACGACCCGGCATGTACATTTCTGGATTCATTTATATATGTTGCGAACCCCTGCTATTCGGAGAGCTGGGCTGGTGGGGTGACGACAAGAGTATGGGAACATGAAGATTTGGAGAATAATTTGACAATCTTAGTTCGTGCCGATGGATATGAGAAGGATCAGCGAATGTGGACATTGAAAGAGGTCTCCGAAAGTAAACCGTTCATAACGCCGAGTGGCCCTTTTAAAATCGCATCTGCGATGTGTGTTCGGGGACGTCGGTGGGATTTTCATGACCTGATTTTATTTCCCCCACAAAAAGACAAGCAAAGTGAAAGAGCAGATGGTGCGGAAGGACTTGTGGTTCGTCGCAATAGAAGGCGAAGGGTGACATACTCCGTAAATGAAGTCTTGGGTGCAGCTGCGGAAGAAGAAAACAATGAAAATCCGGGACGAGACGGGTTCGGGGAGGAGACGGGAAATGGAGGATATGGGAGAGCGAGTAGAGATGAGGTCGATGTTGGACACGAGGTAGAGAATGAAGAGGGGACGGACGCGCAAGAAGAGGGGGAGAGGGCTCGAATTGCTGCTCTGAATAACTCACATCCAGTCAGTCTTCAGGGAAACATTCCAATTCCCCTGACCGATACAGAAAGTCCTCCAGACTTCCTTGGAAAGAAACTTACGTCTAAAATTCCATTCCTGTTTGCGTCTTTGCCGTATTTGCTGGAAATTAGGTATCGAAATCACCACTACGATGAAACGGAGAGGGTTGGTAGAGTTAGTCTTGTGGAAGCACGAAGAACGCTTCAAAGGGCTAATACTGGTATCTTTGTTTCGGGTCTTCGAAGTTCAGAGTTGCTGCGAATGGGCCTGAGCAAGGACGCGATTGACAAGCCTGAGTTTTCATCTCTAAAACTGTTTTGCGATGTCGATTCGATGGATGTTGTGACACATCCATGGGGTGGAATGGTTTTCCGTGGGGGATTGATGAAAATATACTCTCAGTTTAAGGGTGGGACAGGGACAAAAGACGCAATTTCCCAGCTAAATGATAAGAATGATTTGACACTGCTAAAACCATGTGATGAGTTCACATACCCTGGTATTTATTTTGTTTATATGAAAGGTGGCCGGAAACAACACATACCGAGGACAGAAGAAGATTTGGATCCAATTGGACTGAAGATGTTTGAAATGAAATCAAATCTGTGCATGGAGAACCTCATTGTGCGAGCTATTATCCCTACGTGGAGCATAAGTATGGCTTCTGTTGGACAAGGATCATTGTTAAAGTTATTTGCAAAGTATTTGAAGGATGGAGGAGCTGATAATGTGTATTCGGAAAATTGTGGTCTAAGTAACCGACAGCTCGCGGAGCGTTTCTTTTGGTATTTGATCCGGGAGATGCTTTTCTTTTCTTTGTCTTTGTTCTCGAGAAATGTTTGCTACCCCATATCGAGGGATTCATTGCCTTGCTGTGCGATTCCTACAGAAACAAATGGGTGCCGACATGATCGACAAGCGGGCTTGGGATCAAATTTTAGAGGCGGAGTAGTTGTGGAGAGCGAGGAGATGATGATATGTTTTCAGATTCTCTGCCGCTTTTTCAGGGCATTGGAAGATCACGCTGAAGTCCCTGTTGAGCAGCGATCATTTCCAGTCACTGAAAATGATGAGAATCGATACGAGGTTGGGAGCGAGCTACTGGATCGGATTGAAGATGCATCATTGCGGGAATGTCTCCAATCGGACTTAGGGGATATTTTCTGTGCTGAATACTTTGAAGACAATGTGTGGAATGGCATGAAAGTACTGAACGGAATTTTAGTGTTGCAAAGCGATGAAAGCAGAAGGGGAAGGAAGGCTCTTCCAGATGCAGAATCTAACGCGGGCTGTCTTTCCGAGGACACATGGTTCTAGAAGACCTTCTGATTTGGCACCTGTTGTATTCCGCATGTTCGCCATGGCATGAAGCGTAGTTTTCACACTTCAGAAAGCGGCGAGGCAATTAAGAATCTACTTGCCGAGGAGTTCTCCTTGGACATGATTCAAGACGGGGTGATAGATGTGGCGTATAATCTAGAAGGTCCTCGAACAGTGGAGTAGCGGTCGTGCTACCGGCATGACAGTCCAGAAAACAAAACTACTTTTTCCGGTTGAAAGAGTCCAGTAGATCTCTACGGAGCCTCCGCGGAACCGTGTACACCGCGCGGGGATATCCGGAGACGCTAGGTTTAAGTACAGGCAGAGGTCGAGCGGGGTTCCAAGCACTGGGTTGCAAGAAGAAGGAATTCGAAAAACTGAAGGCCTATTCGACAAACAGGTCTACGGAATCCAACCGTGGCAAACGGTCTATGATGGAGCTGTAAATGCGCTGAAAGGTGCTATGCGTAATATATCGGCACTAATTTACGAGTGGAAGTGTTTGCGGAGCTGTAGGAATAGTCGGGAGAAGGTTAAAGTGAAAAAAACGTGAGGCGCAGCGTATGAGTTTCTTTGAGACCTTGCTGCATGGCGCGGAGCGACGCGAGTTAGCTGTTAGAGATGAAGACACGTTTGGAGTCCGAATAGAACTGACGGAGGCTTTCAAAGGCGGGGTAGAAAGCCTTGATGCCGCCGTACATTTACTCCGGATGCAAGAGAAGAAAATGGAGATGACCGAGATGGAGTTTGAACGATGCTTCGTAGGTCATCCAGAGCAGTGGCCTTGGTTTTTGAACATTCCGAATCAGTATTTTAGATACCACAAAGCACGAGGTCTTTTTGATATATCGCTTATACCGGTTACTTTTGTTCCATGCAAGGATTTCAAACAGTTCAATGCGACTGTAGAAAAGGAACTTCTCATGACAGCGTATGCATGGTACAAGCTGAGCCGTGCGTGGGTTGCGCAGCACACACTTCCTGATATTGATGGACGCACCGAAATGTATCTACACTTTCTCCGAGAACTTCTGCATGGTAAGTCTATATCTTTTGGCATGCTTGCGTGTAGGGCGTTTCTATCAAGTGCAAACATGTTTGTTCACTCCATATCTTGTATGGAGGAAGACATTTCCCCCCAAATGCCCAGCTTTGTTGAGTCTGCGCTTGGGTTAGACATTTCATATTATGAGTCTGGTATTCCCCAAGTGATAACCTCTCGGCTTATAGCGAATGGGGGACCACTTAAGTGGGTGATGGATAATAGGATTGCAGGATCAGGGACGCTTCTCACTTCCTTGTATGAGAGCCCTAGATCGGTAGAGCAGGCTGCCCATGATCTAGATTCCGAGCTTGATATACCGGACCGGCTCTCTTTTGAATGCAGACGAGAGGCTCATGGATACTCAATGCAAGTTATGGGTCCAGCGTTTCAAAAAGGCATTACCGCGGATATGCTTCAACGAAGGGCATTTGACGATATCTTACATAGTATTTTCTTTATTCCGTCTAAGCACGAAGCCAAAAAGACGATGTGGGGCATGGCTGCATTTGTAACTGCATTGCTGGTAAGCGACTGCACTAACGAGTTGAGAAAGAACTTTGGCATATCAACGAATAATCATGGACTTAATTCTGTGCTCCGCAGAGAGCATTCATGGCGCATGAAGCCACAAATATCTGTTGAGGACTGTGAAGAACTTGGTAATATGGCAGAGAAAGGAGCTGGATGGCAACCAGAGTTCAGGTTCGACGTTTGTGGAGTTGAGGAAGAGGAGGAAGAGCTAACGTTCCTCGCGCGAATGAACGGACTGCTAAGCTTTTACGGAGGGAACACAGTAGGGCGTACATGCCTTGCTGAATTGGGGGGATGGAGTATGGGAACGAATTGACGGATGAAATGGGACGGGTGAATATCGACAGGTTTTTGCAAATGTTGTGGCGAAGGTGCCAGATTGTTCAGGAGGAGGAGCACATCGAGACGTCGGAGTGGAAATGTATCCTTTGCTTACGTTCTGTGGGGAAGCTTGCTGTTGAGAATGGGAGTGCTGAAGTCATTCATTTTGAGGATGAGGTAATGTGGACTGTACCATTCAAGGACATGTTTGAAAAAGACTTTCCAACGATGATGAGAGGATGTTTGGAGAGTGCGGGGTTTATGAATCTCAGTCCCTCTTAACGCCATCATATTTGGTGTGCGAGAAGCGTCGAATTTGGAGCACAACACCAATCTTTTCATATCTGCAAGATGATGGAAGAGCGCTTACAGCATTCCGGCGTCTTGACGAAGACGATGAAAGAGCGAATGGTGGGATGATGATATTTAGAAGGAGCTTTGTGAGCTGCCTGCGATTCATCATGACGTACAAGATGGAATGTGAGCAGGTTATGGAGTATGAGAGAGATGAAGATCTGAACGAACAAAGACAGGTACAACTGGAAATGGAACAACTGTCGAATTTATTCTGGAAGAGGGAAGTTGTACAAGAGCTCGCACTCATGTCTTTGCATGAGAAGCGCAAAGACGCGAGGTTCACATCACTTTCTAAGGAGTCTTTCGATTACTGCATTCTAGTTCTAGAATGCTTGATAAAAATCCGGAGGGAACTTAGGGACGAAGGAATAGCAGCTGTGATGGGCGAAAGCGGTGATATGAGAAGCGTGAAGGAGGGCGGGGGAGAACCTGCAGCGGCCGATGAGTTTGTAAATACATTTCCACCAGTTGCGGAATGGTTTAAGAGACCATGGAAGTCTCTGAATTATCCAAAACCAACAATTACGAGAGAGGGTAGGGTAACCAAGAAGGTAGTTGTTCGTCAAAGTTCTTTACTGCTGTTTGAAGGCGGACTAGTTTTCAAACCCGTGCTACCATCAAGAGCTGCTCGCAAGGGATATCACATGCCGATATCAGGAACAAATCTGTCGGAGAAATATACGCACAATATCGAGAAGTAAGCGCCCGTGGGGTTATTGGATCCCATAGTATGTGGAGACTGGTACCGGATAGCGTTATTCTTAGAACCCTTGAACAAGCTTGTCAGAAGGGGATGAGAGCCAGTAATATATCTTCACAAGAGCGAAGTCAGTAAGGTAAGGTTATCCTACCCTCAGAATAATTGTAATCCCAATACTTTTTTTCATGATAAAATTCGATAGTATCCATGAGTTCCACTCTTGTCACATTGGTGGTGATTACCTCAGCTGTTTCAATGTCAAGAACAGTTCGGCATTTTTTGTCCATGTAGGTCAAAATCATGTTCCGGATCTCCCTACACGACATGTTTCTGTCTCCTTGTTAACAGTAGTGCTGGAGACTGTGCATTCCTCACTTGGCAGATTATCCTTTTCACTGGGCTCACGAATGACGGGACGGGACTTAAAAGGTAGCGACGGACTTATGGTGCTTGTTCTTCGTTGCGTTGAAGAAGTCTTTTTGTCAATCTGCGGTACTGACCTCCAGCTTCGATCAGAAAAGGAGGGAAGCGTTCCACCAATTGCAATTGTCCTGCATGGATCGGGCATGACTGCATGTCTCCTTGCTCTTCTACATGGGCGGTGTAGGTCTCCTATAAAGTTCGAACATTACCGAGACTGCTTGCGCTGCGCCTGTCATTGAATCTTTTGTACCTATCTCCTACCTACTGACCTTTTCCCACGACCGCTTCCCGGAAGAGATATGTCGGTCTTCCCTCTCTCTCTTATGCTCCCACCACCTGCAGCTGTCCTCACCGCTTACTGCTACGGCTCTTTTCGAGTGTTGCTCCTCGCTGCTCTCCGATGAAACGCTACAGTCTGCGATCACACCTGATATGAAATCATGCTATCGAAGTCTGGCAGGCTGCTCCTGTCCGCATTAGCACCCGACTGAACTAGGTTCCTCTCCGAACGCACATCCCACTCCTCCTCTGTTCTCTCTTCGCCCCCTCATCCCCACCGCAGTACGTACATGCTATCCTCTGCGAGGAAGGGCGAAATGGCTCTCCGTCTCTACATCGCACTATTCCCTGGATATACTCGAAGTGTACTCTGATTTCCGTGCTCGGCCGATGTTGCAGCCGACATATATCCAAGCGCGCAACACTCTCTGACACGGAAATACATAGACTGCATGAGTTGTCGACATTACGTACTCCGCAACGATATCGACCACTTCTGTAATGAAGGTGTGATTTTGTTCTCGTCGAGTATCGGCTCCTCTACCAGATTCCCATATTATCTACGTATTTGGCGTCCCTGCGTGACGTTTGGACACATAAATTCACACTACCTTTGGGCTTCACAGTGCTGATACTGCCATCGAGATCACTGCTGCCCACTCTCCACTCGCCGACACATATTTCAAGTACGCTTGCCGCAGACACTGCCGCGACACTAGCAGACCGCGAGAGACCTCACAATTACGGCAGATACAGCGACCCAAACGATTTCATCCTCTCCCTTGTCGGGATTTAGATGTATGACGCCTTGCGCAATACCGAGGAAAGTACCGTCGCTGTGTCGTTTTCTGAACATGGTATACGCACGCAACATGCCATCGTTGGTATTGCCTGTAGCCGCCGCACAAAACATCCTTAGCCAAGAAGGTATGAAACAGGGGGAGCCTGCAAGAATGCTATTGTTTTCTCTTGCAGTGCATCCAATTGTAAAGGAAATTGCTTAGCAGACGCAGCTCGATCAACACAAATGGTGTGCGGACGACCGCATCGTCATTGGCACCCATACAGAGCTCGAAAAGGAAGTCGACATCCTCAGCTCCAGAGAACCTGCCATTGTCGTAAATCTGAAACACACAAAACCCGTTTGTTCTGGTCGCGCAGACTCGATAACTGCACATCGCCATTATTCTACGAAAGCATCGCCTTTAATGATCAATACTCAAGAGACCGCTAGCGCCATACAGCGCAGGGCCTGGGACTACACAACAGGGGCCAAATCTAAAGGTTGGAGCGAATAATTCTCCGTGGCAACAACGGTACCATACTTGCTGGCGAGAAAGTGGGCGACTTAATACATAACTTGATCAAACCCGGGTCCAATGCAACCATAGACACCAACAACCACAGGGAAGGTCCAGTCCGTAGTATTCGCATAAAGTATGGTAATGGTGGCGTTTCTCTGATTTTTTCTTGGAGATATGGCCATGTGGAGGACAAGAACGAAACCCGGATGAGGTCGGACTGATGACAGAGACACCAAAGGCCTGCGGGCTGACAGCGAACTCAAAGGCACCCCGATTGGGTCGTCGCAGTTTATGGAAGATTTTGTCAACGGGAAAACCAGAAGCTACAAGCACACATTGTCGCTGATTGACCTTATCGGAGACGCATCCTCTTGTAAGCTCCAACGTGTGGTGAAGCTAACTCTACAGAGTGTGGCCACTGCCATTACAATGACATACGACGACGACCAACTTTAAATTTTCGCAATCTCTAACAAAGTACCGATGACTGATGCTGTTCAACAGCAGGTATCCTTACCTCTCCGCGACTGCGTTCACGAATATACAGCTATATCAACGCTCAATTTCACAGCATATGCTTAATTTACATCGAGCTGCTGTGGAGCCCTGAGGACAGTGGTGAGACTGAACACCGATACGCTGAAGCGTATACACACATTAATGAGTTTGTCCGACGGCTCCCTGCTTCCGTCACTAATGATGGTAGTGTTCTGGAAGCACTGACAGCGGCAAGCAGCCTCGCAGTCAAGGCCGATAGTACACACAACAATCTGTATTGGGCCCGGTGCGAGTCGGCAGCAGAGTTCCTGTGGCAGGACCATAAATGGACGAGGTTGCCAAACCCCATATCACAATAAGAAGCAGATATTGGGCGAAGAATTCAACGTCATGCATACTTGGAAACGCTTGCAGGGGCCTTCCTCACCGCACTCCACTCTAGTGAACCGATCGTCCAACTAGATGTGGACAATGACGCTACGGTGTCACATAGGAGTTCGCGAGTTTGACGACACCGCACCGATGCAATGCGCTGAATACTATAGGCCCATGGATTTATTAGGGGACCATGGAACACACCTTTGTAAACAAAGGTATCTGGTGGACCAACCTGCATGCAGCAGTTGTGAGAGTAGTTGGGAGAGATCTGTTTAAAGCGGCAGGAGTTGGCGTCCTATATGAGGTCAAATACCTTCTCCCTGGACTGAATGCGCGACCCGCAGATGGTATGGTGCACCCGTGACCTGACACATTGAAAACCCCGACTCTTCTACCAGTGGGCTACGACATCACCGTATCGCCACTCCAGGAGGGCAATATGTAAATGGGAGGACGAAAAGCGCGAGCCGTTGCTAACGCAACGGACAAGCGAGACAAGCGAAAAAGGGACCTACTCACGAAAATGATTGCCACGTCTGGCGACGTCCTGCCTGGAAGATCAAGATTAGGATGAGAAATACGCGGCAACTATCACGTTGCGCAGCCGATATTCTACGGGGGGGGTGGAAGAAACGCTTATACCACAAACCAAGCTACGTTTTTTCGTCAACAAGGGCGGCATCAGTAATTTGTCGTGCCCCGCGACACGCAGAAGGTAGTCACCCTATTAACTTTGTAGCGACTTCAAGTGTTGCACATACATATTACGGTGATAAAAGTATATGACGACGATGGTTTAGGGGTTACTGTACATGCACCGTACTCGGTCGCACTGCCTCTAACCGAAACCATCGCAGAGGCATGCTACGCTGGCTCTGTTCTCTCCTCCTTCTCGGTGATTGCTTCGACGTCTCACTCTTGATCTCAACGCCTCTCGCATATATCCGGGCCAAATACAGCCTCCCCGACAGTTCTCCCCCCCGCCGTCATTGCTGGCCTCCGCTCCTCTTCTTCCCCAGGCCTGTCTGACTTCCAGACAACCACTACTACTGAGATCACAAAGGCGCTTCGCGCCAAACTTCTATCTTCCGTCGACCTCTCCTCCTCCGAAGGCTCCCGGCCACTCCGCCGCCTAGCTTCCGTTGCTTCTTCCCACTCCTCCCGTCCCTTTCACAACCTCCCGCAGAGCCATCTCGGTACCCGGGCCGCTCCTGAAGTTTGGCGAACCATTGTTTGCCTCCATCTTGGTGTCCCCATATTCTCTGGCACACAACCCTGCACCTATTGCGCCGCCGCCAACTTCCGCACTGTCCCCACCCTGGATTCCTACGGACACCATGCCTTTGTCTGTACCTAGGCCGACGGCTCCAATCGGCGCCACAAATTGTGTTCGCGACCGCCTCATTTCCGAGGTATCACGCTTATCAATTGGGATTCGCCCTGTCCGGGAATGGACCTTCCTGCAAGGCTTTCCCCGACCCTCCAACTCTCGCCGCCGCCTCGACATCTACATCGATGTTGTCCACTTCTCTCCCGTCTCGCGGGGCTACGATGTCACTGTCATCAGTCCCTACTCCGCTCCATGTGCCCGAAAGTGGATTCACACGGCCCTAACTGCCCTTCCTACATCTGAGCGCAAGAAATCTCTCCACTATGGCCACCTCTGCGCCGAATTACGTATCGACTTCCACCCGATGGCTGTAGATATATACGGGTCTGCCGGTACCGGTGCCGAACGAGGTTTGTCCAGAATTGCTGAGTATATTGCTCTACGGAAAGGCAGTAGCCCTGCCTTCGAGGGCGATCGCTTGTTCACGATTATCAGGTCGCCCATACAACAACGAACTTATGTCGCGATCAACTGACGACAACTCAAACGCTTCCGGCTCTGATAGAATTTTCACCTTTTGAGGGCTGCTAGCCCTTTCTTTCCTGCTTGGTAAACTCTTCTTCTACTGTATCGTACTGTACATACTCCATACTGTACGGTTCTGTACAACCTCCCTACTGTATAATACTTTATAGTACTGTACTGTACTGTACAATCTCCCTACTGTATAATACTGTGGATTCAGAGTGGCAATAGAAGGCGTCGTACGCTGATTGTGTATGTTGGAAGAAGGGAGCCGGCGCCGGCGCAGACGAAGGTTGCATGCGAACCGGCTATGGGCTGCGGTGTCGGGCCACACGTACTAGGAAGTGGTGAGGAACATGGGAAAATGTCGCACCACGTGTTTTTCGAAAAATTGTAAATTACACGTGGCATAGATGCTCTCTCTGAAATGGATTTTGGGATCACTGATGTGGCGCAGTCCTGTAATCTGGTTATTAAATTAGAAAATCACTTTACCCGCTATGGCTCATCTGAAAGTAGAAGGAACGCAAATAGCGGAGATATCGTTTGAACATAAGTCTGTGAACCTTGTTTTCATTAACTCATCTCTAGAAACATGCATTGGGGCTGGTGTGATAAGGTCTCAGAGCTACCAGTGGACGAGAAAGGCATGGTGCGATAATGTTGCAAAAGAAGTGGACGCCAATCGTCAGAAAACCCTAGTACGCCAAGGTTTAAAGAACCTATCTTCGTTCCTTGATATTCATAAACTAGTGAAAACGACCATAGTGGTGAAAAGATAAATAAATTTTATTCTGTTTCTGTGCTACTCATCTACTACTTTCCATAGCATTGATAATCCCAGTAGCCCCTCTGCCTCGAAACATTGTCGCAGCGGGCCGGCAAGTTTCCGAGACGGACCAAGGCGGTGGTTCGTCCAAAGCGCAGCCTCCTGGGGCGACATCAAGGGGTTACTAACAGGACTAAAAGAGCATGGGAGCTTATGGAACGATGTTTTCACAAGGAAACTCGTCTGCCGACCCAGTGGTCGGCTGGCATCCCAGTATGAAGAGGACTGTCCTGCTGGGAGAGGAATAACAGATGCGTTTTGCAGCGTCATTCGGACTCTTTTCAAACAATTAGGCCCAAACTTATTCGCCTCCAACGATTCATCCCTCCCAGAAGTGACCGTGATCTCATATTGAAGGAACGACTCTGTGTGCGAGAGAATCATGATATCATGGTCATTATCTTCCTTCTTGACCTTTTCCGACAGCAAAATGAGATAGACCTCCGAGCGAAATGGATGTGTTTCACAGAGGACTTCTTTCAGATAATCGAACGATAGCTTTTCCTGATCGTAAAGGCAATTGAGGAAAGCACCTAAATCTACTGGTTTCGATAAAGACCATCATATCCAGCAAATGAATGGTGCAGATTCATCAATAGCTTGGTCATCTCCATTTTCTGCTTCCACTTGTTGGTAAAGTGCATTCTGCGCATCCCAGGGAAGCTTCATGACGCGTTAGAGCTCTTGAAGGCATGCAGCTTGGTGGAGAATGAGGCATCCCATCCAAGTTTTCCCCAGATCCACTCCCCGAAAGGAATGGAAGAATGGATGTAGCAGCTCCCACGAAACCTTCCATTCAGTATCCGATCTATTTGATTCCCCATTCGTATCCCTTAATATTCCAGTGGGTACAGGAATCTCCCTAAATGGGAATTTCGCAGAGAGGCAGCGGTTATTGTCGCTTTTATGCGAGTCCATATCCACGGCTGCCGACGTCCCATCTGGAAGAAGAAGATTGATTGTACCTTCCTTCACAAAAATGTGGCAATTCACAACTGTCGGAGCTTCAGAAGGACCTGTCTTGTAATAAACAAGCATCAATTCGGGTAGGCAGCTGTGGGTGAGTAATAGACGAATGTCGTCCCTTAATACCGCATAAAGTGGCCATGTGTTTCGAGTAAGACGAGTTCTGGAAGGATTGGAATAGTACAAAAGGATACCACATACAATGGAGCCAGCAAGTTCGGTGGTGATAAACATTGCTGCTAGCGTATAGGTTTCAGTAGGGGGTGAGTGAAAGGAAAGAGTGGGCGTGTGTTCTGTAAAAATTGTGGCAGGTCGGCCAAGATAAATGAGTGGGTGTGCCGATAAGAGTTGGAGGACGGGTAAGTGGGGGCGGGTATGGAAAGGTGGCCGGGGGTGTGAAAGAGCCGTTGATTAAGAATGGGGCGGGAAGAGAAGAGTGATGACGTTGACCTGTAAATTCTGCATAATTCTGAAAAATTCAGAACACACGTGTAAATCGAAAAAATTCAAATTACACGTGGACACACGTGGAAATTGAAAATAGATATATACCACGCCCATCCTTCCACTTGCCATACTGCGAGTCCCAGTCCCATCGCTACCAAAATCCATCCATCTACATTCACCCTCCTGCTTTACCATCCATCTTCCTGCTTTACCATCCATCTTCCTCCTCTACCATCCATTTTCCTCCTCTACCATCTATCTACATTCAGCCTCCTCCTTTACCATCTCCCCATGTTTTCCAAACTCACCAACATCTCTAACAGTAAGAGCTTGAGTGGCATTCTCTTCTTCAATGACGATAGTCGCACGATGATGGAGCCTGGCACCCCGCAAGCCCTTCTCCTTGCTGAATATCTCCCAAAAATTTACGTTGGCTCTGTACAGATCCCCGTCGTGTTCTTCTCAAAGGGCAAAGAAATTCCCAATTCAATACCTGGTTTCGTCACTCGATCCCCTGAAAATGAACTCCGCCTAGTGGACACGACATCACGAACGGAGTACAGCTTGGATGTCCAGTGCTACGAGAACAAAAACTCTTTACTTAGTGACTATTCGGGAGAAAATGGATCGCGAAACTTCAAACTCAACCTTAATATGCTAAAAATTGAAAAATTCGAAGACGGCGACATTCGCCCCGGAAAGGAGGCAGCGATGATTTGGATAGGGACTCTTGCAGTGAGCCGCTTCGTTCTGACACGTGCATTTCTCACCGTGTGCGTATTGCCGAAGGCGAATCGTGATCAGCTGGATCGCAAACTGCCTATGAAAGGATGCAAGACGCAAAATCAATGGGTGATGTGGTATCCGTCCGCTACCTCTCGATCGCTCGTGAAGTGGATTGAGTTTCTTTCAAAGGGAAGGGGATATGACTCGAACGACCTGCTGAACATATTACCGTCCCTAGAAGGTTTCTACAGGTTCACGCTTCCCAGTCAGGGCCCTAAGGAGCTCATGAGAGTCGTTTTTGACGAAGAGCCCCTGGACTCAAATGGACTTCAAGCTTACGAAGTGGAGCAAGGATCCAGCCGATTCCTTCAAATCACGCTCCCCTTGAATATTGACGTTCCCAAGTCTTCCTCTCCGCCAGGGGCGTCAGTTTTCTCCTTTAATGAGGTTGTGGACTGCTTCGTGCTTCCCCTAAATCCTTTAATTTTTTCTGGATGTCTCGGCCCATATCGATCCGCGGTGCATGGTTCTAATGCCTCCGATCGTTGGTTATCGTTCATGAAGAAGTTGAAAGTAGACCAAAGGGCAGCCAGCGTTGAGAGGAACGCTGTGGAAAACCTCCAACAAATCATATCATCTTTACCTGGGTTCATTATGGGGTCAAAAATCGGTTGGAATGAGAACGACCATTCCAAGCTGAAAGAAGTGTCGTCGAAAGCGCGTCCGGTCTCAGGGTCCACCGTTCCCAAAAGCAGTAAAGGAGCCAAAAATGACACTACGAATAGTTCGCGAGAAGTTTCTGCTGTTCATGAAGCGTCTAAGGAAAGTTTTTCCGAAAAAGGGACTACTAAGTCATCGGCACCCGCAAAATCTACTCTCAAGAAAATACGCCCCAAGAAGAGACCTTTCCAAAGAGACACAGCAGGTACCTCTGGCTCTCCTAAACTTAAACGGAGCAAAAAAGGTTCAGTTTCTAAGACCACAGATCAGAGGAAAAAGGAATCGCCACCGGGTGAGAGTGATGCCCAGTCAAGTATTAAAAAGTATTAGTGAAGCTTGCTGGAAAGTTAAACCTTCAAAATCAAAAATTAAAGCAGGCAAGAAATTGTTCAGAAGGAACCTGTGATGAAAACGAAAACCTCTAAACCCAAGAGCCTCCTAAGGATAATAGGAGCAAATTCACCACTCTAGAGAGCTCCGAGAGCGATGAGAGTAGTTATATGGACTCTGACGAAGAAGTGGATCGTCTAATTGACGAAGAATTGAATAAGCTGTAACTGTTAGTTTTGTATTAAATTAATTTACTCTTCTTCTCTTCACTGCCCGATGTACATTCATTTCGGTATTTTGAACGACGTTTCTGTGTGTGAGAACTGTCATTCTATTCTCATTTCTGTCACAAAGTTTGGAGAAAGAAGTGGTAAATCTATGTGCTGGGACTCCCTTTGAATGTGATAATGCCTGTTCCTCCCAAAAGTCTCTTCCATGCCGCGGTTCCCCGGATCGGACTGGACCGTAGAGGAATATTTCCGTAGCCTCCTCGAGGACGAATGCTTCAATAACTTGCGTTTTATACCTGAAACCCCAGTCCAGAAGGCCTTTGCGTCCATCTCTTGGTGCTCGTACCTCTAGACGGGCTAGAAACTCGGCTGTTGCTCCAACGATCATATCCCGTAATGATGTGAGGATGTACGTAGATCCCTCTTCCTCCAAAAAAGCTAGTTTCGCCAGGTCATCCTTCCTAGTTTCTTGCATGAAAGGTATGGACAAATAGAACCCTGCAATATGGGGATATACTTGTTCTAGATTGCCTTCTTGCTCAGCCTTGATACCTCCAACCCACAAATGCTCAAGCCAAGACCTAAGACAACGTGGTTTTGCCGATGGATACCACACCCAGAACCTGTTCGAATTTCTCAAGCTTTTCCGCACTGGCGCCACAACAGGGTATATTTTTCGTACATACTTTACTACCGTAATGTCGATTGAACGAGTCGAAGAGCGAGACCGGCAATCCATTTTTCACACGGGCTCATCTCGCTCAACTTCTTTTTCGTAATTCTGGCAGATCCAATATTCTGGAATGATAAAAACACTCCTTCCTGTGGAAGCCCAGATTTTTGCGATAAATGGACGAGATCCTTGGTCTCCTTGAAGAATGGATTTAGGCCAAGCCTCCAAACTCCCACCGGTATAGTCAATGAGACGCATTCCGGGGCTTCATCAGCCCCTAAACCTCCACTCATGACAAATGGCGAATTTTCTGGAGTCACAGGACCCACCATCGTCACTTGGGGAAGTGTACCAAATTTGTGATACCTCTCCAAGTCGAATTTCACCCGCACAGCGTCTGGAAGACTTTGGTGTTGCTCAACCGATCCTGGGGAATCAGGATCGCTGTCGAAGAGGACGCAGACGGGAACTGTCTTTGCGGGTTGCCTCAGCGTAGCTGTAAAGAACATGTCCAAATTTGGAGGGAGAATATGTTAGGGAATAGCGATTTGAAATCAAACTGGGTCTGATGTAGTGGCTATTTATTGACACTCTTCAGCGGCGCAATGCATTTCCAATAGAGCAGAGGTATTGCGCGGGAAAGCACGTCGAGGAGTCTTCACCCGGCAGATTTACTGGGATAGGATAATTGCACCATGGGTAAAACCAAATAATTATACAGAGAGCCTTTTTGCCACGTGTAATTGGAAATTTTTTGAAATACACGTGTTCACAGGCACTAGAAAAGTAAGCTCTCTAACTGTTTACTGCACTGTAACTTAACATGAAAAACCTTTTTTCCAGTAAAAATTTCGGCCTTCCAAAACATATACCTTTCCAAAATGTAACGGAAACTGTCAGGAGAGCATATCTTTGCCGGTTACTCTTCCATTGAAAATGATATGCGACTTGGTATGGGCATGAAAAGGTAAATCAGGCAAAAGTTTCGGCGTTATGACGAAACTCTGTGGCGCATTCTCCTTTTTGGCATCCTCAAACATCATTCTCATTATTCTTCTCTCATTCACGTAATCCAGCCCTTGATTTAATTCATCCACAAACACAAATGGTGGCAACTTTAGGGTATTTTCGGGGTTTTTTGACAAAGATGGGAATGACTGGCGCGAGCATCTGCACAAGGGACTAAAAATGTTTTAATGTTGGCAAAACTCCGTCTCGAGCTCGTCTCCCACAAGGTCGCGTCACTTCCGATCAAGAAATTCCGGAGTGATAGGACGACTAGTCTACGAATCAACCGTGAGAATGACGGAAGTTCCTGCAGATCCATGCTGGCGCTTCCTCTATCAGTTGCCCTCACTCCATCCTTCCCTCTTGCATCAAGCCTCTCAACTCATTTCCACCCACCTCACCCTCACCAAAGGCACTGACCACGTCACTTCCACTAAACTCCGTTGCTGTGCCGCAGCAGTAGAGTAGCCCAATGTCATCAAACACGTTGCCTTGGTTGCCGAAGAGCCACCTCAACAAGGAAACGTGCTGCTTCACTGCGCTAAGTGCTGCAGAAAAAATGCCTGAAACAGTTAGACAGCGATACCGACAACTCGATTGGGGACGACTGGACCCCTAATTTTGCCGTTTGGTACACAAAACCATTGATGTAACCCAGCGAAAGGATGATAGTCCAGGAGTTTTCAAGACCGCCACCGGTTAGGAGGTTTTTCTTACCATATCTCGTCACATAACTCCTGTTTACAGGGAGCCTTTTTGCCACGTGTAATTGGCAATTTTTTGGAATACACGTGTCATGGTGCTCTGAAAAATAAGCTCTTCTAACTTAACTGTTTGGTTGCGAGTTGTTTACCCTTTAGCACCTCCCCATTGCTTCGGATTACATTCTTTACTCCCAAGTTGATGACGCGCTAAGTGAATGTGTAACTTGCTCCATAGTCTACTAGTAGTTCTACAGCACCACATATAGGACATTCGTAGCATTGTTTGGACTTCAACAGCCTTTCCAATAGCTTGGGGTACAACATCGGAACAACAAGGTGGTTCTTTTTTAGCGCTTTCGTTCCTTCTGAGTATATTTCCGTGAGCTGTGCGGGGTCCAGCTGCCGTTCGTAGACAACGCAACTGCCGTCACTGTTGTGGGTGAATTTAGAAGGTAGGCTATCGTCATGGAAAAGGAGCCAGTACAGCTTATCTGTTATACCGTTTACAAACAGCTCCCGCTGTTCAAACGGCGATAGGCGATGCTTGTGATCCTTGACACCACTCTCTGAGTCAACTAAATAGGCCTGCCCAAGAACCAATGGCAAAGGCCTTTCCCCACGCTGGATTATTTCCCTGGCCTGCTCCTTCGAAATGAAAGCGCCAAGTTCCACCGGAGTTCCATCGTCGTTGAAACTCTTGTAACAGTCTGACTCTGATGTAGGGGTGTTCCTTCTTAGAACCATTCTTACATGTGCCTTCAAACTAATTTCGGAAATCACTCTATCAGACTGATGCAGCGTCATCAGAAAAGGGACAGAAACAGATCTGTCAAGGTTATCTCTTTCAGGATGGCGGTTGAAAGCACTTTCATTATGTTTTCCAAGGACCGAACGACCACCACGCACTTCTTCAGGATAATGGATCTCAACGCCTTGAAGACCCCAATTGATGTCGACCTCCAGCCATTGAACACCCATGCCATGGCCTTTCGGAAAACTGTCGGAGATGATGGACGGGTCACGGTGAGAAATTCCTTGGGAACCTCGGTATCCTCGCCGGTGATGTCGAGAATTTCATAACGAGGGAATCTCTGCATGAATTTGCTAAACTCCAATTTGAGAAATGCGTGAAGGTCACCTTCTAAACCCTCGGAGCTCAATGACTGAATTTTAAGCGATGTTTGGATCTCAGGGATATTAGCGTAAACCAAAAAGTGGCAGATGCATTTCGAAGCAATATTCGGCAAAGACCCATCGAATTCATGCGAGACAACGATCGTTTGAGAGTATAATTTAAGCTTTCCTTTTCCGAATGACTTCTCAGGAGACATAACGGCAGCCTCGTTCATTATTATGGCATACTCCATGTTATAGTTCTTAAGGAAAATCTCGTTAAGTACTTCGGAGACAGTATGTCCGTAGCAGTTATCATATGATTTGAAGAAGCCAATCCATTTCGCTCCATTGTGGAGAGGTTCCGGCTCGATTTCGAGAATTATCTCCTCATGCTGCGATACCTGAACGATTTCGATTTGTTGTAGGTATTTATCAGCCAGCTCAAGACAATTTGAGGCGCACGCAATTTTGCGTCGAACTTCTGGATCATTACTTCCACATGAACTCGACGGTTGAGGGGTAGGCTAAGATGCCCGTTTTCGCGGGAAGTTCTTTCGTTTGGCCTTTTGCGAAGGGACCTGTTCGCGTTGCGTCTTGACCTCATTACTGCGATGGGAATCGCAGTAGTCCCTTTTAGAGCGAAGCCTTTCGCTACTCCGAGTCTTTCTAACACTTAAATGAGTATTTTCTCGGTGCCTACGGGCACTTGAAAGCAGAATCATAATTGCAGCACCGTCTTCGGTTCGGTCTGCAACCTCTTCATCAGCTTTCTCACGTGCTTGCATATGCATCCTCACTTTGTCCACGTTCCCAACATCAAGAGACTCGTCTTCCATGCTTCCAACGCTATCATCAGATATTTGAAGAATCTTTTCCCTCCCCATAACTTCTTTTGACGGAAGATGCACCACTTTTGCGACCGAGGCGCGTTCCTCCCTGACTTTCGAAATAGTTTCCACCACCTCGAGCTTTGGATTGGTATCCACGGTGTTTTTGGGGATCGGAGCAACAATAACGTTGGGACTACTCCCATTCGGTATGTATTCGGATATCGTTTCGGTGATTTCCTCAGCAGCCTCTAGAGATTTCCCCTCAACAATTAGGTCAGATACGTCACGGTTTTCGACTCGCATTTTCTTTTTTGGAGGGGATGTTGCTTCATCTGGCTTCTTTGTGCCCTTCCCAATTTTCATGCCACGGGCTGGTGAGGAAAGACGAGACTGGATGGAGTCGAATAGATGTTTTTCTGGTGCAAGATCTTCACAAGCAAATTCGACCGAACCAACACCCTGCAACATCTCGCGAAATTTAGAATGACCTTGTTCCAAATCTTGACCAAATGGGGCAGTGGAAGAAATCGAAGACTCAAAAAGCGCCCAAAACATTTTCTGTGCATCTGATAGACTGTTGTTTTCGGCTTTCCATTTCGGTATTATATTCAGCATAGCGATCGTTATGCTGCTGGATACCCTTTCAAGAACTCCCGCGGCGCTTAAGGAGCCATTTTTCTTGCGAACCTGCCGGTAGACAACAACAATAGCGGCGAACACAAATCCTTGCATAGCCAACATCGAACGGGAATGAGAATACATAGAAGCTGCGTGAAGAAATGAGCAAAGTGCGCTCTTTCTTCCCCTTCGCATCATCGTCAATCTGATGTTACCAGGCGAAAAAGCATGCAAAAGAGTCCGTAGCATTCTGTTTCCCCTGTCCATGATGTTAGATACCGAGAAGAGGCCCAAAGAGCGCCAACGCTGGATCAATCTCTATGAAAGGGAAGTAATGCAGGCATTCAAATGCTTCAGAACGGATAGCTGTTTCTTCGACAACCTCATCGCAGTATGTAATTGGCCCTTGGACTTCTGGCCTCTTATACAGATCAATTCGTCGAAAAAGCACGGAACTGACGATTTCGCAATGCGAGATGCGTTGTAAGACATCACTAAGGCCTGGCTTTTAGTTATATTGAGGAAAACATCAAAGTACAAATAAGTTTCCAGTATGTCATCCCGATCTGAGAAGGCCTGAACAATGCTCCTGTGTCGGTGACAACCATCAATAAAAATGAATTCTTTCAGGTCCGACTCAGCGTCCGCTTGTGAGGTGCATAGATCTATGGATGGAAGTGCTTCTAATTCTCTGGCGCTCAAATTCCAAACCATTCCCTTCATAGAGCCGGGCGCGACACCGTTGAATTGAGCTCTATGCGAGGTCTTGATTCCCATGATAAATTTTCCTCTCTTCGCTTGGTCAAAACCAAACTTTTCATGTCCTCCGCAATAACCTAGACAGTGGCATTATCGACAGGACGAAGAGCCCTCCCTGACATCGCATCAGAGATGATGTTGAGCTGCTTGATGCTAAAACAGGCACGGAACATTTGCGCCATTTGCGAGAGAGATGTTTAGAGAGGTATGCAAGGAATTAGTAGAGAAATATAATCTGTAGATTCTGATTTTGGTGCGGATGGTGCGGGTGCAGGTGCAGGGTAGATATAGATGTGTTTGAGAAGGGAGAAGGAAGAGACGGAAGAAAAACGTTGGAGTTTAAGTACCCAAATTAATTGCAAGCGCAGACCCAAATCAAAGCAAATAGTAACTGAAAATTGATTTTACAGTTGTAATTCTAAAAATTGTGATATACACGTGGCAACTGAAACCAACATGAAAGCCAAATTGAAACCCCTAACTCCAAAAACTATACGGGCCAGCCCGCTCTCAGTTTTCTCCATTGCAACCCGCAATCTCCTGGCCGTTTTATATAGACGTTATAAACATTTTTTTGGAATTAGAACCGAAAATTACAGACTACGAATCCCCCGCCGTATAAGATGGACGTTATGGTCATTTTTATGTAAACAGAACCGGGAAAGACTTTGTATTTCTAAGACATTCGTGGTTGTCCAAAACCTGTTTCGCATGGCGAAATCATGTCAGATAGAAACATGTCCGGATGACCTTCGCTGCCATTTACATCAAAAGACAATATACAGAAATGACGGCTCGCTCCAAATTCTCTCATTGCGAACTAAAATGTCCAGGCCATGCAAGGTAGACTTTATGATCGTTGTTTTGCAAGTAAGACCAGGAATGGCAAACTACAATCTCTCTGTTGTAATAAAGACCCTAAAACCCTGCCGTTCGAGATAGATTTCATGATTCTTTTTATAGAAATAGAGCCTAGAATGACGCTCAAATTCTATGAGCCTTGTAGAGGTCGAAAATCTCTTTACCATCGCTACATCATGTCAGTTAGAAGCAAGTGCGGATGGCCCTCAATGTCATTTATCCATAGGTCCTATGTTTCTTAAGCAGTTCGTATGACCGTAAATGGCAAAATTACTCCTTCCCATATGACTCTCACTCCTAGATCGCGTAAGCCTTTGATATTCATTAGAAGGATAAAAGCTCTCCATCCATGCTCGAAAGGCTCACGCTGGGCGTCCCTTAAAAATTCATTTTAAGCACAATCGCTCCAACGGATTTCAAGGCATATATTACCACCCTCACTCTAGCCTGAGCCTCACATTACGAGCACCATGCAAATACTTACTAAGGTGATCTGCTGTATTCATCAAATTGCAACTGAAAACATACGCATCAACTAAATTAAATAAATACCATAAGGTATCTGTACGTCACGTTTCTCATTTCGGAAGCATTGAACCAGCCAATGACTTGATTAAAGACAAATACATTCTCCAAATCCTTACATTGCGAACAACATCATACTTTTCCTACTCTTGTGATACGAGCTATCCAACGGATTTCAAGTCATATTTATCCCCAAATAGATCTAGTAAACACAAAAAGGTCGCTCTGTGTCATTTTTTTATCGACACCAATCATCGAAGCATTACATTCCACGCACCGAACACAAGGCATACTAATACGAACTGTTCCATTTATCAGGTTTCAGGAATCATTTCCCTACCAAATGGATTCAATAAAGGCAAGACGGTATTTACTTTTCACTTCTCTCAGTTAGGAAGCATTTTATAAACAAATGCCTTGAGTGCGTCACCTATGTAAATTCAGCATATCTTCATGTTCAGCAAAGCTTGCCCAATTTCTTACTTCTAACGATTCATTGCGTAGTTTCTCGGCTAAAAGCGAATTTTGTATTCAACTCACTTTACAAGGTCCCAAGAACAAACTCAGAGCATATTAAATCATGTGATCCCAAACAGAGCCATCATCACTTCCGCTTGGAGAGCAAGTTTTTGGCGAAGGCCACTTTTATGCAGAGTTTCACTTGCAGCGTATCCAACATAAACCTTTCTAATATCAACTGTTCGCTTTATCGAGTTTCACTGCAATCTCGAAAAATGGATCTAGTAGAGAACTTCAGGTAGCCCCGACCCATATCACTGCGTAGGCCATGATCGCAGCACACACATATAATATAGACGCTGAATACCACCATTAAAAACCACCTCAGCACAATATTCATGCTTTCATTGAACAAACACTCCACAAAATCGTGTTTACCGCCAAAACCGCCTTAAAACATGGCAACACAACGAGTCTGCATGGCACTATCTTTGAACACTTTATGATAAAAGTGTTGTTATACACTGCCTACTACATTCATTTTTTAAATAATTACGGGTTAATACAGGTCTGTAATCCATTTCCTAGAAAAGCGGTACAGCCGCATCAAAAATAGCCAAAGTCGATATTTTCGAAACATTTTCATAACCGCAAATATTTTTATTTCTATGGCTTGAACTATTGACACAGAGAATATGAAGCACTTCCGAACACTGTGCAGGACCATACAAGCCTTATCGGAACATAACATGTACAACAAATCCCTCGACCACCCAAATCCCCACCCGGCCGGTAAAAAAATCCCCTAAAACCCTTAATCCTCTAAATCCCCTAAGTCCCATAAAAACCCTAATCCTTAGGACTTGCAGCCTATGTCATCATGGCCTGGTATAAATACCCATACCTGAGCCTAACGGCACCTCAATAGCCATGCGGGAAACCGGGTGGCGAGTCGCGGCCAGCTCTGAGGATGTCTTGTCCCTGCCCCATGGTGGTTCGTGCGGGCAAGAGGGAGCCCCCTCTTTTCGGCCACCCCCCGATCCCTTGCGACGTGTCGTATTTCGGTAGGACATCCCGGACAAATCAGCAGCTACCACTTCATCTTCCACATCTGGGATTCGAACGCGACACACAGTCCAAAATTGGGGAAGCCCAAAGGCGCAAACCAAAATAACTCCAAAGTCTTCTTGACGTCGATCGCACCATCAGCCGCACCCACATTCGTGTTCATCGACCACCCCTTTTTTTCCTTGCGACTTTCCCTCAGTGGTATCCACCTTGCCCTCGCGCCAATGATTCACGTGCATCAATACACCTCCCCTCAGCGAGAGCCCACATCACGTCAGCTCCTGACGGCTTCGGTTGCCTCCCCCCTTCGCGTGCTTCCCTCGGATCGTACTGCACACCACACCGAAACGCCCAATTCTACGTTCTCCTGGCAAACCCCGTCGAACGCCACCATCCCAATGCCCCCCGGCTACATCCGCGGCCCATCAATGGGCACTACCGCTGCAAAAAGATGGTCGACCCGGGCTGCCATCTCGGCCCCAACGCTATCGCGGGGAATGTACAATTTCAACCGTCTAGTATGTATTCGACCTATCGTTGCCCTTCTGTGCGTAGCGCGCAATTGATACGTCGGATGCCTTGCGCGCACCACCTCGTATGGGCCCAACCACTTCGGACGCATGCCTCCGCTCGCCCTCGTTCTTCTCAAAAGCACCGAATCACCATCACGATATGACTCTTCCGGCACCATTGGGCGCTGATCTCGCTTTTCCTTTCTCGCAGTCCTATGCGCCATGACCTCCACGATCTCAACTACCCGTGCGGCCTTGTTGGACGCACCTGGTCCCGCATCCAGCATTGGAGCATTCTGCACTCCCGAACGCGGCTCCTTCCCGAACATCAGATAGAATGGGGACAAACAATGCCTACCTCAACGCACACGGTACGCCGTGACAATCGATGGGATCTCGGCGTCCCAATCCTTGTTTGTCGACCAGGCCACCTTCGCTGTGGCCCTCCTCATCGTGCCGACCATCTTTTCTGCGCACCCATTTGCCTGTGGCGCATAGAACTGACCGGCTTCCAGCGGATGCCGAACTTCCTCAAAATATCACCAAAGGCCGCAGCTATGAATGCAGGGCCATTGTCCGTTACAATGGTACGCGGACTTCCAAACACGTACACGATATCGCGTTCTACAAAGGCCAGGGCTTCTTGGTTTGTTTCCTTTCTTGTCGCGCGAACGACCGGCCAGCCGCTCAGGTGCCCGACACCAATCAGTAGGAATCGATTCCCATTCTGCGTCGCCCTGAACGGCCCGGCAAAATCAAGCGAGAATGTCTCCGGTAAGCTCGTCACCGGTTGCTGCAGTCTTGTCTTATGCGCCCGCGCTAACGATGTCTTCTGGCATACATCACAGGACCGGACAAAATGGTAAATGTCCAGGATCATATGCGGCCACCAAAACTTCAATTTCACGAACTGCTTCGTTGCTTCCACATCTCAGTGGTCTACCAAATCGTTTAATGCCGATAGTATGCCCCGTCGCATTTGCAAAGGAGGAACTACACGTAAGCCATCCCTCGTTCGACGGAACAAAATGGAATCGGAAAACATGAACGCCTTCGCCTGACAGCGATATCGTTTCGAACTGACCGCCGATCCCGCTCCCATTTTCAGGAATCTTCGAATCGCATCCAGGCTTTCGTCGTCTGTACCGCCTCGTTCTGTTACATCCACGGAGGCTACGACTTCGCCCTGTTGTAAGAAGTCTTCGAGTGCCAACTCATGCACCGTATCCTCTTCCACATCCCCTGCTCCGGAAGGCGAGAGAAAATCAGCCGTGGCGTTCTGTGACCCTGGGCAATGGCAAATCTCAAACTCATACTCTGCCATCAAGTCCAACCATCGCGCAAACCTCCCGAGCAAGTCTTTTTTCGCGAATGTTGAACGCAGGGCCTCGTGATCGGAAAACAGAACAAACGCTGAACCGAGCAAATACGGGCGGAACTTCTCCAGGGCAAAGATGACTGCGAGCGCCTCTTGTTAGTACGCACTATACTTCCTCTCAGGCCTTTGCCGCGTTCGTCTGGCAAATTGGGTCGGATGCTCCCGACCATCCTCTTCCTTCTGAACCAAGACCGCACCTGCAGCCACTCCGGAAGCGTCTGTGTAGACCACGAAGGGCTTCGTCGTATCAGGAAACAAGAGGACAGCGGGAGACGTCAGGGCCTCCCTCAACGCAACAAAGGCCCCCTCCGCCTCGCTGTTCCAAACAAACGTCCCACTGGGGGAATTCAGCTCATACAGTTGGGAGGCGATATGCGCAAACCCCCTAATGAATCTCCGATAGTAGTACGCCATCCCCAAGAAGGATCTCAGCTATTTCCTAGACTTCGGTCTGTCTGCCTCAGAAATCGCCTTAATCTTTCTTAGATCCGTTCGCACCTCCGTACCACTCACAATGTGGCCCAAAATCTCCACTTCACGTGCGCCAAACAAGCACTTCTTTAATTTCAATTTCAACCCCACCCCTCGAAGCCGTTCAAGCACAACGTTCAGATATTGCAGATGTTCGTCCCACGTCTTTGACTTGACGACTATATCGTCCACGTACACAAGGACAAATGGCAAGTTGCTGAACAGAAGCATAGCCACCCTTTGGAAGCATTCAGTCCCATTCTTGACCCCAAAAGGGAACACCGCGAAGCAGTACGCTCCGCACTTGCATCGAAACGTTGTCATTTCCTGCACGCTTTCATCGAGACGGATGTTCCAATAGCCCGTGAAAAAGTCAAGGGTGGTGAGCAGGGAGCAACCCTGCATCTCGTCTATGAGCTCTTCAATGTTCGGTATCGGCCATTTATCCGCTTTCATCCGCTGGTTCAAGGGACGAAAGTACACGCAGAAAAGAAAATCGCCATCCTTTTTCTTTTCGATCACCACCCCGAACCCCCACGGGGACTGCGACGGACGAATGATGCCGGCGCTTAGCATTCGATTCACCTCCTCTCGTATAGTCTGGTTGTATTTGAGCGGAACCCGTCTGACTGGTTCACAAATGGGCGTCGTGTCCTCAAGCTCAAATGAATGCGTGAACGGCACCTTCCCTGGAGTAATTTTGGCAACAATCCAGGCGACAACTTTCTCTGAACCCAGGAGCATCTCCGTCACCGCCCTTCGTTTTTGTATGGGCATAGGCGATAACGCCCGAATCAGAATCCTCACTCGCTCATCCTCAAGCTCCTCAAATTCAACAAGCCCACGAAGGTCCGCCCCAATCTGTTGGCTTTGCTCTCGCTCGGGTGCGGGATTCACCCTCTACTCCTTGTTGTGGGCCCCGAGCCCCGTGATTTCATGAGAGCATATTTCTTTCACGCAAACCACGAACTCCCCCTCTGGATCCGAGTCGTCCGCTCCGGACCCAACAAACGTTACGCCCGCTTGTGTACGCGCAACAATCTGCGGTTCGACTTCGTCATCCAAGATCCCTCTCTCTTCGTCACTGGAGTCGCCATCATCGGGAGGCAATGCGGCACCCAAGGCTCCTTCCTCCTCGTCTGACGACGATGTGAATTCAGCTTCCTTCTCGCTGACTTCGTCAACTCCCTCCGGGTGCAACGGAAGCGACACGGCTATGCTTCCCTCACCACCTATGGTGAAGGTCACAGTCAAGCGGCGCATATCAATCCGTGCACCTAGTATCTCCATTGCTGGTGCCCCGATGATCAGGTCGAACGGCGAGTCCCCTAACACCAGAAAGGTAAGGGGATGGTCAAGGTGTCGAAGGTCTCGGGCACTCCAGTGACTTCCCCTACTACCCTTGCCGTATCCCCGTTGGCAACCGTGACTCTGCGTAGTGTTGCTGCGGGGCTCAAGTGCATCTCATCAGAGAGTCTCTTAGACATGATGTTCGGCAAAGCTCCTGTGTCCAAGAGAGCTCTCACATGGCTCCCATATACCTTCACTGCGACCATCCGTAGCTTTCGACTCCTCGTCGCAGTGTTTGTCACCCCGAGCCCATCGCTATGTCCTTGTGTCCTCACGTGACGTCCGGTCTCTATGCCGGCTTCATTTCTCACCCCATCTAGAGAGGCATAACGTCCTTTCTTCTGCCCGTCGGGTTCTGCGTTCTCCGTCATGAGCGATACTAGACTTACTGTGCGCCTCATCAGTCTGCGCAATGTCTTGTCCGAGTCACGCAAGTCACCTCGAAGGATCTGGCCAAATGACACCCCGGCGTTTGCTTGTGCCAATTCAGCCTCAAGATCATACTGTTCCATAAATCCCTCCAGCTTTTCCCCCACCACTGCAACTGCCTCCTTTCTTCACCCTCTTCGCCTTTGTGCTTTTCTTTGCCGGATGTCTCCCGATTCCTTCCCCACGTGTAATTTCAACGATGTGGCGAATGTCCATCGGGTCCTGCCTCTCCCTCATCTGTCTCTTGTTCAACGGCTCGCCATCTATCCCCCTACGAACGGACACCACGGGATCTTCCTGTTCACGAATCACCGTGACATTCGCGGACTCAACCTTCTCCGACCTTTCTGCTTCTTCTCTCCTCTACTTCGTCCAACAGTCGCTCTTATCGTACCCAGGCTTCCCAGAGTAGGAACAAGACTTTGCCAGGCGTTCCTCTCTGCTCTTCTTCCAACAGCTTCTTTCATCGTGTCCGAGCTTGCCACAATACCCTAGGCGTGGAATGTCACCACCTCCCCTTGTGGCGCCCCATTTTTGGCTTCCTTCAGTGCGTCTCTTGAACCACTCTTCTTGACTAGCAGGGAGAGCTCCGCCAGTTGCGACGCAAGCGCGTGTCCAAAGTCGAGGGTCGCGCCTGGCCAAACCTGTCCTTTGATGCCTGATACTGAATCAGCGCCTTCATCAAGTCTTCATATGACAACGAAGCATGCAGCACGACAAAAGACCTCACTTCTTCACTTACAACGGCGGCTTTGTTCATGAAAAAGAACTTTTGATCACTAGTAAAACCACCTGCTGTGTAGGCTTCGTCATCCTGTCTTACATACGAGGCAAGATCCCCGCCTCGAAACTGTATTGAGAGAGCCGTTTCCACAACCAAACGCCGATCTTCCTGCTGCCTAAACTCCATGCGTAGGGCCTCTTTTACCTTGTCGTAGTCCTTTCCATCTTCTGTCAACTTACTCCCTTCTGTGAAGGTCCTGTAGAAGAATTGAAAGGCATAACCTCGCAAGAACCGGATAAGCGAATGAGCCTTCTCCTCCGGAGACCCTTTTTCTCTTACCAAGTTCTCGAAATAAAAAAAAGAAGTAATCGATGTCGGTCTCCCCGGACCCATCGAACAGGAGGGTAGGATCATTCATGGTGCGTAACAAGACCAACCCTCCACAAGAGTACCAATGAAAGCGTCTTTTAACGCTCTGCTCTGCGCAACACTTCGCGCTAAACAAACACACAAAAGGTTCCTTTTTCTCTAGACTACCTCCTCCCCACTCTTCGTCTACCATTCCCTCCCCCTCTTATATAGGGAGCAAAGATTATCCGTTACTAACGGATGGCCAGGAATGCAAGTGAGCTCAACGTGTACAAGTGTCCACGTCGACCTCACATACTGTACAGTATTGTACTGTACTGTACAGTATTGTACTGTACATGGAAGAAGTGTTTTCTACATGAACGTTACAATCTGGACTCACACCAGCCCGGTGAGGTCATACTCATGACTCCGCCTCAGTTTCAGGCTCTCTCATACACAGACCGCCTCCCGTAGTCTTCCGAATATAGCCGTCCTGCATCCCTAATCAGTCAAGCACCCCAACCCCCCCCTACGACAATCTTGATAAAGACCTCCAGACGGGACTTAAGCGTGAAGAAGAAAGAAGAAGAAGAAGAAGAAGTTTAATGCGTTCAGTATCTACTGTGGACTGCGCACGTCCTAACTATACGGTTAAGATCTAACCGGATGTACTTCGTCGTCCGTGCGCATCGGTGCTCGCGACAGGATAGCTTCAGCGATGGAGGACCACAGGGTGCAACTCAGTCGCTGGTAGATACGGCGGCGGACAATGCCAACTGTCGAGTGACACTTGGACGCGATCCGCGGAACTAACTCCTCGATAAATGCAATAGTTCCAGGGGAAGGGGCACCTAGGGAATCAAACACCAGAGGTCGAAACGTGAAGTTCGGCGTGTAAGGCGCAGAAGATGGGCCAGTTGATGGAGCGGGGAATCGTCGGGCGATGTTGCGTTCCAGGTTGTAACCTTGTCGCGGGCCGCCAGTTCAGCAGCGCCTCCGGCAACCTGGGTCGCCTTGGTGCGAACTGCGGCCTTGAACGGTGAAACGACGGTTATGTCACAGGCAATGGGGCGCAACGTTGTGCCTTCCGGCGTTGGTGGTGGTTGTACAAGGATATCGGCGGGGCGGAGCTCAGTGCCCGGGACGAGGAACGGAACCTCTTGCCGAGTATCCAGACCCGCGGCGCGGGTAACGTGCGTCGCAATCGCGTTACATAGCGAGTTGTGGCGGTGACGACGGCCGAAACCAGGGCAGCAGAGGTCGGCGGCGTGATCCCCGAGGGTGTCCAAGGGGTGGTCACAGTGGTGGCAGTTGAGGGCCATGGAGTCATCGTACACTGGCAGTCCGAGGTGACGGCGGAGCATGGTCTGCCAGTGTGTAGTGTGCACCTTCGTAGCTGCCGTGGGGTGAGCGAAGAGAAACGCCGCGGCAGGGCTGCGGCGGAACGCTAAGCCACGGATGCGATGTCGAATGTCGGCGTCGCTATGGGCGGTCGGGTTTGGGGCATTCTCCCAGCAGTCGTCGTGCCAATGTACTCTTGCCCGCGCCTCTTGCTGCACCCGTTTGAGAAGGGTTAGTGTGTTGGTGGTGAAGCAGCTAGAGTTGGAGGGTCAAGGGTGGAAAGGTCGACTATTCCGGGATGGAGAGGGCGAAGCGGCGGAGAGAAGGCCCAGCCTGACGGAGGAGGAAGGACCGGTCGCCGCGGTAGCGGCCAGAAGCAAGTGCACAAGCACGCGGCGTGGCGTATGCGGAAGTTCGCTGCCGTGCCGGCGCAGCATCAATGATGCTGGCGGCGGCAGCGCCGTGGAGGCACGAGGCGATGCTTTCGAAGCCCTGACCTCCGTGGTTTACCCCTAAACTACGAAATAATGTATAAGGTCTCGTTTTCTCTCGATGCTTTGTTGCTCCAGATTTGCACAAGTGAATCCAACAATCTGACATCTCCTGCGGTCAAGGTGGCGCACCGAAAGGTCTTTACAAAACTATAGAGCTTCTCCTCGCTCGATGTATTTGCCTCTCCATCCCTGAACCGGCGCTGAATTAAACCGATCATCCAGTACATCTGCATCCTGACAACAATTTCCTCAAACTGGCCACTGACACAGCTCTGTCCGTTGCAGATCCATTGTTCTGACCGCTTTCGACTCAGGAGAATATGTCTAGACCTGAGCCCATTGAAACACTCGGGGCATTTCCAGAAATACTCGGTTGCGCCTATTCACAACAGATCTCCCAATCATTCCTCCGTGCGCTGTCTCAAGTCGGGGCTAAAACTGCACTCGCACATTTCAGCACCCTGCACATCTTGGCCCAGTTTTCACCTCTCCGAAAGCACAGCAGCGCTAGCGCATCACTACGTTTCATTCCACCGCTGTCCAACTATCGACGTCCCTCACTTCCGTGCCCCCACTCCACATGGTTGCTCTCTTTGCCGCAACGAACAACCGAAACTGCAGCAAATTTCTGCCATTCTCAGTCACACCAGCGTCATATTACCGGCCACAAACAACACCAAAACCACTGGAACAACGGATTTCACGACCCCAACCGCCGCATTAGGGAGAACACAGCTTTGTCAGGCGTTGCACACCAGTAGAAATTGGGTATGCCCTATCCTTGTACTCGTCAAAGTCGTACGGGTCTACGCGAAACTGAAAGCCTGTGTGATTTGTCATATACACAATAAACGTTGGCTCAGTAATCTGTACCATAGCGGCAGCAAAAGAGCTGCCAGCCGCCACAAACAAGCACCGGCACTGCTCCAAGCGCTTGACAACGTCGTCTAGCCCCTCGCGATTACTAAACACATGCGGCCTGTACAACTTTGTGACCTGGGTGTGCATAGTGGTCTCAGTCACAAGCACGACCCTACTACCACGTTCGGCGACGCGCCTCAACACCGGAATGGTACGGTGCTCATCAATCGCCCAGACGTTGCCCTCACCTTTCATAATGCGCTCCTCGACGTCACCGCCGCGGCGCAACACACACACATCCTCCTTGCGCGCGTTATCATTGAGCTCAAATTTCGTCACAGCCCTTACCAAAGGGGCGGTATGCGGGATACACTTGCGTGGGTGGTTGAGATACCTCGTTACAGTGAGTCGATTACAGTTGCGAAATACGCCCTGGTGTTGGAGCAGGGTGAGATTGAGGTGTGCGCACTGGGTGACAATATCTGTCATGATGTTGTCGACGTGATCGGGGGAAATGTTGCAGGGGATGCGATGGGGGTTGAGGGGGGGTTGAATGCGCAGAAACTTGCGCAGCGGGTATCCATGTCCCGAGCCGACATCCTTGCACATGGTGATGAGTGCACCGGTGGCATTGGCGAGGAGGAGGACTGGTTTGAGACCGGAGAGGACTGCACCGATGCCTCGGTGCGGATGGCGCCACAGAGGTGGATTTCGGGGACGGGGGTGGGGGAGGGGAGGGGAGGAGGCGGGAGATGTGGTAGCGGCTTTCGGTAAGCAGGGCGAGGAGGACGGCGAGGAGGAGGACGAAGAGGAGGCAGGGGATTGCTGGGGGGTTTGTGGAGTGTGAGGGACGGTGGGTGGGAGGGGGCGGAGTGGGGGCTTGTCAACGGAGGACATTGGAGGGGGCGGGGGGGGGTGAGTTGGGAGGAGGGAGCGAATAGAGTTGCGCACGGTGCAGGATGAAATGGTCTTTAGACCGGATGGTAGGTAGACCGTACTCAGTCGGCAGTAAATTGGAGAGTGAATGCATTCAAGGTCATTGTTGATGGGCTGTAGAGTCCCTGTTGGAATTTGGGGGGGCATGTTCAGGTCAGGCCGACCGCGCCGACTCGATAGTTGCAGCTGTGCAACAGAAAAGGGAGTGAGGCCGCAGTTTGAAAAAAAAGACCAAAGTGGTGGAATTGCTGTTTGTAATAAGACACGGTTACTGTATGTGAAACATGTCATGCGCAGCCAATTTGTGAAGAGTACAGTAATCCGGTTGGGTTCCGGTTGGGTTTCAGCCTGAGGCTGCATGATACTGTACTGTACAACCAAGATGTTTATTTATTTGTTGCAGTTGGGGGTGGTCGTCAAACTACAGTACAGTCAGGGCACCACGAGCGTCGAAAGCACGGGAGATGAAATTCTATTGGACATAAGGGGACGGATCCGTATCAGTAGACAATACTGTAGGAGCGCATCATGGACGATCGCATAACGCATTAGCCGCGTAGATATACGGTATGTAACCGACCACATCTTCCATGCATTAAAATAACCCAACATTTTCCCCTCCAAAGTTTGCTGTGTCGAAAAGTTTGGCAGCATTCCACACACAGTTGCTGGAAATGACCCTACTTGCTAGACGTTAAAACTGCGGAAATTGTTCCCTACCACACTTTCTCGCTGTACGGTAGAGGGTAGACACATGGAGAGAGGGACAAACGGCAACGGGGAGCAACCAGTAACAGACCCGACCAAAGCACAAGAATGTCAGGGATTCTTTTTGTGAGTGCACAATGTGTTGATGCAATGGCTAAAACTGGAGCCTCGACATTTGGGGTGCCTTTCTGGTAAGGGATGTGGAGCGGTTACTGCGCCGTCTGGGGGGGTAACTGTGCTGTAAGATACTGTACAGTATCCTGATAATTACTATGCAACCCAGGATAATAATGCAACCCAGGAGAGGATTACTACAGAAAGTTACACTAGTCCCAAACCGTGTCACCACTATTTCCTCTTCTCCCTCACCATACACCCGCTTATCCCCGATCACGCAGGAGCCACACCCCCGCCTCTCTTCGTTTCTTGCTCAATCACCCACACCACTCCTCTCCAATCCACATTCCCTATCCAACTCCACTGCACAGTATCCCGCCCCTTTTGTCACACTCCAAACGAGGAGGTGCCTGGGCCCTGGGCCTGTTCGCCCCTTCCAACCGCCTTCCCCCGCACAGGGCCCTGGCATAGACCCATTTCACCTTGTTCCACTGCCGCGACCCTCATCCCCCTTTGGCCCATCTGACGCAATAAGCAACGGACTACAGCTGGCCGTGCCAAAAATGCCGAATCTCATGGCCCACTCCCAACACTCTGTGCAAAGCTTGTACCCACCACACATGACACTGCAGTAAAGTCAAGGCACAGTCGTGTTGAATGCTCCAGTCGGCTCCAAGGCGTTACGCAAGAGTAGTTTGCAGCTCACGACGAATCTTCCAAGCCGTTCCTCGACACCATCATTCGACCTCGAGGGCACGCAGATCTCTTTCCAGCTTCTGCGCAACTGTTTCGTTGTCTGCCAGTTCGGCCACTTGTTGCGCATGGTTGCCACCCTCATGCACGGCACAGGGCGCTGCAAATTGAATGAAATGGTCGAGAGCTTTGTGTGGACACTAGCAGAGGGAGTACGCGAGTCTGATTTGTTTCCGGAACTACAGCTAACTGTTAACCTTGCGACGGAAAACCCATCACTGGGGGACGGACTCACACCTGAAAAGTCCATTGCAGCCGCTGCCTTCCTCTCCTTCAGCTCGGCATCAAGTAAGTTGTGCGCAACCCTTCTGCCCCTTCGATCAGAGATCTGGCAACATTCCAAGACACCTTGGACGCCCACAGAGCCTGGTCCCTTTTTTGCACGCAATGCAGGATTCTCCCGTTCAGTGCTTTTTGCTCCAGCAAACCCCCATTTCAGAGGGCCTTGACAGATGCAATCCACGACAAAGTGCACGAAAAGCTACCCCTCGGCGACAACAAGAGGCAGGCTTTTCGGGCCCCCATGGCCCCCCCCAGTGGAAAAGCATGAGTGTACCGTGCTCCATCTCCGACCCACTTGAGACAAGAATTGAAACGAGAGAGTTCCCGTTATGGTTCCAGTATTATTGTCAGGTCCCACTTTTCGCTGCGCACACACCATACATAAGGAAGTGGAACTGCCCCGAAATGCTCGACTGATTCGGCGACGACCTCCTTCATCGCTTGAACGGAAGCGAAAGGACGCGGCGTCACAACGGTCAGGTCGATCTACTGGCCAGAGATCTGAAAAAGGCAGCTCGACACCTAGTCGTGGAACCGCGACAAGGGCTTCACCGCACCAGTCCTGACATTGGCGCTATGGGGCATACCGGCGGCACGGACTTTTTCGACATGACCTACGTCAACCCCTTGACACTCTCCCGCGTAAGACTTGCAACTTCAACCCGCTGACCTCACTTGACGCAGGGAAAAGCACATAAAGTGAGGAGATAGGAGTCGTTCATAGCGAATCTCATCCCTGTCCCAATTTCCACCCTCGGACCGTGCCGACTCCAACGCACGCTGCAGCAGCAGTTACATGGACATGGATGTCCAATGCAGCCAGTCTGTTGAGTAGCCTCTAGAGTGTCTATCCGCGATAGCACTGTCCTCATACTGTACAGTACTGTACAGTACTGTACAGTACTATCCAAACCTCGTAACGGTCATATCATACAAAATTCTACAGTACCTGAAATTTTTTGAGGCCCTGAAATATTTACTTTACTAAACATATACTGTACTCTACAAACATGTACAGTAATTACAGTAAAGAGTTGCTTGGCGATGGGAAGCAGTAGAGGTACGGATTTCTTTGGCGTGACGTTCCTAAACCCGCCGTCGCCCTCCCACAAGAGGGCACAAACGTCTAATCCGCTCACCTCCCTCAATGCGGCCGTCCCTGCGAAGCATACAAGATATGAATCTTTTTTCGCAACCTCCTTGACAAGTAAGCGCGTGCCTATCCCTATATTTAATCTCGGGGGTTGGCACCCAGACGCTTATACGGTGCTAATCGATGTCACGCGCAACGTGGCCGTTGGCGCGATGGATACATAGGGTAAGGTCCGAGCGGTACTTACTCAGAGGCACGCTGCCGCGGCCGTAATGCCCATCGCAGCTTGTCCGTAGGGCGGCCTTGAGCCGGCGTTTTAGGGACGTTGAAGTGGTAGTACTGGTCAGCGACCCCTGTAGTATTTTCCCGGCCACAACCGACCACATCTTTGAAATATTAAATCACCACACTTTCTCCCCGTTGCTGAGTGGCTTCAACTCTACAAGTACACCACTTCGGCGAAAGCATTTACACACCTTCCATAAAGGGTATTTTTGGACATGAGTAAATTATGGATAATTCGCGCCAACAATTTCCAATGCGAAACAGTAGTCAAATGGCTTATATACTGCCCACATTCCTCCCACTTATCGTGGACTCATCACCGCCCTGTCGCTATGTCCAGACTTTAATGCCGCCTAGTATGCAAAATAATCCATGCCGCGTCGAGTACGACTGAAAGAAGCCCAAGAACAGTCAGCTGGACGCCATAAAGCTGTTTTTTGACCTGAAATAAAGTAAGTTACTCAGTTAGGGAGATTACACACATAACCAATCGAAGAAGAGTACGGAACAGAATCTCAAAAAATGCAGAGAAGAATGCATTGGAAGAACTAGGCAAGATACTGTCGGATAAGCCGCAGGTTTGACGCCGACCAGTACTTTCAAGCCCGGAAAAGAGATGGTGAAGGATATTTTTTAAGTGCTGCATATCAAGGGTTTGCAGTGGATATTCGCAGTTTAGGCACGTTAAGTCTAATTGCAGCAGATGGCCGAAAGCATCGAATAAGAATGTATTGCCTTGAGGTGATGCGATTCGTACATTTCGGGCCCCAAAACGAGATATTATCTATCGACGGCACCGTAACAAGGAAAAGGTAAAGTTTGCGGTAGAGAAAGAGGAGCATTTTCAGACATTTTTCCCCAGGTAGAGAAGCTCGAATTGTAGAATACTTGTCTCCTCTCGAATCCGTTGTGACTTTGGAAAATGGATGAGACAACTGTGGCCGCCAGTTATTGAAAGCTCGAGAAGAACTTCAGACAGCGTCAAGCCCAAAGGGGGGTGGTTTTAAAACAGTGAGGAATACACATGGCCCTAGCAATCATATCATAGCGGTCACAAAATATCTGCATCCGTACTAGTTGCCCCTCTCTTCTTCATTATTTAGGGAAAAAGGATCTCAAGTAGTTGGTGAGCCCCAGTGGGTGGCAATTTTAAGACGAACGCAACGGTGATCATTGCCAGATTTACCAATTCAGGTTGGTTCCGGGAGGACACAGCATTGATTAAATTGAGCGGGAATGGCTCGATGAAGGGTTCCATCCTAGCCGCATGCGTCAAACAAATTGACAATTTTGCTCATCAATTCATCCAAAGAGAGGTATCTTACGCATTTGTATTGGACGGTCATGCGTCAAGGAAGGATATAACGTGCAAGCATGAATGCAAGAGTCGGTTTTGTTACGACATCATTAATGCAGCGAACACATCTCACCTCCCCCAGCCTTGCGACCAAAATGTTAACAAGAGGATTAAAAATTCCATGAAAGATCTCCGAGATGAGTTCCTCAGACAGGGTAGTGTGGACGTGACCAAGGAAAACGTAAACCTTGCTTGTTCCATTTATTCTCATGGGAATATTTCCGCCGCCCATATGAAGGCCTAATTTCGAGTCACTGTAATCGTCCCTTACGACATAGACTTAGGAAAGCAGATCCGCAACCGCTTTGATGTCACTGACGGAAAATCAATTGATTATTTTAAACGGCTGGTTAATGCTAGAGTTGCTTCAAGGTTGAGGACAGTTCGAGAGTGGCATTATGACCATGAAACATACTGCCAAATTACTAACATTGTTCAGACCTCCGCTTTAGAGTCCACTAAGCTTCAACTAGTATTCTACGTGCTGAAAGAGCAAGATACAGTAAGCAGTATAGCCAATAAATCATTCACCAAAAGGAAAATCTCTATGCCAGGCACTGCTGCCGGAAGCGCCGTAGGAACTGGACAGAATCTCACAGTGCAGGGACATTCTCTCTATGCCTCAGGTGCTCCGGCGAAGTGTGTGGCCGTAGGCACAATATTTGCTCAGCAAGCGGAAGTAGAGCGTCTGATCTGCGAGGAACGGAAGAATACCCACAAAGAGAATGAATAGCAGCGGTTCTGGGTTGTGAAATATGCGCAACGCAAGCAAATGGAAATATTTCGTAGAAGAATTCAGCATCAAACGAAAGAGGACCATTGAGCTGCCGCCGCAAGAAGAGAGGAAATGATAACGCAAAATTCATAAGCTTTTTTTAAGTCAGTAGCAATGCCGCAGTGGGAGCTAGATTAAAATACGAGGCGTAACCGGATCCTTGATCTTGTATATTGTCGTGGACATGGCAGTAAGATCAAGATTCAGGTCGTGCAAATCCGTTCTTCTCAATTTGCGGGGACCTTGGCTCTGCCTATGCTTTATACTGCCATGGATAATACACTGAAAGGAAAAGTAGAGAGCTTTGAAGAGGCAATCGATGTGGTAGAGTATTTTCAATTCGTTCGTAGAGACGTAATGTATCACGACAGTGATTAGTACGACGCTGTCCAGAATTAACCTACTTTTCTATTTTGGGCCTTTCTTGCCGTCCATGCAGTAAAATGATTAAACTTGAGTTATCTTTGACTTATTTACGTGAACAAAGATTCAGTATAGATTGCCGCATCGTGAGGAATCGAACGATGGCAGAACGAAATAGGAGGAGAGGGCAGAACCTTCATTCATTTTTACTTTTCTGTTAGGTGTCCAAAAGTTCCTCTTTGTGCTATTAATTGTTTACGTTTTCTCTCAAGTATTGTTTTCATGTATATTGATTTCATGTTACGCTCGTATTTATCCAATACTCATCGCGTAGTAATGATGCGTATGCAGTGCTTGAACAGTCGTTATTGCTTCCATGCATCTAATCTTGATTGAAAATTTCTGCCTGTAAATTTGGTGACAAGTCATGCAAAGAGAAGGAAGATAGAGAGAAACGGTAAAAGATACCTTACGGCTTGTTACCATCACCACTGCTAACTTTTTAATAATCCACTGTCCTTTTTTCCTTCCTGCAAAATAAAATGTGTTAAATTGACACTAAACCCGGAGGTTTTCAAGTGCAATAAAGCCGTTCGTACCCTGACTAGCGTTAAAATTACCGAAAAGTTTATTTCAGTCGAGCATCACTTTTGAATAGAGAAAAACGAAATTTCAAGACAGACTTTATGGTATGTTCTTGGTATTTTTGAGTTTTTATTCTATTTGATGTGTCATTAAATAGTTATCTATCTCAATAATCGACATTTGGGCATCATTCTTCATGAAATCCCCTCGTTTACAGCCTTTATATATATTATCCCTGTAAATATCCGTATTATATAATTCTAAGGCTTCTTCAAGTTTTAAATTATGATTTAATTCGTGAAAATGATAAATAGAAGGAATAATTTGAAAAGACATTCATAAAAGCTTGCGTCACAATAATTATTTACCGCAAGTAAAGAATAACTACGCCTTTACTGTTAATTAATCATTCTATGATGTTGGAATCACGATAATCTTGGTTGACAGTTTAATTAGATAGCCCAATTAATTCGGATGGAGATGGAGTTTTGCTACCCTTACATATTACCTACTTCATCTTCACAACCTTCCTAGGTTTCTTTCTTTCAACAAAGAAAACGAATATTTCACAGAGGCATTTTATAATTCGAATATCATGGCATTAATCTGTATTCATTGCCATCTAGCAAAGATAAGAGTCTTCAAAGGCAGTAGGATTTGTTTATAGTTTGGCTCATCAAGTCCATCGGGATTCGGGATAGTGTATGAATCGAGGTTGGCTCTTGAATCATGCCAGTCTTCATTGATGAATACGGGAAGAGTCGAATAATGCATCCCAGCGTGAAAATTCAGTTAGTATCATAGACACTTAAAGATGGCGAACTAGAAAAATTAAGTTGTCTAAGTAGCTCCAAACTTCGATAGCCCCGAAATTTCGACAAACATTCGTTCACTGGAGACCTCCCGACCAAATCAAGTCTCTTGATGAGAAACTGTCCCATAATTACACATTGGGTCCATTCTTCTTCTTGATTGGGCCTACCAAGATTTTATGGCTCTAAAGTCACCAAGATCCAAGCGAGCAAATGTCCAAACTACTGATGACCGCTTATCCTATATTGAGCCGTATGCAGTCAATGTCCCGCGTAGGAACCATAGCGGCGATCTCTCGGAGGCAGCGGGCTGGAAAATGCGTTAAATAAATCAATAAGATGCTAGAGAATCAATATGAGTTCCATCCTTACTCTTACATACTGTAATCTACACGAAATAGAAATTATATTTAAGTTTTATATGATAAATTACGTAGAATAAAATTCTCTGTTGAGTAAATTTGTATCAGGATCCAGTTATTAAGAACGTCTTCATTGAAAATTCTTTTTTTAGCTTTCCTGTTGCTGCATGAATCATATATTTTTGTGAGCTATTTCCACTTTACATACCCTACATTCACTTAAGAGCTTAAATGTAGCCTGTGTGGACAAGCAACGAGAATAACAGGGGTTCATGTAAGTACTACCTAGTTAGAACAGGCTCAACCCTGATTCTATCTCATTTTCCGCTATATAGCTTCCATATGCGCCCTGTCACATCGAGTATGTGACCTGGTCGGTGACTAGCAGCGTTTTGCGCCAATATGTCAAAGAGTAGTCGATTTTACTTCATCAACACTCCGTGTTAATGTTCATCTATAACACGGCCTTTTTGACTGGGCGATAATGTAATCTGTAGTTGGCGTACGCGCCTGCAATTACAAATCGGATATATATTTCAAGAGTAAAACACCCGAACCTCCCTGTTTCTTCTATTTGAACATCCTGACACATGCTTTGAATGAAAGTTCATACTAGACATAATAATATACATTATTCGTAGTAAAATGTACCTATGAGTACCAGAGAAGCTAATAGACTGTCCATAGTCAATTTACGTCCCTAATAACCCAGCAGAAACCCTGTAATTATGCGCAGAAATCCTAGATATACCATTGGCCCAAAGAAAAGGATCCATCGTGTCTAACCTCAGGTCGAATACAAACTTCATTAGAACATTCTCCCTCATTTTTGATAAAAATCACAAGGACCTTCTTATTGTCAAATTTATTCAGAATGGTCCAACAAAGGTGCTCATAGACCCTAGGAGTAAGACTAACTTCCTGAGTGGACCATTTTGCGAACATCTTCAAATAAGAAGCAGATTTTCCTGGGAGCCATCTGTAATTTGCAAACGGCGCAAATCAGGCATTTCAAAAAGTGGTTAGTTCTTTTGCCTCACCATTTAAGGCATATAAAGAATTTTTTCGTTGCTTTTATCACATTTAATCGTCATGAGCTAGTTCTTCGAAACGAAAGGTGCGACACTTATGGAACAATAATGAACTGCCTTAATGAAGAGCAATGATTCAAATGTAAGGATAATTGGTACCTAGTTACTCCTGTTGATGCCCTATTCAATTTAGTTGTATTTTCAATGCGCTAGTTAGCGAATTATATAAATAAAAAGATTTTTTGCAGTTTAATATAAAGCAATAGACTAAGGTGAATCACAAAAATAAATACAACCCCCGAGACATACAGAAAATCTTGAAAACATTTCCTGATTTATTTCCAGAGAATCTATCAAGAGTTCTGTCCTCGAGAATTAGGAAGGACTTTGAAATAGAATTAAAGGAAGGACCAAAACCATAGAAGAAATGTCTCTATAGACTTTTCGACAAAAAGATGTCAGAACTCCAAAAACATTTGAACGGGCTACTGGAAGCTGAGGTTATCATTCCGGGTACCAACCCTTAGGAAGCTCCTATTATATTCATGAGCAAAAAGAGTAATGGTCTACGAATCTGTGTTAATTAAAGATCTTCATACTGACTTACTGTGAAAAATTTTATCCCTTACTACTAATTGACGACATTTTATACCAGCCGAAAGGATCAAAGTTCTTCAGCACAAAAATATGTTAGATCTGGTTATCACCACATTAGCCGGGTCGAAAATGGATTCCTCTTACCACCTTCCGAACGCGATAAGGTCATTTTGAATTCCTTAATCTGTCATTTGGACTCACTAATGCCCTAGCAACTGTCATAATCCTAATGAATGAAAATTTCAAGAAGCTTCTCGACGTCTTTATGAACTTCTACCTAGACGAAATTTTTATATACGATAAGACATGGAAAGATGAATTGGATCATATTAGGGACGTACTGGAAATCACCCTAAGAGAAAATTTTTTTTCAAACAGTCAAGATGTGTTTTTGTCGTTCCAGAAGTACATTACGTAGGACACACAATTTCTAAAAGCTGTATTTCTGCTAATAAGACAATTGAAGTCATGGAATGGCCGATAACATAAAATAAGCAACAATTACAGTTTTCTCTTGGTTTGTCAATTACTGCCGGATATTTATAAAATGATGTTCACTGCTTGCGAAACATCGGACATAATTGAAGAAAAACACCAAAATACAATGAAGCCTGGCCAAATATGAGGCCTGAAAGGTACTCAAGCAGGCACTCTGTAGTGCACCGGTACTCAGAATCTTCGACGCCAGTCTCTTTATCTACATAACTAAGGATGTGTCACAGTATGAAATTGGCGAAATGTTGGAACAGGAAGAATTGAGGTCTTTAAAGCTTTAGATTTTACTTGTAGGGCTCTTAGTGATGCCGAGAAAAAATGTGCGGCCCACGAACGGGAAGTTTTGGCTATTGTGGATTCTCCCAAGTGGTGAAGATCCTACCTTAACTGAAACGGTACTTTATTCACGCCGGCATTGAGCCGGCCCTGTAAGGAAGGTCATGTACTGTAGTGTTACTCATCAGCGACGACTTATCCCACATAACGCATTAGCCGCGCGGATACAACCGACCACATCTTCCATTCATCAAAATAACCCAAAATCTTCCCCTTTATTCACTGCTCTCTCCGAAAGATATCCGCTATGGCATCTAGAAACCCGAGAAAACTTTTCGGCGAGACAAGTGAGATGGCTGGGAAGTATTTTTAATTTAGACTTCAAAATAACTCCCATCTCAGCAAAATTGAAGGAAGTGACGTAATTACCATCTAGACAACCACAAAAAAATGCCGTCACTGGAGCAATTCATTACTCCAATAGGTAATTACCAGAACGCCATTACTATCCAATAAAATTTTGGCTATATCTTTCACGAACACTGATTTAGTGGGGCGAGCAGAAAGTTATGATAGGAATGAGAAACTTAGAAAAAAAAAGATATTTGTAACAGAAAGAAATTTTGGAGTCAACTTTCTATATGACTGTCAGTGCACGGCTAATGAGGGACGTCTAGGAATGAGCAAAATATTAACAGAATATCACAAAAATTTCATTGGAAAATTTTAAGATCGGATACAATCAGTTTCGATCGTTCCTTCCAATACCAGACAACCGAAGAAATTAATCAGAAGCCCGAGGGTATTCTTCAACCACCAGAGCAACTAAAAGGCAAATAGACCAACATAGCCCTGGATTTGATCAAGCCTCTCCCAAAGTCGAATAATGCAAACGGCGGCGTGTTGACAGTCATTAGACATAATTTATAAGATGATCAGAATAATACAACGAAAACAAACTCAGATGCCCCTGAAACTGATCTTTTGTTCAAGAATCATAAAAAAAGACACCATGGATTACCACAGAATATCATATGTGACATGGATTCCGTTCTCGTGAGCATATTTTGGACATAACTATTTGTTCTACTAGGAAAAAAGAAATCTCCCTCTTCTGCATACCACCCAAATACTGATTGGCGTTTGGATGTAGTGAACAGAAAAAAAGAGGAAATGATTTTTGCTTTCGATAGCTTCGACAAATTAGATTGGGATAATTTCCTGGTATATTTTGAAATTGCTAACAACGCCTTAGTGAATTTCACCGATAATTTCTCACCACTATTACTCAACTGTTGAAACGCAACCAAGAACAGTGCCGTTGGTTTTTTTTCATTAGATAATCCAGCGGCAGAACTTTTCTTAAAATATACGAAAGAGACATTAACAAAAGCCCGGATTAAAACCCAAATATATAATTAATTCACAGCAAAATATGCCAACAAGAAGAGAAAAGCATTTAATTTCAAGGTTGGTGAAAATGGTTTGCTTGTTAACGAAGAATTTTTTGAATCCAGTATTTGGCTGGATCACGATAGCTGAACCCAAAGTATTGTAGTCCGTTTAAATTCAAAGAAGAAATTAATGGTTTGAAGTACCTCCTGCAGTTTTGGCAACCGATAGTTGACAAAAGAACACAAAATTGATTTCACGATAGCCCCTTGAATCCTCCATTTAAAGATTAACTCATCCAATAAAACCTACCTCCACCACCTCTTAAATTTCAAGATTTACATTTGAAATTCGAAGCTGAATCTATTCTTGTTCACAAAAAACGTGGAACACATAAATTCATTATCTAATAGACGGGTTACGGAGATCATGGTAGATATTGGCTTCCAAAATCATACCGTAAGAATTCACAAGAACTTTGAATAGTTACAAGGAAAAATCAATAATCGGGGCGATTATTCTCTGTTGGGGGGAGTTTTATTGTATGACTCAGGTTGAAGTTCCTGTGTGACATGTTATTTCACAGTCCTTACAGATTTATATGAATTTATTGCATCTCCTGTAGATTCAACCACCGGTAACCTCATACCCTTTGATACTAGGAATTTGCTGTCGTTATACATTTCCTTACAGTTCTCGACAAACGTTTTGACCCTATTAGTATATTTTGAATAGTTACGGGCGAGTGGCACACTGTGATAATTTAATACTTCTTTACCAATCCAAAGTCTTCTTACTATCCCACGGCATTTGGACCAATTTACGTCTTACTTGTAGTCAGAGTGTGTTACTCGTGTTGACCACAAGTTCCGAACGCGCTACTAACGATACCGTCAGAGTTTTGTTACGGAAAAACGTTGCATATGCTATCATGCGACTGCATTTACCTTCAGCAAATAGCTATGAACAGTTCTATACAAATACTGAACTCGAGCGGCCTACAAAAAGCAGACATCCTCAAGCAAATATTCAACTTAAGATCAATCTAGACCTCTCATGTGCACTTAAAAACCCAAGTACAGTGTCTGCGTAACCCCTAATCCTCAACAAGGAGCTATTTATTGTAGTTTCACCCATATATATAAGGTATCTTGGTATAAAACTACCCCATACTTATACATTGAGTACATTTTTCTCCTTGCTTGTATGCATACCAAGAAAATATCTTCAGCCGGCTGAAGATAGGTAGCAATTTTTAAAATATTGAAGTTCCGGGCCGTCCTTGCTGCGAACAAGTTATTATCAAGGCAAGACAAGAGTTCTTATTCTGTTTAACATCGGTAGCTTATAGAGCAACGATTTTTTATACTTCTTGTTTTTCTGCTCTGAACCAGCAGTTTCAGCAGTGTACGTGAATGGTACTGACGGTAGCAACGCAAACAGTTACATAGTAAGGCGTGGTGTAAGCGTTTAGGTGTCCAACTGTCATAACTCTTTACAGCCAATGCAAAAGAATACGGAGAACTACGCTCCCTAAAAGATCATCTTCAGGACAGCCATCAACCAGGCCGCATTGGACATGACACTTACTGCGGTGTACCTTTTGCATCGAAAACCGCTGAGCCTTTCTGTACGCCTTCTTTTTCCTCAAGCCCAAGTCAATTTTTCCTGCTTTTTAGTGACCGAGATCCGAAAGGGCACATTTTCATATTAGCAGAAGACATTTTATCAGCAACGGAGCTGTGTATATTAATTGGCTCGCAGAGGAATCATTTCAGCGATCCTTCGAATGCAGAAGAGCTGGCCACGTTCCGATCCTTAAGTGTACCGCTGGGATGATACGGTACCACTATGAGTTCCTTTTCGTCTTTTAAATACAGAAATATCCCCAAAGCATATTGATGTCTAGGTTTTTTCAGCACTATTACGTAGTTTAACATTCTCTGTTATGCCAGTTTCTATCGCTATCTGTTTATCTAAGATATTTTCCTTTTAAATTTCTACTTTCATCTTTCTTGATGCCGTACGATCCTTTTTTTGGTCAGCTTGGTTCAGTTTCACATACATTCCTTATGAGCTTAGACGCAGTGCACGCAGAAAAGCTACGAGTATAGCACTTTTTACAGCAGTATTACCTAGAAAGAACATACTCGTCCCCCTTTCTATCTACTTTGTCTGAGTATAGCATCTCAGTCGTTTTCTCACATCAACTAAGTAGTCTGATCGGTCGTCATCTGTGCCTTGCACCAACATCCCAGGGTGAGGATGACTTTTCTTCAACGAAACCCCGCGTTAATGTTCACCTCCAACACTTCCTGCATGCTAACTAAGCTATCATACATGGTACATTTGGCCTAAACGCTCCGCTTTTTGTACATACTGCCACATGGTTTGACTGCAAGTTCAAAGGACTCATACCATATGCACCACTTGCTTTAAACAAACTCTATCATATCTACCCCTCCTAAAATGCTTGTAGTAATATAAAACGGAATGTAGATCATTTCAGTAGGGAAATAGTACAAGCAAAGTATTTTTTGACCAATTTAGACCTCAGCTTTTTCTCAATGTGATAAGTGGAGCAAGAATCGAAATTAGAAATAATCTCATGGAGCATTTTTTCAAAAGAACTTAAGGCACTTCTTTATAGTGTTTAATACTGAACAGATACAACGAAATGTCTCTTTACGCGTTCAGGACGAGCAATGGAAGACTAATTTTGCGGATATCTGCAGTCCAACAAAGTAAAAAGCGATCAGGCACTGGTAAAGTAGTATTAGAGACTTTAGTAGTGCATTTCAGAAATATTGGGCCTAAAGACCAATCGAATGTATCTTGATTCAGTGAAGAACCCAGGTGAATCCCCTTTTATAGGCAGTAATGAAATTCTACTATAGAACTTCTAGACTTGAGATAAGTTAGTATTAAGCGTTAGAAGGTAGAACCGTTACTAAATATCTTTAAGAGTTGTGATGATGCTATTGTTTGTTGGGAGTTACCAGAACTGTTTCCTCAACTATTTAGACCATTATTAAGTACCCACGAAGGTCCGAGAACAAAGTTGTAGTACGAGAAGCCTACCTGACCCGTGCTGCCCATATTCAGCTCAAGATTAATAACTCGAAAGTGGTAAGTAACTCGAAAGTGGTAAGAGACAGCCTTAGCCACACATTTGGAGAAGTCACCCAGAAATCTCCTTGATGTGAAGTATTGCCCGCATACTCAATTACCACTCTGAAAAGATGCACCTACATATATCTGCTGATTTCATAAACGAATTAGCTCATATATACGTCAGAAAGACTTTGACTAAGTAAACACTGATATACCTAACGGTACACAATCGAAATAAAACATAAAATAACTATCAAAACGGAGGGGAGTGATAACTCACGAAACCCTGATTTTTTAACAGATAGTAGTTCTATATAGAATTTAACTACAGGAAAAGATGTCGTATTGATTAATATCAAGTAAAAAATCTGCAGAGAGAAAAAAAGTGCGCGGCACTGAAAAGCTAAATTGTTATACGGAAGTCCCGCATACAAACATCACTCTTCCATTTCTCTGCTACACCACTTTTCAGTAGAAAAATGGAATGAAGACAGCGAACAAGTCTGTATTATGCAGTGGTTTCACAGAGAAATTGTAACCTGTAGCACTCCTCCGACTGCGGCCTCCTATTTTATCCTCCGCTTCCTAATTTCCTTTTCTCCTACCTCTCACCACTCTTTCCACTGCGATTAGGAGCAACTGTCCTCTGACACCGTTATGATTCTTGTCGAAACCTCGATAATCCCACCTGTGGCACTTACTTCTGAACGTTGCCAACTTCTGAGACACCTCTTTTCGACTTCGTTCCCAATGTCTATCTGTTACATCTCTGTACTACCTCATTTTCAAAGGAAATGCCGTGAAAATTGATAAATATTTTTGCAAGTATTGGAAAACTATTTAATTTGTTTTCAATATCGAACTAAGTGATGAAAATGTTCCACAATAGAGAGATTGCGAAATATAAATTCACTCGGCAAAGCACTGTAAAATGATACACGTGGTGCTCTCATTACTATCTACAAATGTTTCCGAATAGCATATTACGACATCCACGTGATTTGAGTAAATGAGTATGATGACGGCGAGCCCTTGCGCTAGTATTCCGCTGCACTCAGCTGCATGCGCCAGAAAGAAAACTCGATCGGAAAGGCCAGGCAACGTCTTCGCTCCAGAAGACGGCGATTCCTTCTGGCGCTCGAATGCGATGCGGACGTGCAACTTCTACTTCGCACTAATCAGTCCGCGGCTGGAGCGCGACGCGATGTCGGACACATTCGGCTGAGATCGCGACACATATCCACCATGCGCTTCAACCTTAACGCGTACAGTGAAGAGCAGTCGCTCTCTGAGTTTCGCTTTCGCAAGTCCGAAATTGGTACCGTGTGCGGCGTGTTGTCCTGGGGTGGAGGGCCAACAGCTCGGTCAGGCTACAGTTGCGAGGCTATTACGGCGACGTTTATCGTTCTGAAGCGCTTGTCCTTTCCTACAAGGTGGCGGAACCTGGAAAATGTGTTTGGAATGCGTGCTTCTGCGCTTTGTGAGGTATGTTGGGAGGTGGTGGATGGTTTTATTGCGACAAGGGGAAGTCTTATCGAAACCTTTCGTTCAGACTTGATGCACGAAAGGGCCCCGCTCTACGCCGCGGCCATCTACGAGAAAGGGGCCCCTTTAGATAACTGTGCTGGATTTATCGACTGTACGAAGATACAGATGAGTAGACCCGGTGGGAGAGGAAGCCTACAGCGTGCTTGTTACTCGGGACACAAAAGGTTCCATTGCCTCATCTATCAGACGGTGACGACTCCCGATGGACTGATGTTCCACCTGTACGGTCCGGAGGTAGGACGCCGTCACGACATGACGCTATACCGTCAAAGCGGCATGGATCAGTAACTGCAATCTACAATGGTGATAGGTGGACGACAGTATTGCCTGTACGGTGATCCCGCGTACATACTCCGAGCTTGGCTTCAGGTTGCCTACGATCGAGCTTTGGCGACTGCTGAACAGCTGGTCTATAACAAAGGCATGAGTTCTGTACGGGAGGCGGTCGAGTGGGCGTACAAGGACCTGAAACAAATCTGGTCCTCGCAGGACTACAAGCGTATGTTGCGGGTACGAAAGACTCCAATTGCGTTGCTCTACAAGGCTGCAGCCTTGCTATGGAACGTTAGAGTCTGTCTAAATCATAGCAGTGGGCAGACCAGTAGCTATTTCTCATGTCCGCCACCTAGTATGTCGCGCTATCTGATTATGCCGTAAACAGGGAGCGAGGGCGAGTGCTCGTGTCTTTGCACAGGCGCACCGCTTCGACCGAGTGGCGGGAGTCCGAGCGAAGCGAGGACGCGCGGCAGCGCAGAGGAATGGCATGCCGTAAAAAGATCGCGATAGCCGAGGGAGAAGCGGCGCGAGGCAAAGAGAAAGTTCACTGAAAGCACACGACGTTACTGCAATTTTTTTACTAGCGCACCAAGAACAGCGAGCACCTCCTTCCTCTCTTTGATGGCGCCCTTTCTCTCTTCGCTCTCGATTGCAAGGCGATGCTGCTCGAGCTCTACCCTCTTCTCTTCTACAGCGAGGCGCCGGGACTCGTTCTTTTGTGCCTGCTCTAAGCGACCGGCTTCGCGCTCTTCCCGCTTCATTCCAAAGTCCATGCGCTGTTCCTCTTACTTCAGGCGCTTCTGTTCGAAGCTGTTGCGCGTCTGAATGTGTTCGCTCAGCATGTTCTCTTCCTCATCGTCCGATTCCGAAGAAAGGTTCCGCTTCCTTCCCTTCATCCTCTCCGTTCCAGCACTTCCTTCACCCCCGCCATTGCACTCATCTACCACCACTGCTGGCGTCTCTGCACTGTTACTCCCACTGCGAGCCCTCGCTACAGCTCGTTCCCTGATTTCCTCCCCAGCTTGTAGCAAACGCTTGTCAAGCTCCGTTCGTTCATCCCTCTCAGCCCTCTTTGCCTCTTCCCATTCGTCCACGGCCAACATTACATCATCCAACAACACTTCCCTTTCTCCTCTGACCTCTATAATGCCAGAAGCGGCAGCATTGCCTCGCACAGCTTCGCGGTGGTCGCCTAGGATCTTCTTGAACCGATCGTTGAGCGTTTTCCAACTCGGCGCCGCAACCGAATCGAATCATCCAGAAGGAAGGGACCCCTTGAAGAGAGCGAGAGCCTCTTCGAAGCGCGACTGTGCCTCTCCATGTGGAGCGAGGTGGGCGTCAACTGCGGAGACTGCTTTCAGCAGTAATATATCCCACGCGGAAGAGAACCGGATGAGCCGTTTCTTTGCGCCGGTCGGAGTGGCGGAGGCGGTCGGAGCGGCGGGGGTCGGAGCGACGGAGGCATTGGAGGCGGTCGGAGCGGCGGAGGCGGGAGACTCCTCGATAAGGGGCGCCATGATGGAGGAGGGGACGGGTCGGAGGTTGTAGGAGTAGTAGTGATGGCGATGGTCAGGTCAGATGGTGATGGTTGGTTGTACATTTGGCGCCAAGCGGCCCCGCTCATATGCTCCGTATGCGAGGGGTGCCCTGGCGGGTATTTTTCCCTATTTCGCAAACAGCCCCCGCAACCGAAAAATGAAATGGCAACGATAGCACTTTGCGTCTTACACGGTACAGGTGTACTACGTTTGCCGGCGAATGCCGCACAAGCGAAAATCATTTTTGCTCCGTAAACCCTCTAATGTTTCATCAAACATGATAAAGCTTTATTTATTGCGAATCATCGAAAATAATTTTTCTATTTCTCACAGACTAATTTTTTATGCTGTGTTACATGTGAAGCAATTTTATGTCAGTCAATTGGTTTTTTAATTTACAGTTACAATTACTGGAATTATGTTGTCGGCAAATTATTATTTGGATTAATGATCACCTGTAAACTTATTCTATAATTATTGTTGAGCATGAATTTGGAACACAAAAATTAGTATACTGCTAGAATCATCGTTGTAACTTTACTATTCTGATCTTCAGTATAAATAATCTTACGCTGTTAGAAAATTTTAGCAAGCCTCGGACCATCGAACTATCCATGTCGATCAATAAATATTGAATTTCTTTTTATTATTATTCTCAATCCTATTCAGGTAATTTATTGTTCATTTGTTTGAAATTATTTACTTTGGATCTACACATATCATTTATGTTTTACAAATACTGCCGCATGGTTTGAACGAACTCTATTCTTTCGCCAAACTCGAAATGGACTCCATCTCCCCGCTTGGTGCACCCATACCCCAGAGGTCTGGGGCAATATTGATTTCCTCCGAATTCGGTACCCACTACTCTCTCGCGCCAAACACTTCGCGCCAAACACTGCTCCTCCCCAGCTTTCAAAGTCGACTGCCCTCGATACATGACATCGTTGTCGATCATGCCAGCGTCTGCCCTTATGTTGACAGCCTTGCCCGTCGTCACAGTATGGTCCGTGATCGCCTTGATATAATGAAAATTTTAGATATTAATTGGCATGCTGCGCTGGCTGAGTTGGCTGCGCTGGCCGAGTTGGCATGCTGTGCTGGCTGAGTTGGCATGCTGCGCTGGCTGAGCTGTCACTGTACTTACAATTATATTTTTAATTATTTTTAGAGGGATGCTTTGCACTGTACTGTGGCTGGGCAGATTTGGCACATAGGTACTGTATAGGTGCTACAGAATGTGAGGGTTGAAAACTCTATATAAGGGGCTGTTTGCATGAAATGGTAGGACTACTTGGGAGCCAGCATACCCGAGCGGGGCGCTCAACAAGTTAAGTCAAACAAAAAGCATAAAGGAAGTTGGCAGACAACTTCGAGTCAAGTCCCGAGTATTAGGAAGTTGAGAGTCAACTTCAGACCCGGGGAACATTTTTCCTACGCTGGTCGCAGACCATCAGTGGTAGACCCTTCCCCTTTTATACTTGCTTGTAGCTTCCTCAACTCTCTTCTATATAAACTCCCTTTGGTTCGTTCAACAATACCACGGTAGCACTTTTGTCGCTCGCAACGCCTCCTTCTCAGGGTAATTGGTTCTGAGGATCTCTTCCCCCGCCGATTTAGCCCTATCACGTCTTTCTCCGAGCTCACCACCCTCGCGATTTCTCACCATACCGTCCAACGAAGGGGATTTTCCCAGGACCCCCTTCTCTCTCCTTCGATCTGTCGCCGCCTTGATCTCTTCTTTGATGACCCCAGTTCGCTCCCCTACCATAAGGCTATTGCCTCTTGAACCACCTGGTAGTGCGCCCCCGTCTCCAGACCCAGCTCTCTCCGTTCCCAAACCGAGGCTGTTATGAAATTCAATTACCGCGCTTTGTGCGATGAGCTTGATATTATTTCAAACCAATGGCTTTCGAGATTTACGGCTCCGTTGGACAAGGGACCGAGGCCGGACTAAATCAAATTTCAGAATACAAAGCTTCCTAGAAAGGGCTTAGTCTCGTTGGTGAGCGTCATTGCCTACTCGTTCTCAGCTCATTGGCTCAACATCATGCAGCGATCACTATGTGACGGATACGATCTATTCTTATGCATAGACCGTTTCATCTCACTCGAAGTGTCTTACAGCTGGCCTTACGCCAGTCTTGTAAGAGCGCCCCCTCGTTCTAGTTCCCAGTGCGTAGATATGTCTCGTTTCCCTGTGGACACAGCCGTCAGTGTTGCTAAGCAGTAAAGCACCCAAACTGCTCCACCGTACGTTACGTAATATTGCAGTCCTGATATTTTACCTCAATATATTTCAGAGATGTCCACTGCCAGGATTGGAATATGCTCCAGTAAGGTCCTCCTCTCTCTCGGGCATTACAAAGATACTTTCCTAATAACGAGATTTACAGTCGTAAAAGGGGAAAATAAGGGGTATGTTCACTGTGAAAGTTTATAGAGCTGGGACCCGGGGGGGGGCGTGAGGTAGGCATGGTCTTGAAAGGGGAAAACTTCGGATGTTTAATTGATTGAAAATAGGTTCGCCTTTGTTGAAAGTTATGCTATAATTTGACAGGGAATGATTGCATGGGCAAACAAACTAGCATCTTTATGGTACTAGTTGGAGCGAGTGCATGGTTCAGCCGTCGCCTGTTGATGTCTCATAGTCTAGTCCAACCCACTTTCTGCATGGTGCTGGTCTTTGAGCACGGAAAAAGATTATCCCCCTCAGGGTACCGTAGTACTGTCGCTTTTTGTAACTAGTAGCAAGAACTGTAATGCATGAGCGTTAGAGAAATCATTGCAGTTTGGCTGATGTTCGAGTCGAAAGTTTTGAGAGGGAGCTCGAACCGTCGCGGCTCGGGTGATGGTAAAGCATTTACTTACATTTTTACCTTATGTGATCGAGGTATTGATTTATTAAATTAGGAATTAGTGTGGTGGAGATATGGCCATTCTATCTCGGGCTCCACCGCACGTGATCGGCGTGAGCCATCCAGGTATATCGTGACTAAACAGTCGGTCAGTCATGTACACTTCAGGGACACAGTGAGTAAAGATGTTGTTTGTTGTTGTTGGAGATGGTTGTACAATAATACTGTACAGTGTGTGGTGGTGGTAAATCTTTACGAGTTGTACAATGTTGCACAGATGCGTGCGAAGGGTATTCGTAAATTAACTACGGATGCGGGCTTAATCGGATATATCTTCCACGAGTAAAACAACCAAATCTTCCCCTGATTGGGGCGGCGGGTGGAAACCTGTCGCGCCTGCATTACTTGGAGACTAAACGCAAAACGGGTAACGAAGTCGCGGAGCTCCTGTTGAGGGGAGGAACCGCGACGGGAAGCAGCGAAGGAAGCAAGGCGGCGGAAAACCCTGATAGTCCTATCCCAAGGAGCCATAGATATCAATCCCGACTGGGGAGAGGAGGATATCGTTTTGGCTGCTATAAGTGCCGTAATGACGATGTTTCTCGCGCTCTGCGAGTATCGCGGCAGCGCCTGCGGTAACCATACTTGGTGAGATGTGGCGGCGTGAGGAAGGGTGGGCAATAGTATTATCGACGGCGAGATCGGTACTGGGGAAAAATTGGGGTGTTTTAATGATGGTTAGCCTATCGGTACTGTGGAGCCCGTATGCAGCGGGTATGTAAATGTCCATTCGTAACGCGGGAGACTCCGAATGACCAGACGAGTTGGGAACCTGGTAGAGGAGCGGATGCTCGACGAGGGCGACGATCCCAAGTTCCTTACAGTAGCGGGCAAGAACGTTGCCGAGAACGTGATGTCGACGAGTAATTCCGTCTTCATATTTGCAGGTCAACGAGTGTTGACCGCTTGGATCTAGGACGGGTGCGACGTCAGCTGAGCGCTGGGAGCAGACCGGACAGCGAGAAGATCCAGAATGTAAGGTTACGTGGAGGTTCATCTTGCGTCAGCTAAGGTCACCATATTTGGAGAAAGTCAATTTAAATTTTACTGTTAAATGTACAAAATAGTCCCAATTTTTACCTGGTGGAAATCAATGAAACTACAGTACAGTACTGTACGTGTTTGGAACATTATTCGCATGCAATGGATTTCCACTGAATTCTGTTTGCCTGTGGTTGGATATTCAAGTAGGGAATATCCCAGATTCAGAATCTATGTTTTCAAGAGTAACTGCTAGAGGGAAAACCATCCATTCTTTGTAAAGTTTCAAAGATTCTTTACCCTCTAGAGTATTGTGGATAAGAAGTCCATTAACTTCTATTGTACTGAACGGTACTAACGGTACCTACTCATTTATTTCTTTAACTTGTATTGGAACCAATGTACTTACATTTGCGAAAATAAATTCAGTTACTTTCATTAATACGGTATATTAAGGATCCTTATTTCTGCAGCTATTGACGTAATCATTTAGATCATCAAGTCCGAATTGCTAAATCAGGATACTTTGCTTAACCTCACAAGTCCAAGTGCCATGCGACTCGGAATCTCAAGTCAGGATTCAACAGTTTCCGGTCGATGCGATCTCATGCGGGGGATTTACCATCGCCCTCAAGGCCACAGAGTCATTGCTCTACTCTTTATATTTACACATTCATGGATGTGCACAAATACACTTTGCCTGCAAGGCCATGCTGCATACGCCTATCACCTTTGAATGTATGGAAGAAGTTTGAAACAGACCTATAAAAGGATACCATGACCTCCCTTCTCCGTCAACCGAAGCAAATCCTCTGGGACAATCACGAAGCATCATAATAACAAACCTTCTACTCAACGACTCCAACTCCTCTGTTCCACATGATGCATCGCATCGCTTCCCTTGCTCTGGCGGTCATCCTGACCGTCGCCTTCGCCTCAAACTCGACAAACAATCCCGTCTGCAGGGATGACGCTTTCATCAATCCCAGCGGCGCTTCCATCGCCAGCACACTTCTTCTCGAAGCGGATGGAGTTGCAGCAGGTCTATTGCAATACGTTAACGAAGGCCTTACCGTCGGCTCCACCACCGATCTCATCCCGGAAGCCTCGGATGCCTCTGCCGTCTCTGGAACTGTCGTCGAGGATGGAAAGAGCGGTGACACCGGTTTTCCCCACGGAAACATCAAACCCATCGCTACTGTCGGCGAGCGTAGCGTCTGCCCCGAAAGTAGCGGTAAAAAGATCACAGGTGTCCCCGACGGCCTTGGAGCGTACCTCCTTGACAGTCATACAGTGCGCGTCATTGTCCAGTCCGAGTCCTACGGGCCGCTCCGGTACGAGACTTTCAAGTACCCTGTCAATGACGGTGCTGCATATTTCACTGGCTCCCACGTTCACTTTGTCGATTACGACCGTGAGATGATGACAAGGTTCATGAAAGCTAGTTTCCCTGCATCAGAAATGGTAGTCGGTGTCGGTGAGATGATCGAAACAGCCTATAACGTCAAGGGTGAAAAGATTGGTCCCCGCAACGGACTTGAGCCCACCGAGGTCGGCGCCCACTACGGTAACACCGATGCTGATGGCAAGTATGTCGTTTCGGAGCTAACCAGCGAGGCCGATTGGTTCTACCAGTCGTTCTGCTCCGCTCATATGGAGGAGAAACACCAGTGGGGTAAGGGCATTGGTCTTGAGGATGACATTTTCATGACAAACGAAGAGTGGCACAGCTTTGAGGATGGGCAGATGTTTGTTGGTATCGGCGCCCACGCCATTGATGTCCGCACCAAAACTGCCTATTCAATTGGAGCGTTTGGACAAGGAGGTTACGAGAAGATTGTCGAGATCAATCCGCGCCACTCGGACTATGTGATGTTTGCTCTTTCTGGATACAATGGCGACTTCAGCGGTACCAGCGCAGTTCTCGAAGCCCGCAATGAGGAGTTCACCCGAGAGGATGGAAAGGACTACGTCTGGTCCGAGAACATTGTTCCGTTCCGTATCTATATCGGTATCAAGGGAAAATGTGAGGATGGCAGTGACTGCGATGACTTCCTTGCTCGCAACGGTCTCAAGTACGGTCAGATCTACGGATACGCCATTGATATGAGCGAGACAGGTCCGTCGTCAGGCATGTGGCGTGATGACTTCCACAAGGATCCCACCAAGGCAATGAACGGCGCCGAGGTGCCCGGGAAGTGGATCGCTCAGCCCTGGAGGTGGGACGGAAAGGTCAGAAATTTCCAGTACGATGGAGCATGGGATTTCCAGAATGATCCTCCGATCGCCGGATACCGCTGGTGGAATTCTGGTGGTTACGACGAGGCTGGTAAGAAGACTGAGCATGTATCGCCAGATCCTCGCCTCGGAAAAACGGCCTTCATCCAGACAAGCACTGCGGGATACTTCGGACATTTGTACGTTTTCGACGTTAAGGCTATTCTTTCCGAGGGTGGACTGCCTAAGGCGCTTCCAGGGACTTATTTTGTTTATCAGGGTGAACTTGATATTACGAAACAGATCAGACTTGGCGGTAAGGGACGCTATGCTGATGGTCGTAATGCTCTTCTCAACTGGGATGACGCCAGTGGCGAGGGTAAGGATACGTTTGAGGACATCGATGGGTTTGAAGTATTCATGGACGGTGAAAAGCTTTACGCCATGATTCAAGAAGACTCTGGGAACGACTATGGCGAGCGAATGTTCATCACTAGTGAGTTGGAGCACGAGATGGATAACAAGTCTTTGACTTATCATTTTGTCGCAATGAGCGGTGGTGAAAAAAACACGAGAATGGTGAACGGAGTTGGTATACCGGCCGGGACCAGTTGCCAAGCAAGCTCCCACGAGTTTTCTGGGCTATTCGACCTGTCTGGCCTCCTTCGTAAACTTCCGAATGGCACCTTCGCGTTCAGCCCAGCTGAAACTGGTTTCGAGAAGCGCAAGAACGATAGACTGACGAGGATCAATGACAAGCACATCCTTGTTGGTCTGCAGGCACATAACATGGCCTGTGGTGTAATCAAATACTTCGGCGCCGATCGTGGAGGTCAGTGGTTGTTGTACCAGCCCGATATACCTACCGAGGACTGATTAAGGCCTGTGGTTGGCTGTGATGGCATGCCTGTCGCAGTTGATGTTACAAGATGACATGCATGATCTTTTACACTGAAATTAGAAATCAGCGAACTATACTGGAATTAGTCAACGATATTTGAAAAGACTAATTTTTACCTACCTAGAGATAGTGTTTTGCAGGAGATCAAATTTACTAAAATGTAAATTACTCATTACTAGGAACGTCGCCGTATGAGCCATGGAAACCTTCGGGTGGGTGTGATCTGTCCTTATGCAAAGACACACTGCAGCAACGGTTTCGTCCAACGCAGCATGCGTTACGGCTGGCCTCACACCAGCCCTGTGAGGTCGTACCTCATGATACTGCCTCATTTTCAGACGCTCTAATACATACCTGTACCCCGTAGTCTTCCGAAAATAGCCGTCCTGCATCCCTAATCAGTAAAGCACCCCAATCCCCCCTCATTACTTATGTAGAGCTACTTGTACGCTGGCGAAGAATGCTTTTGCCAACAGATATTGAATGTATTAACCTTCTTTCTGGTATTTACTCATTACTTATGTAGAGACTGCACGGCAGCTGCAGTGATGTCCAGTGCATCACGCCTGCTGACAGGCTTCGAGCCAGCAATTCAGGCACATGAATCACATTACCCATTGTCCTGAACATGTCTAGCATACACCGGGGGATAGCCGAACCGAACTTTTCAAAAATTAAAGAACCAAATCAAATCTGATAGGGGTAAATCGGCGGGGAAGAGATCTTCAGAACCAATTACCCTGAGAAGGAGGTGTTGCGAGCGACAAAAGTGCTACCGTGGTATTGTTGAACGAACAAAAGGGAGTGTATATAGAAGAGAGATGAGGAAGCTACAAGCAAGTATAAAAGGGGCAGGGTCTACCACCGACGCTCTGCGACTAGCGTAAGAAAAAGTTTTCTTGGGTCTGAAGTTGACTCTCAACTTTCTACTACTCGGGACTTGGCTTGAAGTTGTCTGCCAACTTGCTTGACCTCTCCATGAGGACGCAGTTTACTCAGCTTATATAGACTTTTGGCTACCCCTAAAGTCCGAACAAAACTACAGAAGATACCAAGAAATGCATAAAAATACTTTGTGTGGACAATATACTCTAAGCAAAAGATACTTAAGAAACTAACAATTAATTTTTTCCTCTTATTTCCCATTCTCTAAATCAGATCCAAACAACTCCTCTAAAATATCCATGCTGTCCAAGCAGTCCCCACAAATATCTGCGAATGGCTCACAGCTCTCTATTTCCCCTGGGAGATATCTAGACTACTAAAGATATCTCCATCCGGTTCCATCGTGAGCACAACTTGATCCATACTCTCTATTCCAGGCCCCACCAGTCCAACACTTTCCATGCCCCCTGTTCCCTCATCCTCATCCTCCTCCTCCTCCTCCTCCTTCCCCTCCTCCTCCTCCTCCTCCTCCTCCTCCTGAGCCTCGTACACTAGCTCAGGAGCTAACCATTCCTCGAAGGACTCCCCGCTCTCCTCCTCGACCTTCTCAGCCTCTCCCGGACTTACCTCCCTCGCTTCTTCTTCTATGAAGAGGCGGCGAACGAACTCGATGATTTGCTTCTTTGTTTGCCGCCGGATGTAGTCGTCGGCATCGGTTGGCCCGTAGGCGGCGAGACGAAGGCCATTGATGGGACGGGAAGGGCGTTTTTTGGAAATAGGGACAGAGGGGCGAAGGTTGTTCATTGTGATAGACGTTGGGGAACGGGAGGCAATGTAGGGTGTTTTGGGTGTGTGGGGGGAGAGGGGTGATGAATAAAAATGATCGGGGGCATTTGGAACTTAGAATAAAGGGGTTTAAATAGGCTCCCGGGGCAGGTTCTATAGATTAGGAATAGGTAAAATAAATCTGCAAAGGATTTTGCAGTAGTGCATTTGCGCCCTTCTTCTCAAAAAAGGCGAATTTGGAGGAGGAGATAAGCTAAAAGGAAAAAGGGACTTGATTCGGGGTCGATTCAGAGGGTTAAATACAGTATAAAAATATCTAGATAAAATGGAAGTAAATTTGGAAATGACGGTGGGAGAAGTTAGTGGCGGGATCGTTGTAGGTTGCTGGATTACACAAGGGGAGGACCATTTCCTGTATTACATGAAGGGAGGACCATTTCCTGTATTAAATGAGGGGAGGACCATTTCCTGTATTAAATGAGGGGAGGACCATTTTTTGTATTACAAAATCCTTAAGAACTAAATGGATGGACCAAATCGGCGCACGTGCAGTGGGGCGCGCGATGTGATGCCATAGCCACCGACGACCACAAAGCGAAACTGATATGGTGGTAGATGCTTGTGCGAATTGGGGAAAGGTTTGGGTGTTTTACTCTTTGAAGATACATCCGATTATGGGAATAGTAACGTCCGAGGTGTGGCATTTCCAGGCTACACGGGGTAAAAACTCTTCGATAAATAACAACGTCTCCGGAGAAGGTGCACCGAGGAAGTCGAAAATTGGAGGCTGGAATCGGAAACCTGGGTCGCAGGAGGGCAGGGAGGGGGGCACTAGGCGGCTTGGTAGATTGATCTGTAGGTGCTGGACCTTGCGGTGGTGCGTGAGGGCGGCAGCCCCACCATTGATTTGCGTAGCATTGACAAGTGAAGACTGCTTGAACGCGGACGTCGTGCCGACCTCGCATTCGATGGATCGGTCCGGCAGGCCGGCTTCAGTGTTACGGGGAGTAGTGCGATGGGGAAACTTTACTGTTGCACGAGGAGAATGTCAGCGTCCAGATGGCGTCCTACACAGCAGCATATTTAAAGAGTTGCAACTGCCCCTCAAACCAATCGCAGACAAGTACCCCACACTGGGACTCGGTCTCGCATCAGCGGCAAATCATAAGCCCCCTTTCTCGCATCCAGCGCTCATACGATCAAGCTCTGCGAGCGTTTCCTAATCATGATCAATGTTATGTGTGTAGGGACTCCTTGGCTCTTGCCAGGTCTCCGAGGTTACTACGGTGTGAGATGACTATATACTGTTAGAACATCCTCCAAACAACATATGGCTGCTCAAGTGTGATGCAATAAACTGTACTGGATTCAGTAGGACTAGACATTAACAAGTAATGCTCTAATACCGGCTTAAGTCCACATAAGGCATACTGAACATTACGAGGTAGTTACTACAAGCATGAAGTGACGAGAGACAGATAAGTCTGGTTTCTTCTCAAGGATTACCTTGCAGCATACGGGTGATTAGTGATTACCGGACACTCCGGCATGTAACTGAGTTTGCCACATACGAAGAGGCTAAATCCGTATTTAGTACGTGGTCCTCCTCTTGCCGCCCACACGACTAACTGCCATTCAGCATCTTTTTCCCAACCGCCCACCCACACACGGGCAGCTGACCGATGCAGTCCGCGGGACACTCTACGAGGAGCTGCCTCAGGGAGACGTCCGCACAAGAGCTTTTCGGGCATCTATGAAACTACCTGTTGCCAAAATCTGGGTCCACTGCGTTCCAAGCTTAGGTCTCAAAACCACCACTGGTACTCAGAACTTCTCAAATTGGCTCCAGTACTTTTGTCAGGTACCCATTCGCACCAGGGACTCCCTGATCAAGAGCTTCTTGCCTAGAAAGGGTGGAAATGACTTGGTAGTTTACTTCGTCGTCCGACACTTCTAGCGAGGGAATCTAAACGCAGTTTGGAAAGAAGGAAAGGAGACAACAGAAACGGTACTGCGCCTCCGTGACCCTGTGACCACATCGACGGGTCAAGGCAGGCAAGTAGGCGTGCCGCATTAGACAGTACATCTTGCGCTACGTGTCTATGCTTGAAGACCATTTTAGCTCTCGAGAAGCTCTCCATTGCTCTCGGGGCCACATTTGCTGCCAATTCCGCGACGAAAGCGCATGCCTCCGGGTGCCATCCTCCCAGAACAGATATCGGGATTGGCACTAGCCTCTCCCTCCTCTCAGCAGAAAGCAGCCCATCGTACCTTGTACGCTTTGCAGATCGGACCGCGTTCAGGGAAGTTTGGGGATTGAAGTTATTGATTCGGGAATACGGCCGGGCAAGGGGTTTAACGAAGGTAACATCCAGGAAATCTATCCCGCAATGAGATCCCACTGCTTGAATATCTGGGCGCTTACGATGTTCAAGTCATGGCCTGTGCTCAGAAAGAACGAGTGTTCATAGAGACCATCTGATCCATTGCTAGTACGGCAGACATAGAATCGCCCGCCAGAAAGACCGAGTATCGTTACTGGGCAGCGAGCTCGCCCTCGCCTCAAGGCACCCAGCCCTTGAGCCAAGACCACCAGGGAAACACAAAGCCAGACCATACATCTGGGCGACTGGTGCTACTGGGGCACCGATTATTTCGATGTCACATTTGTCAACCCCTTGGCACCCTTTCATCGAGGATGAGGACCTTCAACCCCCACACTAGCTTGAACGTCGCCTATGCGGAAAAGCTCCAGAAATATGAGAAGTTCATTGCCGGATTTCCAGGTAGAAATCAGCTGCTTCCCTTTACAATCTCCACCCTCGGTGGTTGGCACCCACAGACCTTTTCCCTCGTGGCGGAGGTGGCACGCTCGGTCGCCAATTGTGCCAAGGACCAATTCCCCAAGGTCAGGGACACACTCCTACAGCGGCATTCTGCGTTAATGGTCGCGTCAAACGCGGCACGTTTGCTGACAGGGCTGGCAGCAACTTTTCAGTCGCCATTCTACTGCACATTGATAGGGGTAAATCGGCGGGGGAAGAGATCCACAGAACCAATTACCCTGAGAAGGAGGTGTTGCGAGCGACAAAAGTGCTACCGTGGTATTGTTGAACGAACAAAAGGGAGTGTATATAGAAGAGAGTTGAGAAAGCTAAAGCAAGTATAAAAGGGGCAGGGTCTACCACCGACGCTCTGCGACTAGCGTAAGAAAAAGTTTTCTTGGGTCTGAAGTTGACTCTCAACTTCCTACTACTCGGGACTTGGCTTGAAGTTGTCTGCCAACTTGCTTCACCTCCACTAAAGGAAGCAGTTTACTCGGCTTATATAGACTTTTGGCTACCCTAAAAGTCTCAAACAAACATACTAATAACCATAAAATGTATTCACGGTAATCGTGTGAACCAGAGAGACTATTAGAGATATTTCCTCAAGGTAAATATCTAGGTGCCATACCCATGCCAGCCACCCATCGGCCAGGGGTAGGAATTGATGTGGCCATTATATAGACCTTTCAGAGCTACTTGTAGTATCACCCACAACCTGGAACTGTACTGACATCTACTATGACAGCGTGTCCTAAAATGAAAAAATCAACCGATGAATTTGCCACACTCACCCAAATTAAAAATATCTTGCAAATTCAAAAACTGTAAAAATATCTTCCCAATTCCGATACTGTATACAATCATGGTCCTCATCTAGATTTTTTCGTGCGCGAATTTGCGCACATCACGCCCTCTCGCTCAAGACGAACGTCCCGACTCGTCACTGCTCTTCTTCTGCTTCCGTTAGTGTTCGCTGTCTTATTGATAAAATGTATGGTCTCTCAAACGGGTACGGATGCAACTGATTACCAATATGATGCTCTAAAAAGTAGGTTCGCATTACTGGTACCTCACTTTGTAGCATAGCCTCATATATTGGTTTGATCACATCGAGGTGGGGTTGAATACATTCTTCTTCCGTGACTCTTCCGAATCTTCCAAGAGTGAAAAAATATATGTGATATGCAAACTCTTCTGGAAGATGCCGGAGGAATGGATGTCGATAAGAAAAGAAGACGCGCATCATCAAGAACGAATCTTCGTAAGATAAGTGCGGTCCATGTAGCGCCCTAAAACATAAACAGATGCTTATCATGAAATAAGAAATGACCTGCGCATCGTTCGCATCCTCGGAGATATTGCGCAGCCAAAAAGATAATCTTCTTCTTCCGACTGTATGCTGTGCATGGTTGTGAAGGAGAGCTAGAGATGAAGTTGTGGTGGACGGTCCCGATGAATGGCCGCGACCAGCTCCTGACGTACTGGGACCTGCACGAGGTCCTCTCGGGGGACGACCGGAACCTCTTCTGGGCGGGTTGTTGTCTCCTGAAGGTCCTCCTCTGGTCATCATCACTGCTTCAGGAGGATCCTCGCCGCCTCCAACGTTCCCAATTTGTGGCGGAGAAACGTAAGGTTCCCATAGAGGATACGGGACCAGCCTGTATTCCATATCCGGGGGTAAGGCGTAACCTCTCAGTCGCACGTCTTGGTTGTTCTTGAGAAATACGTAAATTGGACGGATAATATTCAGATACGTTTGCGACAAGTCTCCAGCAGCTACCATTCCATATCTTCCTATAGAGTAATGATATATTACCTCCACAAACTCTGGACCTGCTTCCGTGAACCTTCCGTTTTGGAATGAAAATAGAACTCTTATTAATAGTCGGAAATCTTCTTCAGGTAGCAATGGTCCGTTCAACGTACGAAAACATAGGCATATATTAATGTAGAAATGGATGATTACGTGGAGTTCGTAGTAGTCCCGCGTAACCGAGATGATCCATTCCCAGGCCCTTTTTCCTCCCATAGGAATCATTCTATAGTTAAAGATGAGTATGCCCCGTGGTTGCGCATAGTCCTGTGTGAGAAGGAATTCTTCAGGCCTCTGATGGTAAGGGACCAGACGACGTGCATGGATGGCCCTCCTTGATCTCTTCCCTGAGCTTGAACAGAGCTGATAGTGCGGGTGTCTTTCCTCCGTGACGATGCAAGGGTTCGAGTACTTGGTTTGGAAGGCCGGCCACTTCACAGCCTGCTGCATTGCTTTTCCATGTACTACAAGTACTTTAGAGCCAACTGAAAAGGTTCTGACTGCAGGTTCTGCATCCTTATTTCTTGTCTGTGTTAGCGCGCGGTGTGATCTCCAGCCTTCGGTGGCCAGTAGTTCAACTTCCCTACTCTCTTCATCGATAATATTTGTTTCCATGTCTCTCTGTAACATTCTAGGAGCCCTTCCGTACATTAGCTCGAATGGTGAGCGTCCATTTCTTCCTCTTCTTCGACGGTAGCCGTATAACACTTTTGGTAAGGCATCTTCCCACTGGATTTCATTCTCCAACATAGTTTTCGATATTGCTCGTTTGATGGTTCCAACCATCCTCTCCGCTTTCCCGTTGGACATAGGAGCGTATGCGAGAACGGTCTTCAGCTGAATCCCTTTCTCTTCCAAAAAACGAAGCAGTGAAGTTGCAGTAAAACAAAGGGCGTTATCCGAGATGATCCTTTTTGGAAGACCAAACGGTTCAATTATTTCTTTTTCGATGAATCTCAGTACCACCTCAGCATTTGCCTCCTCACTGCAACTGCTATTGGCCATCCAGTAAGATGTTCCACCCCTATAAGGAGATATTTGTTTCCGGAAGAAGTTTCCTTGAACGGGCCCGCGAAGTCAATTGAGAAGGTTTCAAAGAGACCGGAAACTGGAAAACTTAGAGTTGTCTTATACTTCCGTATTGGAGTGAATTTTTGGCAGTTGTCGCAGCTTTTCACGAAGTTATAGACGTCCTTATGGATACCGGGCCACCAGAATCTCTCAGTTACGAATTTTTTGGTTGTTTCGAGATCCCAATGCCCTAGCTCATCATGGAAAGTCCTCAAGATCTTCATTCTTTCTTTCAAAGGGGCCACTAGTCGGGGACCGGCTTTAGTGTGCCGGAAAGTTTCCCATTCCACAATGTAAAAGCCTTTTGATTCCTGCGTACCCAATTTCGGTGTTCAAGATCAACCTTTCTCATTTCTAGTCCATCGAGGAATTTGATCAGTCCGTGAATATTAGCTTCGTACTCGTTATCGTTCGGCAACTGCAACTCGGCGACTCCGACGATGTCCTCCGAAGCTTTTTCATTTGGAATCAGTGCGTCCCTCAAGCGGGATAGGTAATCGGCAGGCTGATTATTGCGTCCGGGTCTATACACAATTTCAAACCGATATTCTGCGAAAATGTCGAGCCATCGGGCCAAGCGGTGATGTACATCCTTCTTTTGGAATGCTGTTTTAAGTGCCTGGTGATCAGTTATCAAGACAAATTTCTCGAGTGATAAAAGGTATACGCGAAACTTTTTCAGCGCGAAGACGACAGCTAGCGCTTCTTTCTCGCAGACTGAGTATCTCTTTTCCGCGTCATTCAGAGTTCGGCTTGCGAATTGAACAGGGTGTAGTCTTCCGTTTTCATCTTTTTGGGACAAAACGGCACCCAAAGACCGTTCTGAGGCATCTGTCTCCACAACGAATGGTCTCTTGAAATCTGGGTACATGAGAACTGGGGGACACATAGCTTATCTTTAAGCTCCTGAAATGCAGTTTCCATTTCCTTGTTCCAGTAAAATTTTCCGTTCTTCGTAGTGCTGGCATGTAACGGTGCTGCAGTCTTGGCGAAATCTTTGATAAATCTTCTGTAATATGAGGCCAGTCCTAAGAAGCTTCGGACCTCCGTCTTTGAAGCGGGCCTTGGTGCCAACTTTATTTTTTTCGTTTTCTCTGGATCCACTCTAATTCCCTCTTGGTCGACGATATGACCGAGTAATTGGATAGAAGTTTTCGCAAAGAAGCATTTGCTCAACTTAATTTTCAAGCTATACTCCGATATCCTCTCCACAACTGTCTTGACGTGCGAGATGTGCTGATCCAATGTTTCTGAGAATATGACGACATCATCGATATAGACTCTTGCGAATGGAAGTCCTTTCAAAACCTCGTTCATCATTCTTTGGAATGTAGCTGGTGCATTCATGAGACCAAAAGGCATCACTTCGAACCTGAACGTACCGGCTTTGCTGGTAAAGGTTGTTTTTTCCTTACATTTTTCATCCAATGGAATCTGCCAATAGCCAGTGTAAAGGTCAATTGAGGTGAAATATCTCCCGTCCTTCAGGTCCTCGAGGATCTCCTCCATGTTCGGAATCGGAAATCGATCGGGTATCATTCTCTGGTTCAGTTGTCGGTAATCGACGCAAAAACGCAGCTTTCCATCCTTCTTTGGTGCGACCACAACTGGAAACGACCATGGGGATGAAACTGGTCGAATAATATCATTTTTCAGCATACTTGTAACATTTTCTGAGATAAATTGGTCATATTTTGGCGGTTGACGTCTAGGCTTGTGGTAAATCGGTTGAGTGTCGGTAAGTTCGAACGAGTGAGTAACCGGTACACTTGCTTGTCTTAAATCTGAAACGCTCCATGCAATTACTTCGGAAGATGTTAACATGTCGGATATTTTCAGTGAGGCGGGGGCGGGAAGGTGCTGCACTTTTCCTTGGATTTCTGCCATTTGGCGCCCTTTTTCTTCTTGATCCTCAACCTCAATATTTTGAAGGACCTCTTCCGTCGTGCTCACATCTTCATATATGGAATTCGACGTATTCTTATTTTCTTTGCAAAGGTAATCTTCTTTCATGCTCCGAATTCTGTCCTTTGATTCGATATCATCGCAAAAAGAAACACATTCGGGTTTCAAACTTATCCTAGAATCCAGTCGTCATCTGTTTCAAACCCGGAATCATAATCGTCCCATGCCATGTTCATTACCCCCGAGGGTACCCTTTTCCACTTCCGAAAGTGTTAGTTGGTTCCGAATCTTCGCTGTCATAGCTAGAAGTGAAATCTTCACTGTCCGTTTCTTTTAAATCTTCAGGATGCGTGCTTTTGTCGAAATCCAGGGGCATCTTCACGGTTCTGCCGTCAATATTAACTGAAACCATTTGGTTGCCCAAGTCAATGCATGTCCTAGTCTTTCCATGGTAGGGCAGCCAATGATTGCATCGAAAGGGAGATCCGGCATGACAAGAAAGTCTACATCAACTTTAGAGTCCCCAAAGAACACGGAAACCTTGTCAACAGTGCCCATGCATTTTGAGACGGTTCCATCCGCTACAGTTATTTTTCGAGTCGTTGGAGTAATTTCGAGACCTAGATCTGTCACCAAAGTTTCTGAAATGAGGTTTGGAACAGCACCCGAATCGAAGAGAGCTTGGGTTTTCATACCCAATACTTTGACTGGTACCAGCTTAAGACGTCTTGGTGCTGTCGAGGCCGATTGAAGAAACAGTTTCTTACCCTTAGCGGACTTATTAGACCTGATAATTTTTTTGAGTTCTTTTCTCGCATCCTCTGCGTCGCCCCTCAAAAGTTGACCAAACGTTATCCCAGTTGGGGCCGATGCAAGCTCAGCCACCAAATTGTACCTCTTCACATACTCTAGTACGTCCTTAGAGATACTCTTAACTTTCTTACTCTTTTTCGTCTTCTTGGCCGGAGTGACTCCCACTCCTGGAACAACTTGATCAGACCTCTTGGTTCGAGGAGGTACAGGTGCTGGGATATGCTCCAGCATTCCATACTCTAGCCTAGGTTTCTTCGATAAAATGTTCCCTTCCCCATCCCTTTTTGTCACATTGACTTGACTAATCTCTTCAGCGATGGATACGTTACCGGCATCCGTCAACCTTTGATCCCTTCTATTTTGTAAGATTTTCACCTCTGGTCCTGACTCACTCCTTGCTTCCGATAAATTTGCTCTTCTGTTGTCTTTAGACCAGCAGTTACTTTCATGATGCCCATATCGACCGCACTTTGCACAACGAGTGTTTCTATGTGGATTATCAGGACACCTGTTTGCAAAGTGTCCAGGCTTGTGACAGTAAGAACAGACTTCTGCGGCCTTAGGGGCCCCAGACTGGTTCTTCTTAATGGTAAGAGTAAGGCTTTCCAACTGCGAGGTTATCATGTCAAGTCGATTATCGAATCGGGTTTCCAACCTTTCTTCCAAGTTTTTGACATCGCTCCTGACAGATTCTAATGCCGCTGCACTAGTAGCCGGCCTTTGATAATTCTTTTCAGGATGTACGATAGACATCGATGTGCGGGTTTCCCTCGGTACCTCACTCAGTGACTGAAACGTCTCCGAATTTTTGACAAATTCTACTATGGTACCCTTCAGTTCATCAAAAGTGTGAGGGCCCTTGATGAGGAGGAAATCGGAGAGCCGCTTATCCCCCATAGCCGCCTTACGCAGCATTCCGTACTTGGCTTGGGCGTTGAACCCAGCCTTTTCATAAAGATCACACAAGTACACCAATGAGCTTAACAAATCGTCGAAGTTGAGCCGGGCCTCTATGGCGGTACGAATCATCTCATCTGGTTCTACCTCCTTAGCATACTCTTTCACAAGCCACTCACATACCTCACCGAAGTTACGCCCATTCCCGTTAAGAGACCACCCGTCGATAAACTTGGACTTATATTTGTGCTTTGCGTCACCATGAAGATAGGCGAAGATACTTGCGGCCTTCTCTTCATCGCCCTTCTCTCGCATCACAACGTTGACATATGTGTAAAGAAACTCCTCAACGTCTTCAGTCTTGCCCCCTGTGAACGTTATACGAGCAGCGTTGAGATCCATGATTACAGAAAAGAAATCCCCCGAAGTGTTCCTTACTACTGCTCAACTCGAATACCTCGGGTGCAACCCCCTCCACAAGAGTACCAAATGATAGGGGTAAATCGGCGGGGGAAGAGATCCTCAGAACCAATTACCCTGAGAAGGAGGTGTTGCGAGCGACAAAAGTGCTACCGTGGTATTGTTGAACGAACAAAAGGGAGTGTATATAGAAGAGAGTTGAGAAGCTACAAGCAAGTATAAAAGGGGCAGGGTCTACCACCGACGCTCTGCGACTAGCGTAAGAAAAAGTTTCTTGGGTCTGAAGTTGACTCTCAACTTCCTACTACTCGGGACTTGGCTTGAAGTTGTCTGCCAACTTGCTTCACCTCCACTAAAGGAAGCAGTTTACTCGGCTTATATAGACTTTTGGCTACCCTAAAAGTCTCAAACAAACATACTAATAACCATAAAATGTATTCACGGTAATCGTGTGAACCAGAGAGACTATTAGAGATATTTCTCAAGGTAAATATCTAGGTGCCATACCCATGCCAGCCACCCATCGGCCAGGGGTGGGAATTGATTGGCCATTATATAGACCTTTCAGAGCTACTTGTAGTATCACCCACAACCTGGAACTGTACTGACATCTACTATGACAGCGTGTCCAAAATGAAAAAAATCAACCGATGAATTTGCCACACTCACCCAAATTAAAAATATCTTGCAAATTCAAAAACTGTAAAAATATCTTCCCAATTCCGATACTGTATACAATCATGGTCCTCATCTAGATTTTTTCGTGCGCGAATTTGCGCACATCACACATAGCCATTTGCATCGTAGTGTTTTCTCCGCCACCGTCATACTGCCACAGGCTAATGGGAATTTCACCCTATGTTCCATTCGGAATAAACCAACCCAAACATTCCCCTCTTTATGTCGGGTACGCACAAAAGACTCTCCCTTATCACCACCCGACTCTGCCCCCTTTTCAGACTCTGCAATACACAGATCTGCGACCCCCTCGTCACGGAAGATAGCCGTCCTACGTTTCTAATCAGTAAAGCACCCGAATTTCACCCCTTACCACCCGAACGAAGATAACTCAAGGGATTTGACTACAAGCTATACGGACAAAGTTTGCAGCCGATCTCAGACCACGGCAATTCCTAACTCAGCTTAAGTCCTACGCTGCATTCAAATTGTAATACTGCACAGTAAAGCATATCGAGTGGCCCGTAGTGCATACTTCTTAGGCCGAACTCTACTCAAAGCACACCACACTGCAGATATTCCTCCCCAATGACTGTGTCGACACGACTTTATGAGTTGATTGTGGTTGTCAGGAAAACTTTACGATATGTCGAAGGGGAATGTTTTGGGTGTTTTACTCTTGGAAGATATATCCGATCTATCCCATGGTTTTCCAGACAACCACAATCGACTCAAAAAGGGTATACCGACACAGTAATGGGGAAGGGACTACGCTCCCTAAAATGTTACCTTCAGGCCAGCCATCAAGCAGACCGCATTGGACATGACGGCTGCTGAGGCGTGCCTTTGCATCAAAACCCCCGAACCTTTCCGTACGTCTCCAGTGCCCTCACAGCCACGTTCCTTGCCACGTCATTTAGCACTGCACATGCATCCGGGTGCCACCCTCCAAGAATGGAGATTGGCACAGGCACGAGCCTACCTCTGGTGGAGGTCGCGATAAAAGATTGATATCTTCTCTGCTTTGTATTTCGCGCCGCATTCAGAGAGGACATCGGGTTATCGAACATATATATTTTCCAAGAGTAAAAACACCCGAACCTTCCCCGCTGTAGACATCCCACCGTATCACCTTCCGACCCCATACTCCATATTGAAGGCCAAAATTATGCGACAAATACACCTCATAACTAAAGCGCGTAACCATGACCTCTATTGCTACCCAAAGACAAACAAAAAATGCAAATATCTGAAACGGGGAAAGTTTTGGGTGTTTTAATCTTGGAAAATATATCCGATATCCGAAACCGACTCATGCAAAATATCATCCGCCCATGCGCCAGGTCCACGAAGCATGTAGCATTGGCAATCTTTCTGTTAAACAGGAAACTGAAGTTATTCCCTTTACGAACAGAAATACTTTCTCGGAATGTTTCTCTCTACACTTTTCTTTGTTGTTTCTATTCTCAAACTTCCTTCTTCTTTAGCACGACTAAATTTACATTTCTTAATACTCTTTTCTTTTCCCTTCTCTGTTTTTACATGCGATTATCTTCTACGTTGACAGCAATTATTCTAGGTTTCTCGGTTTATTTTTATCCTCTTCGAATTTAGATATCATTTTCCATAATCAGGACATCTGTATGTAATTTTCGCAAAAATCAAACCTTTAAAGACGGTATCATCAATCTCCACTACAAGACCAAATTTTGCGTACTTTATCAATTAATCAGGCCTGAAAATCTGAACCCTTTGACTCTATTTCAACCCGTCGATTGCCTCCGAAAATATATCCAAGACCCTCCGAAAACAAAAAACTTAACAGAGCACAACCTCTGTGGCAACCAATACACACGGACTATCCTCCTCCCTCGCCGTCACAAAATACCATCATCAATAGTTCATCACCTTCTCCCGTTATCCCTTCGGGTCCAGCCGACGTAGGGAACTACCTACGTCGCTAAACCAGGAAGCTCGTGATGGAGCTTCTTGCTTGTCACCTAACAGAGATCAGGGCAGAGGAAGTTGCGAGCAGGGACTGCAAAGAAGAATTCAAAGCTGCGTGATAGTGCTTCGAGGGGTGGGTGAACTGTAAGCTCGTCTACGAGGCAGAAAAGGGGAGGGAAACGAGTACGGGTCCAAATATGGAGAAGAGGATTTCCAGGGATCTGGGATTCGAAATGAAGGAAAGGGCGGAATGGGTAACAACGAAGGGTGGGAAATGAATTATATGAACCAGGTCATTTCGATCATGTTTCTGGTTGACGGGCATTAGATGAGTCCGATATCTAGTGGGGAGGGATAATAAATCATGATCCGCTCAGGAATACTTGTAGGGACATTATAGGTAATTAAGATATCTTGAAAAAGTGCTTGGTTTTGATTGAGGGGATTAACATTTCGAGAAGTAGATTTACTTAATTTATTTCAAGTAAATTTCGTCAAACCCACTGAGTCCACATGTAGTCTTTTCCTACTTTTCTGGTGCTTTTATTGGTTCTGTAGAGATTCTAGCCTAGAAAAAAAGTCCATATGAACTCAGTAAATAGATTCCTCCATGAGACAAAAGGCAAGTCGGGGTCATTAAATTTTAACCACAAACCTTCAAGCAGAGCCTGCACCTGTACAGTTGCTTACGAAAGCAGTAACCCTTCTTTCACTATCAATGATCTCACTCATTATTTAACGTCTACTGCAGCAATTGAGGAGCTTTAAAAACTCTCCTACCGGTAGTCGCGCTCCTCTTTTCTGTTGAAGCTACTTTAAATCTATACATTTCGACAAATTTCGAACATATAAATCTGTACAGCACCCTGCATCCCTACTTAATACTCTGTTTCATTTTCTGCTTTTTACTTGGGCTTTCATTTACGTTTATTTTGGATAGATGCTCCGCTATTCGTCCATAAATGTAAATCTTCAATTAAAGTTCGAATAAATGCTTATAGCACTTCCTACCTTTACGCCATTCGCAGTAAACCAAACCCATCTCTCCCGTTTTTAAAGTGAGACAAAGGGATTACGCATTTTAGATGTTAATTAAATACCAGGGAATTAGTGTCGCTTCCCAAAACGGAGTGAAGTCAAGCCCTAAAACATGCGGCATTGAACAGTGATACCTGCGTTCCTTTGAGAGAGAGAGAAAACATTCCAAGTATTTTAAACATAACACGAATAAAATATTTCTGATCAAAGCGATACAACTTCCTGCGGGCTAAAGTAGCTCGGGGTCTAACTTACGGTGGCTTTATATCTTGCCTGAACGGACTATCATTAGATCTAGATTTATTCAGGATTGTCCTAGATCTAAATTCATTCAGGATTTCTTAATACAAAAAAACAGACCTCGCAGTACTGGCATCGATAACAATGGCAGGAAGCATCCAAACGTCGTACAAAAGGACCCATCCGTGGGCCCCCTTTTTTCGTAAACCTGTGAGGAGAAGATATTCTCACCCACGTATTCTCCTCGTATACCGCAGTTCCAGGAGAGCAAGAGTGAGTGCTAGGCCGTGAGAAGAATGCAAAAAAGACATTTACGGCGGTTACAGGCAATAGAACCGACGACCGCCGGCGTTAAAACGACCACAACACCCTGAATTCAAAAAATTTGGTCTCAAGGCAAAATAAATTTTTCTTCGCTAGTAAGATCACTGTTTATGTCTCGTTTCTCGTAGGAGATATGAAGCCGAAGGCTGTTTCTTTTTTTTATACTTATTGTGTCTTGAAATTGTGGTTTGGTAGTTTGAATCTCAAGGATTCAAAAAATAATTGGTGAATTAGCAGGAAAAAGAAAGCCCGTTACTTTCCCACCTCATGTAAATAGGGTAGCATCCGGCTGGTTCGCTGTATTCAAGGAAATTGTGAGAACAATCCCTATTTGTATCGATTGAATTGGTCTCTAAGGTGCAAGATATTCTTTTACAGATACAACCCACATGAGGTTCGTTTTCTGTAAAAGATAAACTGTTTGATTCATGATATGTGAATATATATATCTGATAATAATCAACCCGGCATGCTTTTAAGAAAAATCATAATTTCTGTATTTTCCCCAAGAAAATCTTTTTGTGTATGTCATAAAAAAATAGCTGAGAGAAGGAAGTTTTCATCGTATTGAGCGATAAGGAAGACAATAGCAGTACAAATATCATAATTTTGGAAGGAATTTTATCAATGTGATATCTCTGTTCATTTGAAGTGAAATTAGTTGGAAGAGTACCAGTAGTAGGTGTTCTGATTGAACTTTCTCGGAACTCAAAAGGAGTTATATATGAACGACATAAGGTGTAACAGGTAATGGCTCTATCACTCTAATCATTATTTAATAATATGTTATATGGAAAGCATAAAAAATTAATTATTTCGGTACATTACCAGCTGTAGAAAGAAAGGTTGTAACTAAAAGTTCTTTGAGACGAGATTTAAATAGTAGTTATGATTTCTGTCAATTCGACATATTTAAGATATTTCATTCTATCTATTCGTCGTTGTACGATATTCAATTTTCTATCCTGTGGACTAATTAATTGTAAAGAGTTATGAAACATGGTAATGAGAAAAATGACACTTGAGATTATATTGGCCTTTGATTTAAGGGGATATGAATGATGAATATTACAGTTTTATATAGAAGAGTATTACTTTAAAAGTCAGAGATAGAGTTCACTCTGAGCTGCTATTGACATAGATAGGGGTCTACATTTCTTCTTACGGGGTATTATTTTCCATAAACACTGGGGAAAAAATGTAATCTATGTATCTGTAGCACATGAATGAAACTCTTAATATTTTTTGCATTGAATTGGGCTATTTGAAAAGCTTATGGGGTAGTTGTAGCTCATATGGTAAGATTTAATAATGGTAAGCAATATGTGTGATGCGGAAATGAGAAAAAGTTTCAAGATGTGCAACGTGATGAATTAATAATGTCATCTATTGAATCAAGGGCATCATGCTATAATTTGACAAAAATGGAAGTGTGAAATTTATTGAGATTAAATTGGCGTTAATTGTCGTAAATGTCAGTGCAGTATTAGAAAAGGAATACTAGGGGTCAACGGGAGTTCATGAATTTCGTAAATTTAATATAAATTTAGAACTCAGAATGAGTGCCTACAATAATGACGCTAAATAATTCGATCTTACTGAAAAAAGATTCATGTCGTTTAAACCAGTGTGTTAGGATTTTATGGAGAGCTTTTGAGAATCTTAGGGTATTTAAAAACACAAACGGATTATAGTAAGTCTATTTGAGATCCATAAGCAAATACAATTCAGTCTTAAAGCATGTGGGAATCGTTTGTGAGAATGTATCGGAGCTTCACACATATGTAAGATGAATGCAGTAATCATGTAATGATCAGGAGACGAAAACTGATGTTTTCCTCAGAAATAAATTTTCAGTGCCAAAAAGGAGCTTAAACTAAATTCAAATCTAGTACTCGATGACAAAGGAACGTGTACGCATGTCAAAAGTATACATGAGAGAGCTGTAATGGTTCATGTGTAATGTGGAAGTTTTGCTCTAAAAAAGTTCAAGAGTGTTAAGAAACACTCTCAGGTCTTATTCTTAATTAGAACTTCTCGCCACTCATACCAAGAGCAGGCCTTTGTAAGTGCCGACATTGGTACCACAGATAAATATTGATATATAATGAAAAATTCCTTCCTCTTATTGATATTTTTCTTACCATATTCAAATATAGTCTCTGGTCTAACATTGAACTCTCAATTCTTTCATGAGTGGTCGTAGATTCTAGCTTTTCTATTTTATTTTTTCAACCTAGTTTCCGGAACTTTTACAGTAATCTCTGTTAGGGAAACTGCTGTGGAGTCCGCGAACGACTAAGTCGATTCGTATCAGCGGTACCAGCGCAACGGCAATGCTTGCCGAAGTAGAGTTGTCAGTCACGGAGGTCTTGACCAAATGGTCTAGAGGTCCGACTCGACACAAGTCACGGGAAAGAGCAAAAGCCAACTGCAGATGGCTTTTCTCAGCCACGTGTGCCTACGTGTACGCACTGGCGCGTCTTCTTTGCGCTCGCTACCTTGACGAAGGAAACTCGTGAGAGCACTGGGGTACTTGTTAGCCCCAACGCTTGCACACTTTACGGGCTGGCACGCGCACAGTACTTATACCCTATTAGATACGTGTACACGTAAATATTTCAGCGCATCGAGCGCCTTCGTGTCGTTGCAAAGCCACGTATTTGCCTTAGAGGAAATCATGGCTTCGTGGCCTGACACTCCTCCTGGCGTGTGACGTCGACGTGGCGTTGAACGCCAATACGGTCACGAAAAGCCGCAAACTTGATCTTGTCTAGTGGCTTAGTGAAACCGTCTGCAGGATTCTTGTGTGACTCGACATCGAATGAATAGATCGTGCCATCGTGTACCTTGCGTCGAACGAAAAAGTAGCGGAGCTCGACATGTTTGGCGCTGGTCATGCTCTTGTCTTCAGCTGCCCATGTCTGAGCTGCGACATTGTCGCTTCCTAGGCGAACTGCTTCATTCATAGTAAATCCAAGCTCAGCAAGAATATAGCGAACATATGTCACTTCTTTCGCGAAGGTTGCAAGAGCAATGGATTCAGCATAGGCAGTCGACAGGGCGATACTTGTCTGCTTGCAGCTCTTCCATGTAAAGGGACAGCCATTTACGTACCCAACGTATCCGGTGCGAGACTTGCGTTCTTCTTTGTCTCCTGCATGGTCGGAATCACAGTAAAACTTAATGGCCAGTCGATTTTTGCTGAGAGGAAAATTGCCATCTGCAGATGGCATTTTCTCCTCCATACGGCGATGGACAATTCAAAATCCTGAGGTTCCCTTGAGGTACGCAAATACACGCTTGGCCGCTTTGATCAAGAAAGTGTTGGGTCGAGACTGGTGCTGTGCCAGAATACCAACAGCGGTTGCAATATCCGGTCTTGTACGTTGGACCAAGAATTCCAGGGCTCCGATCGTATTGCGATTACCACAGTTCTCTAGGACTGGGCTATCCTTGTGTTCCTTGATCACATCGTAGATGTTGGCCTGCATCTAAGTTACCGCAGGATTGATGTCTTTGAGGTTGAAGGTATCCAAGCATTGGTTGACGTATGATTCTTGAGAGAAGTGCTGTGTATATCCCTTGTCGTCAATCTTGACCGCCAAGTACCAATAAAGTGGCTCTTGGGATCCTTCGAATGTGTTTAGGAATTCTTTGGTGATCTCCTCCAAAGCCTTCGTGGTGCTCGAGAGGAAAATCAGATCATCCACATATCATAGCGCGATGGCTACCGGAAAGGCAACTGCAGATGGCATTTCTTCCGAGTGAACTTTTCGAAAGAATTACCAGTTGTTTTCGAGCTGTTTGTACCCAAGTCTTTCCAAGGTGTACTTCAGCTTCACGAAGCAGCAAAGAGGTGCTTTTCGTAGACCACACAATTCCTTTTCAAGCTTTTAGTAGTTGCCAGCCTTAAGTTGACTTGGCAAGTTGTAAGCATGCGTGAAAAATTTCTCTTTGTTAATGTCGCCGTTAAGGAAAGCCGTCTTGACATCAACGTGAGCCACCTTCCAATCCAGTTGCTTTGCGATTGCAAGGAGGAGCAAGACAGTTGATTAATCTTCGACAGGTTCGTATACAGCGTCGCAATCTTGCGCAAGTCTCTGGAGATTCCCCCTGCAACTATTCGAGCTTTGCATCGGACAGGTAGTCCACCTTCGTTCCGTTTGATCTTGAGAACGACATGTGTCGGAAAAATGCGGCGAGGAGAGTCCTCCTTCGAAACTTTTCTCGAGACTTTCTTCAACGTACCCTTTTCATTGAGGGATTTTAACTCCTCCTTCATAGCCGTGAGCCAGAGTTCTTCCTTAGGTGGCGTTGCCGCCATGGCTTCTTTGACCGTAGGCATTTCCGTTGTGGTGATCGGTGCAGTAATAACCTTAGCAGTCTCGGTGTATGACTTCCGTTCCTTGTTCCGAAGATTGTAGCGATTCGTGCGCACTTCCGGAATTCCATCTGCAGATGGCATTTACTCTTCGTCAGAATTGGAAGTTGAATTTTCTGCTTCCGCGGTAGCGTCAGCATTCCCGTTTTCATCCCATCCTTCGCTAGTTGAAACGGATGGAGCGTCTGAGCCGATATCCACAGAAATCTCTGAAGTGGAATCGTTTGACTCTTGCGCAGAGTATTCAGCATCGAATTCTTGTGCTGATTCTGAGCCGAAGTCAGAATTCTCAAGCGCTGGAAACCTATATTCATGGAAGGTCACGTGTACCGAAGTGATCAGTTTTCGGCCCGTGAGTTTCTCAACCATGTATACCCCGTTGTCGTCGCATCCAAGGAAAATGACTGGAATAGCTCTTGTGTAGAACTTTGACTTAGGCTCCGGGTCAAGCACAAACGCAGCACATCCGAACACGCGTATATGGCGAAGTGAGGGTTTGTTTCCCGTCAAAGCCTCAAAGGGCGATCGCTTAAGCGCAGTATTCAGAAGCCTGTTCTTGATATATGCAACGTGGTCGAGTGCATACTCCCAGTACGAGCTGGGTAGTCCACATTGCTCCAGTAGCACACGAGTCGGCTCAACTAGTGTGAGATTCATTCGCTCAGCAAACGGGTTATGCTGAGGAGTGTCGAGTGTGGTGGTAGAGGAATCCGGTACATTGAATGGCATGAACTCGCCTCCTCCGTCTGAATGCAGTTGTTCCACCCCCCTTTTGAAATATTTCTTGACATGACTGCAATCCTTGTAAAGCTCAAACGCCTCAGCCGTATTGCTCTTAGCATTCAGTCCCATGACGTAGACGAACCTTGTGAACTGGTCCATGAATGTCACGGAGTACTTGCGGCCATCCAAACTTGGTGGATGTAGCCCGCTAAGGTAGGAGTGCACTATTTCTCCGGCGAAAGTGGTCAGCTTGAATGTGGACTAGAATTTCTTCTTCTTCGCCTTACCCATTTTGCAAGGCGTACGGAGCTGCAAATTTCCCTTGAGCGGCTTCATGTCCTTTGCATGCTTAGCCAGGTTACGCAGCACTTTGACGTTAGTATGAGCGAGGCGATGGTGCCACAGGCTCAACTCCGTCGAGATATTAGCAGCGACTTTAGGCTTCTCCTTCATTTCGTACAACTCCGAGTCTTGATTGCGTTTCACAACAGTGTTGATGATTTCGGGATCAACTTCAAATTCTGTGAGGTTCCGAATGACCGCTTCCTTCTTGGTGAAGAGGACGAGCTTGCCTTGGTCGCATACTTGACCCACTGATACCAGGGTGTTGTTGCAGTTCTTGAGCTGGAAAGCTTGGAGATCGATTTCTCCAAGCTGGTAGGTTCCAGTTCCAGTGCAGTTTGCCGGAGCTCCACATGCAATGGTGACCTTGACATCGGATCCTTTCTTGTACTATCCTGGAGCAACTTCGTTCTCGAACTTGAAAAACGTGTCCGAAGCTCCTGAGTCAAGTATCCTCACATGTGATGCGGCTTCAGCTCGTTGCGCACTCGCAATGAATGCAGTAGAGTTCGAGTCTGAGGGGCTTTCACTGGTTTCTGGAAAAGCCAACTGGAGAGGGCTTTTCATACTTGGCGGAGATAACTCATGGCTTTCACTGATTTCGGGAAATGCCATCTGCAGATGGCATTCCGTACTTGGCGGAGAGCGTTCGCGGATTTCACTGGTTTCGGGAAATGCGATCTGTAGATGGCATTCCGTACTTGGCGAAGAACATTCCTTTGTCGGCTCTGAATCCAATCTGATGCAACACGAGCCGAATATTAGTGTCTTCTTGCCATCCTTCTTTCCGCCGTTCTTTGCTCCAGCCGAGTCAGCTGCTGCTGCTAACTTTTCCCAGCCTCGCTTGTCATTCGGCACTTCGGGCTATCCGGGTTGAAGAAACAGTTATCTGCGTTGTGACCCGGAGTCCCGCAGAACGAGCATAATGTCTTACCCGCTCCGTTTGCTCCCCCCTTTTTCCGGCACTTGGTTCCCCCTTTCCGCTGAACACTCTCTGGTTCCAGACTTCGATCATATCAGACGTCACGGTTTCCCACTTCAGCTTGTCTTCATCCTGATGGTGGAGGATGCAACGCAGTTGTGCAACTGCGAAGTTCCTTCCAGGATTCCAAGCAGGATTCCAATCTTTATTTCACTGGGAAATATCACGTCGAGCTTGATCTCTTCGAGCTTGGTGAAGAGTCGATTGAACTCGTCGATGAACTTAGCAAGATCTTCTTTGCCGTTGTGCTTCTTCTTGCAAATAGTCTTCAGAACTGCAAGCCATGAAATGGAGAGCTTCGAAGAATATCGGGCGTCAAGTGGCGCCAGCATCTTCATCGGATCTCCGTTGGCTGAGCGGCAGATCCTGAATGTAGCATCGCCTAGTGACATCACAATCAGAGACGTTGCTTTCTTCTTGACGGAATCAGGACATGACGCAGGATCTTTGAGCTGATCCCAATAGTCCTTCCAGACCAGCAAGATCTCGATTCTGTCACGCCGTACAGAGTAGTCCTCATGGTGGCGTCCCTTGAACTTCTCAATTCGAACAGTCTCCCCTTTCTCGGAAGACATGTCGGAAGAGGTCTTAGTTGGAGTGTCGTTCAGAACTTTCAACGCTTTGAGTTGAACAGCGCCTTCGTCCTGTTTCAAAATGCCCTCTGCAGATGGCATTTCCCCAACTAGTGCTCCTGGGATAGGTTTCTCAGTTTCTTCGGCGGTTACGTCGTGATGCACTTCAGTGTCCTCTGGGCCCATAAACTGTTAGGGAAACTGCTGTGGAGTCCGCGAAAGACTAAGTCGATTCGTATCAGCGGTACCAGCGCAACGGCAATGCTTGCCGAAGTAGAGTTGTCAGTCACGGAGGTCTTGACCAAATGGTCTAGAGGTCCGACTCGACACAAGTCACGGGAAAGAGCAAAAGCCAACTGCAGATGGCTTTTCTCGTACACGTGTGCCTACGTGTACGCACTGGCGCGTCTTCTTTGCGCTCGCGACCTTGACGAAGGAAACTCGTGAGAGCACTGGGGTACTTGTTAGCCCCAACGCTTGCACACTTTACGGGCTGGCACGCGCACAGTACTTATACCCTATTAGATACGTGTACACGTAAATATTTCAGCGCATCGAGCGCCTTCGTGTCGTTGCAAAGCCACGTATTTGCCTTAGAGGAAATCATGGCTTCGTGGCCTGACAATCTCTTTAAGTGAAATTTTTCAATTAATTAAGCATTTATAGACGCCCATAATCTATCAAAATAATTTAATAAAAGTTTAATGTAACGAATTGAATAATTATGTGTTTAAGAATAATAGATGAAATGAATATCTGAATAATCTTCCTGCGTCCATTCTAACCAATACTGAAGCTAAATAACTCCTCAAGAGTGTCAATGACATATATTTGCAGCCTAATAGTTCTGCAAACAACTCAATATTATCGATCCAATCCTCTTGTAACTCTGATTTTAATTTCAAAGTATTAGATAAACAAGGAAAAAAAATCTCTTCTAGCTACTTTCGCTCGTGTGTTTATCTTTTCTGTTTATAGTCTCACCTCAAGATTTTAATCGATTATAAAGAATCAAAAACTTGAAAATGGATTCAAATATCTCATTTTTACCTCCATTCAAACATGTTTTTGTTCATTTGACCCCAAAATAAATAAAATGATTATAAAATTATAATGAAAACTGAATAATGCATTGGTTCTTATAGTGAGAAACAATTAATTCATCTCATTAGTAACATTTATGTAAGCATTCTATAGTTACTCCCAATTATATTCACGGTTAAAGATTATTAGATATTAATTCCTTTCATATGTAAGATCATCACCTTCGTATCAATATGATACAAAGTGAAACTAGTAAGCTGCCATCGTCAGCTTGGTCCTTTCCGGTAGTGGTCGTCCCAAAAATGGTGGGAAGTCGAGTTTTTGATTCGACTATCGCTTACTTAACTAAGGGATGGTCCCGTATCGATTACACATTCTAATATGAAATGGATTTAGTAATAATTGAAAGGAGGTCACCATTCCAAGTCTATTGAGTTATAGAAAGTGTATCAGCAAATCCCGAAACCGATAAATGCAAAGATGGTACGATATTTGCTTGCAAGCTGGTGACATTCAGGTTCGAAGGGATTTCCTTCGGCGTGAAAGCAGAAGAAAACTTACAAAAAAGATGAATGAAGCAATCAGGGGCTTTACTTCCTGAGAGTATACATAGATGTCGTTTTGATCTTTTAAGAGCTCTTGCAATAGCAAAAGTACTATAAAAGGGTATTTTGATCGAAAGCTTCTCAAGGTATAGTTCGATAATCAGAAGGGAAGTTCTTCCTCACATAAACCTATGGTAAACAACTTGGGCATGATATGGACCACAGTGGTATTAGGATTGATCCAGTGAAGATCTTTAGGTTCAAAAACGATCCGTTATACACGTCAATAACATATTTGCTTCGCTTTTTTCAGCCTTTCATTGTAGTATAGACTGTTCGCGAATTATTTATAAAATTATCAGCTCTATAAAGGGTTTGAAATCGAATAATTGAAAGTTTAACTGCGACGCAGAAATGTAGAATGCCTCCTTTGAGATGAAAATGAGTTTCAAGCCACCATTGCTCTCATACCCGGACTTACGGAAGCTATTCGTCGTCTACACTAGGCGATCAGAGAATTCTGTTAGTGATGTGTTATCTCAAAGAGAAAAATGGAAACATGTACCCAATTCAGTTTGCAAGGTGTAGAATGAATGATGCTGAAATGAGCTATACAGGTTCAGAGAAAGCAGCTCCCAATGTCGTACTTTCGTTGGATATTTCCGATTTTACCCTCTTTAGTTGGAATATTTTGAGCTGATATCAAATCATCTGGCCCTGCTAAAACTGGGTTGAGGAAGAAAGAAATCTGATTCGCCTGGCACCATGGCCCTACTTATTCGCAGAATACCTGTTGGAAATATCGACCAGGAATTATCAAGCAGTCGGCAGATTTCCTTTCCGGATCGATGAATAGAAATAAAACTATCAGCGAAGCAGAGGAAAACAATTATGAGGTGATTGTCACCGGCATGACAGAAGAAGATGAAATCGAGCAAAATCAAAGCAATGTTTAAGATTTCTGAAGGGAATAGAGATCAAAAAGGTGGATATAGAGCTCAGAGACTGAGATAGACGAAACTGGAAAATCTGCTGAGTATGGAAAGGAGACCTTTTCACCTCAAAACGTAAGGCCTGGACAAGCGGCACCTATCGGAAAGAAAAGCAATATTTTGAGAAAATTACAGGATGCAATTGGGAATGGGAACCGTAAAATGACGAACAAATTCACCAAAGAAAGATTTTGATGAACCGAAGTGGGAAATTATATCCAAAACTTTGTGAAAAGTTACGATGGTTCTCAATAGTTCACTCCGGTCCAAAGTATATAGGTCTAATATCAGTATTCCAATTATTGGACTATTTGAGGCATTCTCTCTGGACGTCGCCGGTCCCTTTAACAATGGTCCTTCTCAGACAAATGTATTATCACACAATAGAACGCCTGAAGGGGCGGCCATCTGCAGTGATAGCTAAGGGCACTACTACCGAAGTATTCATTGAATTTATAAGAATGAAAATAATCGATCCGTTTGGACTTTCTGTAGGAATCATTTCAAACAATACATTTTGCTTGAATGTTACATCTCTCAAAAAATTCATGAGATAAAACGTAACCTGACCTGTTCTCCTATGTCTAACTGGAAGGAAGAGAGAATTTTTGAAACACTTAAAAATGGAAATATTAAGAAACAATTCTAGAGACGACATCGCGTGGAAGGAAGGCATAAAAAAGATTCTGAAGGGTTGCAAGCGTAGAAAAGACACCAAAGAGCGCTCTAAATTCTAGCTACTGTATGTAAAGTCTCCCAGAATGGTGCAAGACGAAATAAAAAATTCGAAGCTTCCAAAAAATGGAACTGCAGCCCGGGCAAGATGCGGGACAAAAATGAAGGTTCACCTGAAAAAACGATGGACACTAGCTGTCGGGTCAAGGGTATTAGTTATTCATGGTAATGCTTCTCAGCAGAATTTTTAAATATCTTGCGTTTCTTACGAAGTGTTCCAATCCTTGCGTTTTAAGAAAGCAAGGAAATCGCATTACGAGCTAAGCTAAAGCTCTTGAAAGAGGTCAAGAAGTTATATCTATGTGCGATCCCTCATGACGTACTATTCGATACCCGAATATCGATGTACGATTAGAGGCTACAATGTCCCAATGAATTTACTGGTGCATATTTACATGGTACTCAGAATTGGCGGGAGACGAATAGGGGTATGAATTGGTTCAATATATAGAGACTGAGCCGGAAATATAGTTGCTCTTCATTTAGTCATCAACAAAGCACTTGTTTTCAGGGCTCCAATTGGTCTATTTATTTCTGAATATGTCAAGAAATTAATTTTTGGGGTATTTTTTCATTTCAGAACGGAAGGCTCGCCGATGTCGTCCAGAATTTGTAGAGGACAACAAACCATTTTTAGACTACACGGTGGAGTTCCTTCGAAGGACCTGTCGCATTCATACCTCAATGTGGTTCGAGACACATTTCAGTTTCTCAAAATCCGCTTCTATTTCGACCGAAGGAGCTACAAAATGGTTTCAGATTTGGTGGTTCTCTTGGTCCTCTATCCAATATTAGATGCGTTTGATCCTTCAGCAAAAGCTGCGAATGGATGGGATGTGGGAGAACCCACTGAGGAAGTGACGATGACCCGAGGCGGATCTTTGTAAATCCTATATTCTCAGAGGGAGGGCCGCAGATGCCCCCTGAGATATTTACGCGCGGGATCTAGTACAGCAAGAAGTATAAATGAACTTCCACCAAGTAGTAGTTCTATACCAACATCCATAACCCCAATTTACAACTACAAACATAATTTATTAGCTTTGAATAGGAAATCGACTTCACTTCATGATATTACAGAGGAAAAGAACGATGCAAAGTAAATTAATATTTTTATAGAAGGAATCCTCTTGTCTTTCCGTGCGCTACACGGACCGAACTTATCATACTAAAAAAATTCATGTTGATGCAGTAATAAGTTTCCTTCAGAAATACCTTCCTCCAACCTCTTCAGAATGTTTCTGAGTACCACGTATATTATTATACCGTCGGAAGATTCGAAGCTGTTAGAAAGGAATAATGTTTTCAACCAGATCTTGATATTTTCAAACCTATATAAAAATCAATGGAACACAATAGGGTGCCTGCAACAGAACTGCACCTTATGGAACATCATATTGGTAATCAACTGGCTTTTTATCCTTTTGAAAGGCCATATATTATTCAAAAAAGAACATTTGAGGAAGCAAATGAAGCCCAAGGAACACACAGGAAATTCGTCTGGAGTAGGGGAGCTTGTCAAAAGAGAACATGAAGGCATTAATTGTACATGCAGATATACTTTCTTCTTCATATTCTCTTGAAGCGCAGAAATTAATTCGGATTTTGAAATTATTTAGGACTTTTAAGAGTTTACCACTATTCTACTATAAAAATGAGTACATTAAGATTCTAGATAATGCTATTGGTCTCATAAATAAATCAATACCTAATGAAGATGATGATTGTGTATTAAGTTTCGAAGAATTTCTGTAATGCGCACTTTACTGAATTCTAAAATCATTTTCAAGAAGAAATACCAAAAATTAAGACACTTTTGTATAAGATATCGGGGCATATGATAAAAAAAATTATGATAGACAATATTTTTTAGAAGAATCTGTTAAGCTACTTGTTCTTATCTAAGACCGCGGAAAGTCCACGGTTGGTCGAGATAGAGCATCAAGATGGCTCCTAGGTTTACGTTAAATACAGAAATGATAAGACTTGTGTTTTTCCTTATATGAATGATAGTTAATCATTTATTTTCCGAGCCACAAGGGCAGCGATACGCTGTGACTCTTAAATATCGGAATTTTTCCTAGAATATTGAAATGAAAGTTGCATCATACAACCTTCGCAATGAGCTAAGTGGCCCTGTATTTCTAATGTATTAGAATTTCAAGAGGCCGTCTTAAGTGTAAATGGATGAGACGGACCGGTATTTGGCAGCATTTTTGTCCCGAAAGATTGAAAAGCAAAACAAAACCTGTTCACAACACCATTTTCATTTTGAGAAAATGGGAAAAAAGATAATAAGTCTTCGCGGAGGAGGAATTGGCTATCACTTTTTACTTGAAATGCTTCGTAGTTCTTTCGTATCACTCGAAAACATAATTTTATTCGCTTATCACGAGGTATTTGAGACGGCATTTTAAAGAAAGTAAATCACAAATCGCTTGACCATGCGGGTAGATATCATGGTGCAGCACCAGTTTCAAAACGGTTTCAGACCTGGACAACAAACGTCCTGTAGACTAAATATATTATTTAGGTATCTATCTTAACCAAATGAATACCGCACTTGTGGATCCTTTGGAGCTAGAACTCCAAGGAATATTACATATGCAAGACCCCCGGATTACAAGATTTTTGCGAGCTTATAAAGGGCATTAAATATAGACTGTCAGTCCATTGGTCATTTTTCATATCATGAAAGGCCTGGAAAACGTATTTTGTTCATAATTACGCACATTGGAGAAATGAACTAATCGTAATTGGTGGTAAAGTAGCTTTCAATTTGGATTTCTAAATTTGCATGGGATGAAAATGAGGCCAGTGTCATCATTCAATGTTTCATTAGCAAATTTTTACGTTTTTACCGTATTCTGAAACGCGAAAATATTCCAAAGAAGAATTCCAAACTACTAATAAGATTTATATACTATTTCCATAATTTCATCTGTATTATTTCACCATTTACCACGAAATTTCGTTTCCTAAACAACTCCATTAATTTTCCATGTGTCTTAACAATTTTAATTTTTCATTGGCCTTTGTTCAAGATCTAGACCCCTCGTTCAACATTATCCCGAACAAATTTTATCTTTTCTGCTGGCAATGAACATCACATTAGCTACAGATAAGCTGAATCGTATGATAACTAGGCCTAAATTTCTGTTTTTATTTGTAGAATAGAGAAAAGCTTGGATTCCTTCCAATCATTCAAATTCTTCAAAAAAAACCTCTTTTGGGGGAAAACTTGATTCTGCCAGAATAGGATATCTATATTCAATGAGATAACTAGCAAAAGTTTCTTTTTAATGTTTTCAATTCTTTAGATGTGTTTTTCTAGTAGAAAAGTGATACAGAGGTATTCATATTTATATTTATCCTATTAGTTGAACGTGCAGAATAAAAACAAAGAGAGGAACCATTACCAGCTATCAAATAGCCAAATAATTGTCATCAATTCTTCTTTAAAATAGATTGAGTAGCAGACTATGTTATTTGGCTCTAGGCTCAGTGGTTCAAACTGTTGCTTGTATCATTAATTGATCCAATACTTAAATAACTGAAATTTTAACCTCCTAGGGCAGACTTTGGAATATTTGGTAAAATTTAATCGGAGCTGCTGCTCATTTGAGTCCTTTCTAGTGGACTAATGCTCCATTTTTCCTCATTTTTGCGTTCTGAAAAGTATTACATCCATATTTTAACCGTATTGATGCTGGCCATTTTGATCTGTATGTGGTGATTTTCACTCTTCTATTTTCAAAGCCCAACATACGATTTATTTTTTTCAATTATTAACTGATGAAAAATTAAGGTAGAGTTAAATTTCCTGGAATAGAATTTGAGGTGAGGAAAAGAAATGCATTTTTAGTTATAGCTGATGATTGGAATATTTCAGTGACCATACCTTTCCTGCATACGGCCACCGAAATAGGGAAGTACTAATGGAAGGAAAGATAGATAAGAACGATTAGTTAGTTCTATGAACAGAATTCTTACGGTAGGGTGAGTTGCCGGTGTAGTTTTCCTACTTTTAGCCTAATCATGTGAGTAGTAACATAGAAACAGACGCACCTCCTGGATTTTGATATTTAGATGCCCCTCTGGAGTATATTTCGTTGCAAATCTCCATACAAAGCAAAAGGGATACACTTACACTCACTTCTAAAATTCCGGAGAGCAGGATGACTTACTCTAGCCAAAGAACACATATTTTCAGTCTAGAGTACAAATCTGGATCTATTTGGACCATAATAGAAATTCCTACTATGAAAAGAGACTCATTGAAAAACTAAGTTTTTGAAACATTATGTTGCGAAAATTAAGCTTCCTTTGAAGCTTAATTTTCGCATTGCAGATTTTTTAATATTTTTTATCACTACGGAAGATTCTAAACGGCGAGTTGAATACATGAAAGTTTATTTGGACAGTATTCGGTATTTAATATGCAATATTTAACCTAGCATCTCTGGTAAAGTTATTTAGACAGTTTTAAAGGTCCACGAAAGGAAAATTATAATTTGAAAACATTTTAGGGGTCATGCATATGCTATTAGCTAGTCACAATTTACCATCAAAATATGTAAATCAGTTTTCACGAATATATAGCAAAACGTTTCAGACAAGCATATATTTAATAAGTTTACGATCAATCGTACTAGGTTATTTTCTTAGTTGAGAAGATTGATCAATGTTCTGATTAATACATATTTTCATTCTTCAACTCAAAAAAATAAAAGAGAGGAATTATAGTTTAGAAACTTTCTTTCGAAACCAAAACCCTTGTCTTGATGCTATACACACCAGAATCTACTATAAAGACATATGAAAGTACAAATAAGTTGAAAAAACTTGCAAATCAACTAAAAGAAGTAGTCAGTTAATAAAAACACCAGTATTTGTCGACCATATTTTTATATTTCGCTCTTTCGTGTAAATTAACACAAGATGTTATTGCAATTATGGAATATTTCTTTAAAAGAGTTTTCAACAAAGCTTTATCCTCTTCTGTGTGAATTTGCAATGATAAAAGAATTTTGAAATTTACGAAACTGAATTCTTGGTCGTTTAATCCATTAGTACGATATTTGGAGCTTAAAACCATTTACTTTGTAAATAATGAACTCTAGTCACATCCATTAAAAAGTTTCTAAACTAAAATCATTTTCTATTAGAGATTAAAAACCTGAGTACTTATTCTGACGATTAAATGGTCCCAAAACTGGAGTAAAATGTATAATAAGTTAATGTAGAGCATCAAAAAAGAATAAAATTGAATTCACTGTCGATTTATTCATTCAGGGAACTTGCTGAAAAGGACATAAAATTATCCTCAGTTTAAGCTGGGAACTTTTCTCGGGTCTCTTGAATTTTGCAGGAGTTATAAGCTTGTTCTTTCATAATATCTATATAAATGGCAAATGACTGATATCTTAAAGCCACCATGGGTTTCACTACTTCTTTTTTAAAAGTTGTGGTAGTACGGAAGATACTTTTTGCATAAATATTTTTACAGATTAAAACTGCATCTTCATATTTACAAAAAGTCAAAGACAGAATAATAGCAAAAAAACTAGTGTCTGTCCACCTAGCACTGTCCTCATATATGGCACACTTTGTCCTCATATGAGGGCAGTTTCCGTTACATGCTGATATATTATAAATTTTCAGCTTTTAAGAATTCTTGGTTTTTTCCCATGAAATCTACTATGCTAAGGGAAACTTAATTTTAGTCTCTAGCTGAATACAATACAAATACCTATGCCAATCCTGTAGTTCTATTTGAATCTCTGTTGTACGAAAATAGTAAATGCATAAATGTTTTTCAGAGTTTTCTCATTGGTTCAGTTTAATCAAAAAGGGCAACATATTGTGAAAGTTTGGCTTCTTATATATTTTACATTTAAATTGGTATATATTTCAAATTTCCTTAAGTGGGACCATAGAAATTACACCAAAGTTTTTATTATTTTTAACCCTTTGATCTGTTTCAGTAAAGGATTTCATTACTTTCAGAGGCATAGGAAAGAAGTAATTAATCGATTATAACCCAGTTTCACGTTATTCTCTAATTATTCAAACAGAATATTCTTCATTGAAAACGCTTTTCAAGAAAAATAGCGAAAATAAACTACTGTGTCTCCACTGTGACTAAGAAATGTGAAAACTACCCATAATTGAGTCTCGTGTCCTTTTGAATTTTAGAAACCATTGGAGTTCCATAAGAATACTGAGATAATTTTAATGATTTTACATTTTTCAATTAATTCGATAGCTGTACTTTCTGTGATCGCGATAATACCTTAAATGAGCATTTATACATACTGTTAGTCATATCCTCGCATCTTAATCCGAGATCTAAGCGTTTATAAATTTCTTTTCATTACTTCTTCTATTTTCTGCTTTCAGACAATTATACACGAGTATAAAAGTTAGGGAAAAGCATTTTATCTAATCTTTGTCTTGAAATATGTTACAAAAATGGGGGAAAAGTAAACTAGTTCAACCAGAGTTGCGGAATCTTGAAATATTTCTTTCTTGATCGCCATATTTTCATGAACTAATCATAATATATGAAAACATTGCTGAGGGACTTAACAAAAGATCCCCATACAATGGCTTTTTTTCGCATTGGATTGTACCAAAACATATAAATTTCAAAATAAGTACTAATGTTTCGATGTTACGCTTATTGTTTTTAAGATATTCCTGAAAGACCCAATATCTGAAAAGTTTATTTTGCTCAAAACTTGATATCCAATTTTAGGATTAAGTAGAAGTGAATTTGAAAAAGCATTATCTAAATCATCAGTGGCAATGCTTTGTTTTTCAGCATAATAAACCGTAATAGGGTGGGATTTTTCTTTAAGATTTGGTTGAGCTCGAAATTTTCTCTTTAAAGTCGTACCTTTTTTTTTAAGGAGAGAAGAAAAAATGAAAGGCTTTCCCTTTTAGATCTTTTTTCCCCTCCATTTTTGTTGACAATTTCTTCTGTCTTTCCTCCGTTTCTTCGGGACCAAATTGATGATTTTTTTCAGAATATTTTCTTTTAAAATTCTTATTTTACTTGGACGTGTTGCCGTACATCCATTTTTGTGAAAGCATGTCTTTATACCAAAATTAAAGTACAAAAGCCACCGACATACATCAGGATATACGTTAATTCGCACCAGTTGGATTAAACGAAATTCTTTACGTATCTGGAGTTTTTTATGCAACATCAAAACTTTATAGTGCAGCGAAAATTTTATGCGCTCAGGAATAGTAGAGGGATATCTTTGTTCTAATTTCTAAACTCAAGAGAATTAACTCTAAAACTCCCCATCGAGTCAGCCGCCTAGCTACAAATGATTTGCACTCGTAAAACTAGTTGGAAAAGGTGATTAGATAAAACAATGAGGAGAAAACTATCTCCTCAGAAATACCGAGGCAACTTAATAAATAAATGATTAGGAGCCAGATTAAAGACCGTAGAAAAACTAACATATGTATTTGAAAGAAGGATTGTGCTAGAGGTGTGTTTTGAAAAGTAATGGAAGCAGGTGAATCAAAAAACAGAAGCAGGGCTAATGAAAAGAAAATATGCCCAGCCTGGACAGATCTTTATTCAAAATTGTTTCGCTTCAAGAAAAAAATATTGCATATACAATAAAAAGTTTTGCAATTTCCCTCATATTTGGATAGAAACAAAATGTAGCTCTGAATTTTCGTAGACGTTTTTGAGCAAAATTTAGGAAAAAGCATTAGCGGGAGAGATCACAGACAGAATGGCCCTCGTTTAGCCGCGAAAGATTGAATGGCCAATTAAAAATGCGTAAATATCCTCTAAATACTGATTCTCGAGTAGCAGTCTCCAGAATTTTTTTCCGTCTGATTAAATCCAATTTTTGTTATTTATACAAATCGCATGTTTTTAATGATATTTGGGCTGAATAAAACAGTGCACAAAGATAAATGTCAAGTATTTGGACAGAATTTACCCAGCTTATCTGAAAAAAATACTGCAAGTACAAAGTAAACATCAGAAACTACTCCGTCTTTCGAAGATTTGACACCTAATGGTAAAAAGAAGAGCTTTAACCACACGTCTTGTTTTTTGACTTTTTGCTTCCATTATACGGTTTTTTGGTTAAGAAAACTTAAATTGGTACAGAATCGCAATATTTGGATTCTTTGTTTTTCGCTCACCCGACTAATAACAAAAAGATCTATTCCATGTAGATCCTAAAAACTACAGTTGCTGTGTCTATTGGCACATTATATCTCTTTAAAGGTTTGAATGAACTTTTACAGAGGCCTCATCATCTCCATAGTCGTCTGATGCATGAATAGAAAACTAAATATATACTTAGTCAAGGAGTAGTGAAAACATTTCAAAAGTTTTTCAAGGACATATAATATTTTATGCTCCAATAAGAAAGAGAAATATATACTTTTGTAAAATCCGTGTTTTTTGGAACTATGCCTGTCTTTTTCTTCTATTGAAAAATTTTCATTTGGAAGTTCGATTCGAAATGATTGGAACATTCGGTGATAATCTATTCAGATATAGTACAATTTCAAATTTCTGCTTAGCTCTTTTCAGTGATTCTTTTCCCATTACAGCACAAGACTATTCGAATAAACCAATACTTTTTTTTATCAACTGAAAGTTTGAAGCCGTATTGTTTTCCATAAATGAGGTTCGAATCTTGAGTCAACACTTTGTATTTTTTCTGGAGTCTTTGAATAATTTTTCAAGAGCATTAAATTAGTAATTGTTCTTGTGGAATTATTTTGAAGCGAGAATCGACTATGAAAATATATTTGAGAGAAATAATAAGATATTTGATCGTTGTTAAGCGTCTTTTTTCTCTGTCTCATAATAACTGCCTTTTTTATAATTTTTATATCTGTCCAAAATAGATGTATCGCTTATCATAATCGTTTTGCAAAAAAAAGTCTGTAATTTGATGAAAACTTTAATAGAATCAAGAAAACATTTTTTTCGTAGCTCTATAAAAACATTCTTATCGATTTACCCTTTCGTAATTTTATTTTCACTTCTTACCATCAACTCGAGAGACAAAAAAACCCACCGGAAGGGTTTTTTGGTTTGAAACTCAGCAGAGGTGAGAAATGTTTTAATACCAACCAAAATATTCAACTACATCACTGATGTGCCTTGGAGAGTAATCTGAGTACGAAGTTTAGATAAACGTTTGCTACTTTTATATTTAACTAGCTTTTAGTTTGGTATAGCTAGATTATCTTCATTAACAATCTCTCGAACTCCCCAGAAGTTTTCTATAAGCCTAGGGGAAAAGGACATTTTTAATATTTTCCGTAGTTCTGGAACCATTATCTTCTCTTTTTACATTTAATAGTACTTCTTAAAAATGTGGATGGCTTAAATTCTTATCTAATACATATTATTAAGTGTTTGAAACCTAAAAGGTTTCTGCTTCTAAATATGAGTCCCTAATTTCGACCGAGTAGACATTTTCTGGAATCTTCAATTAATACTGTTCTTGAGGATGTAGTTTTGTATATGCTTCACTCGACTGAAGAACTTGATTTTCCATTTATAATTCCATTCATCTCGAAGCAGCAAAACTTTACTCACATTGAATGCTTTCATAGTGCTCAAGACTCAAATCTGGCTGAAAGTAGACCAAGTGAATGGTTTGGATTAGTGGAACATACCATTTAGTAGGATCAAAACCAATTTTTGTACGAAAATATTTATTCATTTTACTGTTTCACTTGTATCTAATTCGATTTTCATTTTCATTTTTTTCAAGTGCCTGCAATATTCATCAACATGAATGTCCGTTATATTACTAGAAAGAATGATGAAAAGTTGTTCTTCTAAAATATGTAACAAACATAGCTAAAGTTTGAGGTCTGTTTTCCCCCTACTACTTTTAGGTACTCCCTTGGTTCCGGTTTTGTTCTCTTAAGAATTATCTTATCTCTTAGAAAACTTTCCCTTAATTATATGCAAAATTTATGACATAATATTTTGACAGATTATATTTTTCTTTTAAAAAGCAAGCATAAATGAAAATATCGATTTTGTTTTCTTATTCATATTTTTGATTTACTTTGCTATAAGCATACTTTTTGCTGCTATTAATTAAAAACTTTTCATTTGAAACGCTTAGTCTACTCTATTCTGGCTAAATGCTTTCAGTCTCTTCTTTTTTAACTTAAATATTTTTATTCATAATGATAATGATGTAATAAAACAACCGATTCCATTTCACAAAAAAGAAGTCAGCATCATCAAAGTGCCCATTTAAAATGCCAATGTTAAAAGAATAAAGTTTCACACAACATCATTTATATATCATGAGCGTAAACCTTGCTAAGATGTTATCCTTTCAATGTTGGTGTAACGTAATGAAATTTATATTATTCCTTTGAGAATATTTAAAGAGAAACTTTTAAAAAAACAAAATTAAGAGGAAGCTAAAAGCATTTTGTCGTATTTTGTCGCCTGATATTTCATTTACCTAAAATTCAACTTTCCATAAGTTTTTTCTATTTAGTTATTAATACAATAGACAATCAACCAGAAAGGTATATTTTAAATTTGTCAATGTTTTAAATCGTAAATAATTCCAAAACATTAATAGGTAGCCATTTTAAAAATACGAGAATATCTCCTAGACGAAGCAGTTTGGATATTTCACTTAATGTTACCCCACTTCTCTCACTGCTAGGAAAGCTTTAAGAAAATAATTCGAAATTATTCGAAATAAAGTCTTAAAATCAAAAGAGTCCAACTAAGTTTCGAGACAGCTTGGTAGCGTAACCTGAGTAGCAGAGGAATTTTGAGAAATAGTCGGGGCCCAGCAGAGTTTAATATTAAAAAGTACTGAATTATAAGTAGTCATATGTATCTATAGGCCCTATCATTGGATTATTTTCACTTAAATCTCTATTTTTACTCTATATTTCAAATTGAACCTCTGTAGATCCTCTGTTTGTAGGAAGAAGAATAATTAGGGTGATTGGTACAAAGCTGCTTACCCTCTTGCACTTTAAAAATATATAATAGGTCTCAAAAACTGTAAATATAATCGTCGTTTATCCAAACCAGGCTTGGTAAATGCAAATCGGTGTGGTTTACTTCGAATTTTGGAAGCTCAAGAGTTTTATTAGAAAAACAATGTGTGTAATTTACTATTTGGAAATGAAATATTTTTGTAAAGAGAAGAAGCTCTCTTTGACTTATGCTTGCAATATCAATTCGACCGTATTTGGAGGTATACGAGAAATCTAAGAGTCGAAAAGCGTTAAAAGGAATCTAGATCAACTTTGCCCTCCAAATTCCTTTTTCTATTTGATTAAGTATCTTTAATCCCGCGACTACAATTTACCACATAACCTTGAGTGCAATATGACAATGAATATCTCTACGAGACCAAATCATTGAACGAAGTCGGGTACCCGCCAAGATATAAAAAATCATAACACCTTCATTCAAGCCTTAGCCTAACTAAAAACTACTTCAACATTTCAGACGCTTAGTTTCTTGTCCTGCTAGCAGCATGACTTACCAAAACTCCTTTTATCTCATTTATAAGTCCAAAAAGTCACAATTTTGTCAACAGACTGGTTATAGTACATCGCATTCCCATGGAATACTAATTTTTTATTGTAACATTATTGACAATGACTATGTTTGGGAAGTGAATTTGTCCGATTTTTCGGGAGGAGCTCGTAGAAGCAGATCGGGAGTCAAAGAAGGAAAACACCATGATTGTGGATGACTTGGTGAGTTTTCGGATGCCTTTGTGGCAATTTCATGCAGGCATTCTGGGTAGTAGCCGAGCGCAGTCAGTGGAGAAAGTTGAATCCGATGAGTATATCACAAAAATCTAGATTCTTTCAAGAAAAAAAGAGAATATTTTGAGAAACAGAGAGGGCACCGGAGAATATAGATAAAAATTTGGGTCAGAGGAGACTATACATCATCGAGAGCCGGTCGAAGGACTTTTAGGGATTATATAGTAGGTATGACTATATTTTGAGGAGTTATTTGGTTCTGATAACACAGATAATGACTTCGAGGCGCAAAGATACATAATATTCTTCATAGCATCATTTTGATTTTTTGAGTCTCCAATATTCGCGTGAATACATTTTATTGTCTATTGTATTTACCAATGGGACATTATGGGTAACCCAAAAGTATACATAGCCGGGTGAACATTTTTTTCTCAAACATGCTGGCCACGCTGGGAGGAAACTTCAAGTACAAGCGCAAGAAGCACCGAAGTTGAAACACAATTTCAGGTCCAAGAAGCATTTACGTTTCGTTACTCACTGAAAGCAAGTAGCAAAAGCTACCTTTCTGAGGTACTCGTAGGCCCTTAGTACCTGGCATTTTTCCAAATTTTCTCTTCTAAGGACTTTTTACATTACAACGTTTTTCGCTCGCCAAATCTCTTTTAGAGGGTATTTTGCGCCAAGATTCCCATGTTCGCCAAGTTACTGCTATCAAGTCCCATAAAAACAGTGCATGAAGTTGTCTCCGTATCCATCAAGTGCTTCCAGACAACATCTCGGACAGATAGAAAAGCGTGACTTGGTAGTAGCACTACACGCGCACCGAGAATTCTCGAGTCTCGATGCCTATCTGGTATTTGGATAATATAATACAGGTCATTTATTCTTTAGCACCCATAAGTCTCATACAAGCGCAAAGCCCCTGCCTCCTGGAATCCTTGAACTCAGTTCGTTCACACATATCGCTTCTGATTAAATCCGTGAATAAAATTTGCCATGGTGTCTTTTTTGACCAAATTACGTTACGATAGATAGAATTGACCCGTAAAAACCGAAACATTTATCTGCGGTCGCGTCTGTAGTTGCTTGATGCGTTCTGAGTTCTTCAGAAGGAGCCGGTATCAAAGTCTTTCAAGTATTGGTCGAAGTTTATCTAGAAGAAAAGAAGTAAGAACCCGCGTTATTCTTTGTAGATGCCAGCCATACCCAGAGATATTTTTTTGCGTTTTTGGGTTGACCGGTGGCGGCTGGAGTCCTCGGAATACTTCATCGTTCAAGGCACTCTCTCCCAAGGTTTGGACACAGTACTAGATTATCAGTTCCAACTCTATACTACCTTTGCAATGCAGGTTAAGGACGTCATAAGCAGCAAATACCTTGAATTATAGACGTATAAAAAGTTACTTGCAAGCTGGAACCCCACTTTCCAATCCTGTACATCAGCAAAAGTCCCGAGGAAGGGTCTGGTGGACACCGCATGATTCTTAAAGGACTGCGTAGCGTGATCCTCAGTAACGATGGGTGTTTTACAATACTTGAACTACTAAATTTAAGAAACCTCTTTAGGCTTCCTCTGATAGCAAAAATTCTTACATACTGAGGATTTAAGGTGAAGCAGCATATTTAAAACACGACTGCCAATGTTTTTCTCCCCATGGAATGGGAAAATGGTACCCATAATAGTAAATATGAGTGAAGATGTCTCACCGCTTTCCGAAAATCACTTTTACCCCACATTATAAATATATTCTTGTGCTACACTGCAGAAACACATACTTTACAAACTGCGTTACTTCTGAACGAATATTTGGATCTGATGCCCAACTACGTCGTTATAAGAGTTAGCGACAAAAATACAAGAATAAATTGGGAGATATTTAACCAAATTCTAGGAGATTCATTTCATTAAGAAGCTACGAGCAATATACGTATAATCTCCTCAACGGTGATTCCAGAGGTGACTTGCCTTTCTCTGCCAACTTTAGTTGCTCACCTGTTTATTTATTTCATTGTGACCGTATATTTTCTCAATAAGAAGTTTTCGTTATCCCCGCAAATGCCAGTTCACTTCTGTTTCTTCCTCTTATTTGCAGTTAAACCGGCCTATTTCCCACTTCTACCATTACAAAGTACACATATTATAAGAAAAGAGGTCCTTTTTCCATTCAAATAAACCGAATATACATTTCGGAAACACCTTAGACCTTGCACAAAACTTCAAATACCATACCTTCATCTTCGGTGGTGCTAAAACAGTTGCTAACTTGCAACTGCTTCTCCTTCTCCGACTTAACTCACGTTATTTAGTTATGGGATCAGTTTTTCGTCTTTGAATCATAAGTTTTCTTGGAATCTCAAAAATACGCCACAGGCAGATAAAGAAGGCCCAAATTAGGGATATCATAAAGTAGGAAATTTGTGAAAGTATTTCTGTGATATTATGCCTCCCCGAATTGAACGGTACCCGCGCACTCTACAAAGGATAGTTCCTCAATCAAGAGGTGTTAGTCGAGCCGCCGAACTTTTCAAGAAGGATACAGCTGATGTTTTACAACTACAAGGTGGTGCTTTGTCCATAAGGAATAGATTAAAAAACTATACGCTTTATATTATCACCTTAATTTATCTTGAAGTCCTCAAAGCTTCTAACTAAACTGGGAAGTGGTAATGAATCACCTCAGAAATTTGAACTTAGATTTGATATTGCTGTCATCTGGTATAATTATGCTGAAACTTCCGCGAAATTACCTGAATTACGGGTTAATTTCACTCTAGTTAGAATTTTCAAGCTCATTTATAGTCAGATTATATCTACAGCCTCCGCAGTTAAAGTATATACATCCGAAAAAAGTACCTTTGGGATATGAAACCGCTCGAATGAAGACATACTTGTGTAAGACTTGCAGCATGCTTTTTTGCTTGAAACGTGATTACATCCGGTTGTAATAATTCTGCTGTTGCAGCTGTATCAATTTTAGCTGGAAGACAGCTCATCATTACAGCTGTAGGCATGCAATTTTGGATGCTGTTAATGCTCTCCACTCGTTGTCTACTAGTTGTTGATCTGTGACAGATCAGATAGATAGAGCATGAGGTAATGATGATAGTTTGCTATCTTAATGATAGTAGAATGCCTTGAGGATCATAAGAGATGGGAGGACATCTCCGAGAGTAAAAAGTCACTTGAAGTTATCCTCTTTTCCTGATACTGTTCTGTTAAGTCCTTGTTTCATCTACCAGTGTTCAGTCTTCGCTGACTTGTTTGAGCCTTTATTTAGTTATGGGCCCAGGAGATCTTCCAAGTCGTCCCAAGTTCTCATGGGATGTAAAGAATGCGCCGTGGACAGATGGTGAAGGGGTACAAGAAGTTATTTATGAAGCCGTGAAGTTATGGAAGAACTTCCATTATATGTTGCCTGAAGCCAACAGCAACAAGATACCGTTTAATCTTCAAGGGATTGTTTTGCAGTCCCTGATCTCTGTAAGAATGTTGAGAAAAGTGTTATTTGACCAGAGAACGGTGCTTTGGCGATTGTAAAAGCAATCCATAGGCGTGATCCGCTTTCTATTGTGACTATCACGTTTTCCAAATTTTCAGACTTGCTCAATACGATGCGAGGAGATAATGAAACTCTAAAGAATCTCGAGTCGCGTTTTGATGCAGCCGTGAGTCGTTACAACTCTGGTGCTCCATCTACTCGGTCACTTGAGTCGTTGGCAGCCTTCATTTTGGTGGGAAATGCGAAGCTCAATGACAGTCAGAGAGTGTCTATTTTATCTGCTGCTGCACCTAAGGCATCTGATGGAACCGGTGCAAATGTGCAGAATGAATCACTTGATTCAAGTCAAATTCTATCGCAAATTAAGTACGCGGATGTTGCATCTATCATTCGATCGCTTGATAAACCTTCGAGTAGTACCAGTATATCGCAGTCCGCGATGAATGCCAATGCTATCTCTCTTGGTGGTAAGCAAGGCAAGAATAGCTCGAGAACTGAAGGTTCAAACCTTGATGAAATTAAGGCCAAGTCTCGTTGCTACCGTTGTAAGAAGATGAGGCATTGGAAAAATGACCCTGAATGTGAAGGAAAACCTCCGCGTGGCGATGCAAATAAAAGTAAAGACGATAGGAAGGTATCTGTGATGCCAACCTCTTGTCAGGAACCTCCAAGGAAACAAGGCAAGACAGGCTCGGTCAGTTTACATATGGCTCAGCTCAACGATGATGATGTTATGGTACACCAGGGACATACGTTGTTGACGCTGCTCCATACAGCGGCATGGGACTTCAGGATTTTTACGTTTTACAGCGTGTGATTATGCAATCTTGGAATGGCGAGCTTGATCCTGTCACTGAAACAATTGGTGAGAACGCTTCATGGCAGTATGGCGGTGGTGCTCATTCAAGCAGATCTCGGAGAATTATTGGCTCTGTCGTGCTGATGTTACAGTCTGATCAAGGAAGCACAATTTATATTCGTCATCTCATTTTAGAAGGATCATCTCAATGGTTGGTTAGTAGAAATGTTACCAAACATTCGGTTATCAACCATCTTGATGGGGATTACCTGGAGTTTGAAATGCCGTCCAATGGTGACCGTAACAATCTGGAGTTAGTCGAGCATGGCAGGCACAGTTATCTACGCCGTGAGCAGTTCTATCATGATGAGTATCCCTCTATACAAGACCCTGTGTCAACAAAGCTATGTGCTCTATCATCTACGCTCACATGGCCGGAGACTAAAAAGATTGTTAGTCAAGTCCATGAACATGTATGCGGACATGCATCATATAATGATATTCGGTTACTATTGGAACGTAACAAGATTTGGAACACTGATTGCGCTCATTATTTGTCCAAAAATTTTGAACGATGCCCTAACTGTCATATCGTTGGTCTTCCTGCTGGAAACCGTCCTGTTTCTCTCCACACGCTCTCTCGTGGTTTCAATGACTTGGTCAATATTGATCACTTTCACCTGAAAGATGATGTTTTCAATTTATGGACGTGTCACTAGGTACTCCTCTGGTACCGTTGTTGAGTCTCGTGACATGGCCTCAGCTATTGAATTATTCGAGGGACACTGCATTACACCGTTTTGGGCTCCTTCTGAAGTGCAGGGAGACAAAGCATTATATAACGATCAGTTTGTCGGCTATCTAAAGCTTAGTGGTTCAACACTTCGTCCGTCCCCTCCATGTAGTCACAGTAAGAACGCTATTGAGTCTAAACTTCGTGTCATCCGTGATGTCTATTTTCGCCTCAAATCTGCTAACCCTAAAGTTAAAAATCGAGTGCTTGCCCTCCAAGCGACCAGGGTGTCAAATGATCTTTATGGGAATGATGTCGCATCGGCTAATGAGTTGGCAAAGGGTTACACACGCCCTCTACAAAATGGAACTCTTCCAGTAATTCCAGATGAGGTCATTACTGCACATAATGAGTTGGTAGCTAAATGGAAGCTTAACAAGATACTCCGTCACATTCAGTTAAAGATAGGCATGTTGCTGTTGGAGATATCGTTCAAGTTTTTATCAAACGAGATTCAGACAAACGAGGTACCTGGTCACAACCAACACCTGTTCTCAAGTATGACCCCCAGTCTATGATTGTCACAGTGTCTGGTAATAAAGAGAAATACGTAGACGCTGCCATAGAAGACGTCCGATATGCTGTTGAAAGTAAGGATTGCTTGGCTACTGCAATTCAGGAAGCTATCTATGCATGTTCGGATGCAATTGCGGAGTCTGTGAGTAAATCAATGACACAAGAATTTGATGCTGACTTTGAAGGAGTTGGAGACTCCAAATGTAACGAAAACGATGGCGAACCTCATATAAATCCTTTGGAGTATGTACCAACGCCTAATCGATCGCACGATGGAAACCGATATGATTCGCGCGCTTTGCCCCGGGTGAACTACTCATCTGGCATTGAGCTTGCTCCTGGATCTGAGCTTTTGAGCACGAGTGATGCTGATTTTGAATTTTACATGAAACGTTTTGGCTCAAAGGAGTTTCTCTTGCATCAAACACAAGTTTTACCTACGCATGTTACTGAAATTGCGTATATCACTGAGGAAGAGGTATTTCTCAAGCATTCTCGGAAAGTTCATGTATCTGATGTTCCCAAAAATGCTAATGTTATTAGGAGTTACGTGATTTATAAGATTAAGGATCGTGATGATGATAGAAATTAATGCAAGCCAAGGATTGCACCTCATGGAAATGAGTACCGGGAAAAGGAAGGGCTCAAAACAGACTCCGCAACATGTCCCCCCATTGGTTTTTGCGTCTTCCTATCGATTTGTGCCTTGTATATATTTTTTATCGAAAAGGTGGACATTAAGAGCGCCTTTCTGCAGTCCGGAAAAGCAGAGAGATATGTCTATGTAGTGCCACCAAGAGAGCGCACAGATGGTATATTCTATGTGTTACTTGATGTTGCAAGTTATGGGCTTGTCAATGCTAACGCTGAGTGGCAAGTTCTCTCTGACGGAACGTTCTATAAGCTATGATTAAGTTCTGTTGTGTTTATCTCCCAGTTTCTCTATCAGCGTACTGGCGGACAACTTCGTCTTCTTGTTGTCAAAGCAACGGACGATATTCTCGTAGATGGTGTGGAAGCCGATGTAATATGCTTTGTTGAGTCCCTGGGATCCTGTTACACACTGGGAACTGTTCTGTTCCTACCTGGAAAAGTTCGTTACATTGGTCTATCAATTGAGCAAGATAAGGATGGAGCAATATGCTTATCTGCAGAGGAGAAGCTTAACAACATTGAAGCAAATGTTATTAGCAGAACGAGACGTAAACAATTTGAAGATGCTCTGAATGCAATTGAATTGACAGCATTCCGTTATGTGAATGGTTCGATAGGATTTCTCGGCACTACTGTAAGTCCGTTGGCTGCTTTCGCTTGCAGTTTTCTGCAGCAATCAAAAGATGGTTACTGTGTCAAGAACCTAGTCTCTCAGTGCAACATGCTTAAGAAGTTGAAACAGTTTGGAACTGTTTGCTCATATGTGAGGCCTGAAAACAATAAGCAGTATGAACTGTCAGTACTATATTTCTCGGATGCCAGACGTCAGTCAGGATCAGGCCAGCTTGGATTTGTTGGCGGTCTGCTCATTGGACCGTTAGCTAGTGGTTCTATCTTACATCCAATCAGCTGGTCATCACATTTGTCGAAACAACCTGTTCGTTCGATTGGTTCAGCGGAGATATTGGCAGCCGGAAATGGCATTGACGAAGGGAAGATGATTGCTAATGTTTATCAACGCCTGTTAGGAGTTACAGTACACCTTTGTGTAGCAGTGGATTCGAGAGATTTATTTGCGTCCTTATATACCTGTCATTCACCTGAAGATAAGTCTATTGAAGCAGATTTGCAGTTAATGAGGTACAACTTCGAGATTAATCGCCTTAACTAGTTGATTTGGATTCCAGGCAAGGCAAACCCAGCTGATCCTTTAACCAAGAAGGATAGTCCTCTCACAGAAGTGCTTCAGCTAATGTTGTTTCAAGTATCGCTCCCTTTGGATTTACTTAAGACTTAATCCGTTGAAAGCTACCGATCTCTTGGGTAATTCTTCCTACCAAGGAAGAAGAGAGAATTATAAGACTTGCAGCATGCTTTGTTGCTTGAAACGTGATTACATCTGGTTGTAATAATTCTGCTGTTACAGCTGTAATAAATTTTAGCTGTAAGGCAGCTCATCATTCCAGCTGTAAGCATGCAATTTTGGATGCTGTTAATGCTCTCCACTCGTTGTTTACTAGTTGTTGATCTGTGACAGATTAAAAAATCTCTAAAACCCACTTGAAGTTAATAAAACACTCTGTGATACATCTAAGAAGATGACGAGTGTCAAATTTAACAGGCAATAGCATTAAAATGAAGCTCTTAATGATATACATTTTCTTTCGTTTAATGGGGTACCTACTTTCATTTTATGAGTTACGGTAAATTTGCCGATATATATATGCATAAGAATACACAGAACCAGGAACTTGAAATCTTGCAGCTCATGTTTTTCGATAGAAGCTTCCCAACTTGCTCTTCAAGAACTTGCAGTCTTGAATGCATGCACTCTATCATTTTGGTCCAAGAAGAAGTGATTCTATTTCCTACATTTGGCAGAGTACGTTTCCGTATGAAAGTTGGAAAAAATTCGAGAAATTAGAAATGCCCATCTGATCTTTCCTTACATATGAATTGCAACTCGAATGTTTTACACTTTGAAACAAAAAACTACTCATTTAGCGTATCTAAGTGCAACTTACAGTTCTGCTGCAACTTACATTTCACTGTACACTAAATTAACAAAGGAGAAAATTTTGAATGTTTTAATCTCGTAAAACATGTTTTAGTCTACGCGAAAGTACTCCGAACAATAAAACTTCATAGAAAGAGGATTTCAAGACTATAATAGGGGCAAAATAAGGTCTATATAATGGGGAAGAATAAAACATCCATAAAAGTCACCTTAGGTCTAACCATCAGACATGGAGAATTGTATATGGAGCCTGCTGCAGCGTGCATTTGCAGCACAAGCACGGCTGCTCCTGCGTCAGGCTTTATACTCATATTTTTCACCAGAGACGTGCCTGCTTCATTGCAAAAAATTCTCATCAGTTGCTGCAGTGACTTCGGAGCTCATCAGAGGTTCCTTTGCTTCAAACGCACGCTACAATACCTTCAAGGCAAATGCGGTATGCTTAATAGCGTCTCTTAGAGTGTCTTCTCAATGATCGGATTTACTTCTCCATTACTTTGTCTGAATACCTTTTCGATGAATTTGTCATCCTCAGGAGTACTTCAAGATAGTCGAATGTATTTTGCAAAAGTAAACCACCAAAAAAGTTTCGTTTTATAGGTATTGGAATGCCATCGGTATTTACTCGGGAAAACATTTGACGAGTGGAGTTTCAAAAATATAACGACTGAGAACAGAAATATCTTTGTGAACACCTAAGTTGCACGTGAATTATTAGCATGATGTGTTTCCACTACATCCTTGTAACAATTAATCTGAGAAATCTTCTAAAATAATGTTATTGCACACATTATGCTGGCAGTAACCGTCACAAATAATCTAACTCAAGCAGCAATTTAAATTGTGCATTTTGTCCAGAACACGGTGCGAAACACAGTATCATACTACTTTATAGCAAAAAAAGGTTGAACTCATCATAAATGTCTCACGTATTTCCCGAAACTTCTCGCATCTCTGCAATCTACAATTACTTTATGTCCTCTGATATGCGCTAAATAGGACCGAATTCGGATAGAATATCGGAATTTGCAAGATATTTTTAATTTGGATGAGTGTGGCAAATTCATGGCTTGATTTTTTATTTAAGAAACGGTGTCGTTAATAGATTTCATTACACGTCCAAGGTCGACATACTTTTCGAAGACGTCGCAGTATTTAAAGTTCGAACTCGACGTCGTTGAGGCAACCTCTCTGCCATCAACTATCCGATCGGCTCACCCCTTTTTTGGCCCTTAACATGATCAACCTCCGCCCTTCCCTCACCATCGCCAAATCATCCCAAGGCCGTCCTCTACTCAACGCTCTGGCCCTGATTTCAAATGGTCCAGCCGACTATGGCGATTACTGTAGAATAATGGACCGGGAACGCGTTCGGGAGTGGGCCCGCCGCACCTGCTTCAAGCAGTCAGATGAGGCAGAGGAGGAAGAGGCGGAAAAGGTGAAAGAGGTGGATGAAGATGAGGACTGGATGGACCCATGGGAACCACTAGTGTGCAACGGTGGGCGGGGTCCCATGGAGAACGAAGGAGAGGTTGAGGGAGTAATCTTTATCTCTGACTCTTCTGACCAAGATGAAGAGAAGGGTAAAGAGGAGGACGAGAAGAATTACGGGAGAGAGACATGGAAAATTCTGAAATAGTGCGCAGGGGGCCGGAAAGTATGGACCAGGTGGTCCCGACCCTGGAACCGGATGGGGCATCTTCAGTGGTTTAGATATTTCCCATTCTAAGCCGTTCACGGATATTTGTTGGGACTACTTGGGTGGAATGTATATTTTGGGGAACTGTTTGGCTCGATCTAGAGGACTAAAATATTAAGGGGTAAATCTAGACATTTATCCTGATAGTGTCTGCTGTTACTCTTTCTCGTTCCAACGATTCCGTTTGATGCATTTTATGGTTCTTAGTATGTTTATTTGAAACTTAGGGTTAGCCAAAAATTCTACATAAGTTGAGCAAATTGCTTCCTCTTCTGGAGGTGAAGCAAGTTGGTAGACAACTTCAAGTCAAGTCCCGAGTAGTACGGAGTTGGGAGTGAACTTCAGACCCAAAAAACATTTTCCTACGCTGGTCACTGAACATCTTTCGCAGACCATGCCCTTTGCATACTTGCTTGTAGCCCTCTCAACTGCCATCCTTACTCAATCCTTTTTGTTCGTTCAACCATACCGCGGTAGCACTTTTGTCGCTTGCAACACCTTTTTCTTGGAGTAATTGGTTCTGAGTATCTCTTCTCACCACAATTTACCGCTATTAGCCTCTTTCAAATTTTTTAAAAAGAACCTTTCGTGGTGTCTTATGCTTTCCATCTCAATTATCACTGTTCTTTGAGCTTTGGAAACATGTTAGCTTGATACTATTTCAGCATTTCGGCAGCTATTACATATTTTAATTTAATTTAGTATTATACAAGGCCGATTTATCTCGCCTGCCGTTGATTACTTTTTCATTATAAACCTGATCGAAAGCCACTACCAACCAACAATTCAATCGTTGATTAACTTCCTTGTGCTCAAACCCCCACTATCGTTAGAAAATTGTGCATTGGTATCTGCTAGACGACCGTGAAACTTTGTCTTTATATACGAAATGACTGCATTGTGGGCTATAAAGAACAACTGCTGAGAGTATAGGAAATTTTAACAGTGATCTGAAGTCCCTGTGGGGATAATGAGACTTTATTTGGGTGCTATGGAAGCTGAGTCATCTGGAACCAGTCACGCTGTTTCTTAAAAGACCGTTTCAAAATTTGTGCGGTCCAAGACAAGTTAACTCACACGAGCAACTCATAAATACTCTATTTTTTCCAGTTTCAAAGATAAATTACTTCTTTTCTCCCCAATCTGGCTTTACAACCAAATAGCCACCAGGCCAAACGGAATTCTTTAAAGTTGGTCCTGACAAGGAAAGTTTGTTTGGAATGCTCGAAGTAGAAATTCTTTAAACTATTAATGACTTTTAACAAATGCAGAAGCGCCTGGTCATTTGCACGTTGGCACTAAAAATAAAGTCCGAAGTTAGTTCGAAGGCGACGTAGACATTTTGTCAATATCGTAAACTATTGCTCCAGGTATGTTCACACTTTTCTTGTCTGGAAGAAAGATAAAGTGTTAGACCCGTGCTCTCTTTCTTTAGAAAGTTTGAAAGGCAATCGGGCACATCTGCCCCTTGCTGTACAAATATGTCGGAAAGAAATTTCAGAGAGCACAGGCCGTTTTTCGTGCACATATGGTTTTACTCAGTACGGCTACGAGATTGAAATCGGAATCAAATCACTTATTCAAACAGTATGATAGGATTTATGCAGATGTACCGTGTTGTGTTTTTGCAAGGAAAAATTCCGACTGGATATTGTAACTATTCTCTAAGGTATTTGAAGATGCGCAAGAAGGGTTTCTTACCCAGAGGAAGAGGAAAAATCCCTTTGACGAAATGCATGGGTATCAATCACCTGAAATTCGTTCCGATGCGAAAAGATCACCACCCTTCAGTAAAAGGTGGTAGAAGATAATTTGTCTGAGATCCGATAATGGATATGATTAACTGGTATTGAACGATTTTGAAATCTTTAGAATGAAATATTTCTATGATAATGAATAATAATTTCAAGGTTTAAGTTTTTTTGTTCCATACAACGAACATGTGAAGTATTTTCATGTTTTGATGTGAGGGTGACCACCCTAACACCGATTATTTGTAAATCCCGCGATCCCAATGAGAAAGTACGATAGCCAAGGTAAATGAGTCAACATAAGATGAATACATCAACTATGGGGATCATGATAAATTATCTTCATCTTCAGAGGAGGCCTTTGGAGATTAGATTACAGGATGTATGCTTGCTAACAACCCAAGTCATAGAGAAGAGAAACCCGACCCGGAAAAAATAGATAAAATATTCCTGTTCTATGTCAATTCCGCAGAAATATCTTGTCGGTGAAATACAGTCATATGCCATTGCACAAGTTTTCTCGACCTAAGACGACTCCACACCTTAAGAGGATCTAGAATCATGTACAAGGAACAGTGGATCGATACAGTGAAAGAGGAGTAAAGTGCTCCACCATATGTCGAGAAATGAAATAAGACGTTTATACCCTCTTCAGAAGGCAGTCTTGTGGTCAGGGGTAATTCTTAAGATGAAAGAGACTCCATAGAAATCAGTCTGAGTCCTCCTGTTGCCTTTTGCAGTTCTTTTGTTAATTCTTTTTTGCCTGCCTTGACCAGTCGATGTAGTCACAGTATAACGAAGGCGCAGACCCGTTTCTGCTTTCTCCTTTCCTTCTTTCCAAATTCCGTTTAGATTCCCCCGCTAGAAGTGTCAGACGATGAAGTAAACTGATATAACGAAAATCATAGATATTATTTGGCATGCTGCGCTGGCTGCGCTGGTACTCTGTGCTGAATGAGCTTGCATGCTGCGCTGGCTCCGCTGTAATGCTGCTCTGGCTTCGCTGGAATGCTGCGCTGGCTGCGCTGTCACTGTAGTTACAATTTTATTCTCAATTATTTTTAGAGGGGGGCTGCGCCGTACTGTAGCGGTGCCAATAGGGCACATAGATACTGTATTGGTGCTCCGAATTGCGAGGGTTGAAAACTCTATATAAGGGGCCGTAAAATATGGACAAGATGGTCCCGACTCTGGGACTGGATGTGGGCGTCCTCAGTGGTTTAGATATTTCGCAGGAGGCAATGCAGAATTCTAAGCCGTTTGCGGATCTTTGTGTGTACTGCCTGGGTGGGATGGATTTTTTGGGGGAACTGTTTGGCTCTGATATAGAGGATTAAGATATAAAGGAGAGAATTTAGATAAATATCCTGATAGTATCTGCTGTTAGTCTTTCTGGTTCAGACGATTTCGTTTGATGCATTTTATGGTTCTTAGTATGTTTATTTGAAACTTTAGGGTTGACCAAAAAGTCAATATAAGCTGAGTAAAACTGCTTCCTGTTGTGTAGGTCAAAGAAATTGGCAGACAACTTCAAGTCAAGTCCCGAGTAGTAGGGAGTTGGGAGTCAACTTCACACCCAAGAAACATTTTTACTACGCTGGTCACTGAGTATCTTTGGCAGACCATGCCCTTTCCATACTTGCTTGTAGCCCTCTCAACTGCCATCCTTACTCAATCCTTTTTGTTCGTTCAACCATACCGCGGTAGCACTTTTGTCGCTTGCAACGCCTCCTTCTTGGGGTAATCGGTTCTGATTATCTCTTCTCCCGACAAATTAGCCCTATCATAAACTACCGGATAATCCCATATTTTGAATTTTGAGAAATCGTTTGTTGCGCCTAGTCCAGTTAAAGCGCTCATCCTTTCCCCCCTTATCGGGGAAGTTGTCTTGGAAAGTCCTGTTCGCCTTCCATCTATGCTAGCCTACTATCTGCTCGCCTTTTTCCTCTTGCAATTCATTACAAAACGTTCTCGCAGTTCGCACCGACTGCCACTGGAGGCGCCACAGCTTCACACTCCAATTTCGGCTCTTGTTAGAGGGAGGAGTGGTAGAAACAAGAATTGCAATTGACCAAAAGGGGGCATATAGTGTTACATTGTAGTATGTTATGCCATCTGAACGGCATGACTGCATTCAAGCGAAGGAAGCGAAGTGCAATCTCGTTGTCGTTATTTCCACCGCCTTACTTCCTTCGCTGCTTCCCGTCGCGGTTCCTCCTCGCAACAGGAGCTTCGCGACTTCCTTTCCCGTTTTGCGTTTAGTCCGAACTGATGCAGGCGCAACAGGTTTCCACCCGCGCTTGCATTCGTAGTTAATTTCTGAATACCCTCCGCAAGCTTCTGTGCCATACCGGACAATTCGTACAGATCTACCACCACAATACCCAAGGAGGGGAAAAGTTATATTCGATCTATCCTAAAGTGTCCCAGACAACCACAATTGACTCAAAAAGGGTTTCCTACATAGTAATGGAGGTGGAACCATGCTCCCTAAAAGTCCAGCTTCAGGTTAGCCACCAAGTAGGCCGAATTGGACAAGACGGATACTGTAGCATACATTTTCATCAAAACCGGCAGTAACCTCCAATGCAGCTTGTTTTCCTGGTGGCCTCGCCTCTGCTTTGAGGTGAGGGGGAAATTTTGGGGTGTTTCTACTGTTGGAAGATATATTCGATCGATGGTACAGTGAAGCGCCATCACCGCCTGCCGCAATCTTACGCCCACATGTTCATTACCACTGCACAAGTTGACTGGATATCAGCCGGCTTATCGGTTACAGTAAACAAACCCCCGCGGCCGGCCTTGTTCTCTTTATTGAAGTAACACGTCAAGAAGAGAGCTTACTACGGTAACTTGAGGTATCCATTATCGAGGCGATGTTGGTTTGCAGCAATGGCAAGTAGGATGTAAAATGAATGTTATCTAGGTGAGCAAGGGCACTAGATACTTATTAGGTCGTTTACACGTAGGAAGCAACAGTTTTCAATCGTCCAGAGGACTTCCAGGGCGTCCCCTTTCTACAGTTTCCGTTCCGTTCCTATCACTTTTGTCAAAGCAAGCTTCATTTGGATCAGTTCATCCATAACTTGAAATCCCCCGGTCTAGGTGTAAATATGTCTTAGGAATCAACGGAGGGAAAGGGGACAATTGTTCATGAAACAACAGTCTCTCTTAATTGCAGCCACGATTGACATGTGGCGAGCATCAAATTGTTCTTGCGTGACAGTAGCCTCACAAAGGAGAACATTAAGATGGCAAAGAGGTGAGGGGAAAACACAGTAAAAGCAACTGTCCAAGCCGTGAAACTTGATTGGACCAATTGTTTGTCTTAAGAAAATCGGCAATCAATTGGTTGCTATGAAAACGTATGGTCACGCTGGGAGCATTTGAAAATAATATGACATTCAGATTTACAACTCTAAATGGGTTTCAACCAATACATGCATCCCAATAAACCTCCCTTTTTTCCTCTGGGAGCATTACATACAATTTGTATTTTCCAACCCTACAGTAAGCAATATTTCTTATAATCTAATACTTACCAAAGGATCTGTAGCAATCGAAACTTCAAAGAGGATAGGGAAACTGGTGATGCTGTAACAAGCCATGTTTTCATACTACAGATGTGTTGTACGTCTAGCTAGAAGAGCACAACGTACGACAAGAACACCTGGTAGTCAATTACGACCGACAGCCTGATACATGTGATACTGCAGACCCAAATCAATATCCAAAAAGATTATTTCAAACCTGTGCATCTATGACAGTACGTCATCCGTTGGGTAGCGGTGTGGATACAACTATTACATCTCCCATACATGAAAATAACCTAACACCCCCACTTTGAAAATTTCGGTATCTGAGATCTCAATTCAGAGCTGGAGAAAACTTTGACAACCGGGGGAAAGGGAGGGAGGGTTCAGAGTTTCATTTACTGCAATGGAGATGTTTACTAAAACTCGCAGAGGCTTTAAAGACATTGAGTAGTCATTTCTATTGAAATCTAGCAAGATCAATCACAGCAATATTAGAGTTGGACAACTGACCTTTTGCTGATTCAGTATACGAAATAACAGCAATGTACAGTAATAACCTCACAGGCGAAAATTTTTGGAGAGGTAAAATATTTGGGAAGGGGTCATAACCTCACATGAATACACGGTACAATACTGTACACCTTGCACCACTGTAAGGGTAACATAGATATATTGTACTGTACGCACTGTGCATATATTACAGTAAAGATCAATTAAAAGGCATACTTCCTAGCTAGCGATATACCCCAATTATTCGCTGAAGTAGCTGGTCTTCATCGTACTATGAGGTATAGTATAACGTATGTAACAATTACCGGAGCTACATGTACATTTATTTATACCTTTACCACGGTGCAAAACTACAAAAAACCACGCCGATGCTTTGCTACAAAAAGGGGCCCTCTGCGGTATCTTCTACTTCAAACAAACCATCTGTTTCCAATCTCTCGTCTTCAATCCAAGTTAGCCAACTACAGCTTCATTTCAAGTAAGACTTCTGTTCTAGTGCCGTGTCTTGACCGCACAGAAATTACACACATATCAATGACTGCCTACTACGCCTGTACCCTTTTGCTCTGGTCACTGTCATCCAAGTCCCCTCTGCAGTCCAATCCCGAGGATTCCGTTTTCGCAACATTGCAAAAAACCCATTCAAGACAGGCCTGCATTACCGCCGAACTCCGTCCCACACTTTCACTGCGTACCAGAAAACTCTCCAGAACTCCATCGACCTCCCACTGGATCTCAGTCAGCGCTTCCTACTTCCACAGATCGCTCATGGCCAGCCTGGCGTCGCTGTCGGAGATTTTAACCAAGGTAAGTTGACCTCAGCTTTAGTACAGAATTTAATCACGCTCCTCGAGCTCTGGAAATCCTGTATCTGAAGACTTATGCCAACTGACCCCACGGAAACTAAATTAAAACGCAGATGGTGTGGACGATATCTACGTGACAAACGGACCCAACACTCCCAACAGTCTCTTCATCAATCAGTTCCCACTCACAGGTAACCTCACCTTCGTTGACGAGGCCATCGAGAGAGGCATTCACGCTACCGACCAAGATTCCACTGGTGTCTGTTATGGTGACCTTACTGGCAACGGTCGTCCTGATTTTGTCGTTCTTTCTGAATTCAATCGCAACAAAATTTTTTTATCCCTCGCGAATGGCCGGTACCGCCTACTTGACTGGGTCGCAGCGACAGGTGATCAAAAATGGCACACTTCTACTTCCTGTTCAATCGGCGATGTCAACAACGACGGACTTCTCGACATAGTTATCGCCAATTCTATGAACAGAGACTCATTCCTGGGATGTAACACCTTATTCAATCCACCCAATCAACTTTTTATCAACAAAGGCCCTAGCAGTGATTTCCCAGTTACATTCAAGGAAACAACAGCGGAATCAGGAATCAACGACTTTTCCCCTGATGTCCCCACTGGCGCAAATAGCCCCACTTGGGCTGCTGCTCTTGTCGACGTCAACCTGGATGGCAATCTCGACATTGTCATAGCAAACGATCAGTGCGGTCTTCCACCTCTTGGCGCCGACCCATTTGGTGCAAATCGTGGTTTCATCTACGTACAATGGGGAGATGGAAACGGGAGGTTTGTGAACATGCCCCTGCGCCCTGTTGACCCGAGGAGAATAACAGAGCATTCGGAGGCCTCGAAATTTGGATGGGCCTCGGATTTGGAGACTTCAATTGCGATGGAAACATTGATATTTTTGGGTCCAACACTGGTGATTACGTCGCAGAAGCTACAGCTCGCCAGCTTGGGGCCCCTCCGTCCAACATAGTAGGAGGGCGCTCATCACGGTGGTTTTTGGGGTCAGAAAATGGGACGTTTAGGGACGCTAGTGTAGAGGAAACTGGGGTAACAGGTCCGTTTCGAAACGCATTCTTACTTTGTCATCGAGATCTATGTGAACCAACCGCTGGTTACCTGACATTAATATTTTAATATGGAACGAATACGTTGGGCCGTTCGTATCACTCGTTCACGCATTATATCTTGCTTTCATGTCTTGGGGCTTGTCGCGGACAGTATTCGGATGGGGTGTCGCCGTTTGTGATTACGGTAAGTCTCACCGATCCCTCAAAAGTACCGCAATTCATCCTAATTATATTTCACTGCACATCGTTGCTGACCAACCACATCAATATACCCACAATTGCCGTGCTCTCTTCCAAATCAGATAATGATGGGGATCAAGGTGAGTATCAAAACCTTCATTTCTTCTGTCTCTTCCATGACCTGCTTGTTTACAGAAGCGAGACAGAATTGCTGACATAATTTCGACACTTTCAGATATTTTTATGGTTGGAGGCCTGGAAATCTTCTCTGGTGCTTCAACCGAGAATCCAAATATAATCTACAAGAATCATGGCTGCGCAGCCAACTTTTCGTACGATCTTGAATCCTGGGAACCAAGCGGCTCTCTGAACGGCTACCAAGGACTGGCGATAGGGGATTTCAATATGGACGGTTACCCTGATATCGTTGGTGCTGCTTCATATAGCACCACTCCTTCTCAACGCACTACACCCGTGCAGTTTGGCTCTGAGCTAGATAATGTTGCATTTATCACAACCACTGTGAATGAGACTGGCCAATGGTCTGGGAATGTGATCGTGGCGGTCCTCTAATGGTAGAAATCAACCGCGAGACAGACCGTTCGACATGTTGGACATCTGTTTTGCCTGTAGGTATGAAAGGACGCATACCTTTTGGACGAGTGAATCGCGGAGCCCTCGGTGCTACTATATTCGTGACGCCTGATGCTATGCCAACTGTCATCACACCCATAATCGGTGGCGAGAGCTTCGGGTCGCAGCACAGCCCGCGTAGAAATTTTGGACTAGGGCCGAACTGCAGGGGAACTGTTGAAATTATTTGGCCGCAGCAAGTGAGAAATAAGCTGTTTGAGGTGGAGCACGCAGAGATATTGACGCTACCGGAGATACCGTGCAGTTTTGATGGGAATTTTGAAAGCGAAGATGAGTACATGCTCTGTGTGAGAATGGCTTTGAGGAGTATGGTCGCCAAGCAAGTGGTAACAGAGAATTTCGCTGAAAGACTACGCCGGAGCGCCATACATGCAAGGAAACAGTTCCAAAGTAGGGAAGTGTGAAGAATAATAATGCGTTTAGTCCCAGCTGCAAATCTTGAGGTCAGCGCAGTGACCATTACCTATGGTCCTGGACCTGTTTTTTTGCATTATAGCTACGACTCTTTATTGCTGAATTAATATCTATCTTCCCCGTGGCGACTGCGGAGAGCTCCAATTCATTTGCTTATTATGTATTATTTTTACATAGTCACAGGTAACGGAGGAGCAGAGGCGTTTCGGTTTTCTCCTTTCCTCCTCTCCAAAATCTGTTTAGATACCACTCGCTAGAAGTGCCAGACGACGAAGCAAAACACCCCATCATCTCCCAATTATTGCCACTATTTCGGAACATGAAGGGGAGGACACAAGGGATGGTGAGAGGAGGAAAGGTTTGGTTGTTTTACTTTTGGAAGTTCCTTCCCCATGACTATATCGGTATACCCTTTTTGAGTTGATTGTGATTGTCTGGAAATCCATGGGATAGATCGGATATATCTTCCAAGAGTAAAACGCCCAAACCTTTTTCCTTTTGGAAGATATATCCGATCTATCCCATTGTTTTCCAGACAACCACAATCGACACAAAAATGTATCCAGACATAGTAATGGGGAAGGATTTACGGTCCCTAAAAGGCTACCTTCAGGCCATCCATAAAGCAGGCCGCATTGGACATGGCGGCTGCTGCAGTGTGCCTTTGCATCAAAGCCTCCCGAACCTTTCCGCACGTCTCCAATGCCCTTGTAAGGGATAAATCAGCAGAGGAAGAGATCCTCAGAACCAATTACCCAAGAAGGAGGTGTTGAAAGCGACAAAAGTGCTACCGTGGTATAGTTGAACGAACCAAAAAGGAGTGGATAGGGAAGACAGTTGAACGGCTACAAGCAAATACGGAAGGAGCAGGGTCTACCACCTATGCTTAGTGACTAGCGTAAAATAAATTCTTCTTGGGTCTGAAGTTGACTCTCAACTTCCTAGCTATTTGGGACTGGGCTTGAAGTTGTCTGCCAACTTGCTTCACCTCCACTAAAGGAAGCAGTTTACTCGGCTTATATAGACTTTTGGCTACCCCAAAAGTCTCAAACAAACATACTAATAACCATAAAATGCATTCACGGGAATCGTGTGAACCAGAGAGACTATTAGAAGATATTTCCTCAACGTAAATATCTAGGTGCCATACCCATACTAGCCACCCATCGGCCAGGGGTGAGAATTGATGTGGCCATTATATAGACCTTTCAGAGTCACTCGTAGTATCACCCACTGGAACTGTACTGACATCTACTATGACAGCGTGTCCTAAAATAAAAAATCAACCGATGAATTTGCCACACTCACCCAAATTAAAATATCTTGCAAATTCAAAAACTGTAAACATATCTTCCCAATTCCGATACTGTATACAATTATGTCCTCATCTAGGTTTTTTCCGTGTGCGAATTTGCGCACATCACGCCCTTTCGCTCAAGACGAACGTCCCGACTCGTCCTCAATGCTCTTGTTGTTCTTGTGGGAGTTCTATCCATTCATCAGGAAGAGTATAGGGTTCACTGTAAGGATATGGTAGTAGCTCATTTCCAATATGATGAGAGAGTGTGTACCGTGCGATGACCGGCTTATCTCCTTGGTCAAGAGTTTCGTAGATTTGACGTATGGTTTCATAGTGTTCTGTAATGAGCTCCTCCCGTTTCACTTCTCCAAACCTTCCGAATGTGAGGTAATATATGTAGTATGCAAACTTTTCTGGAAACGGGTCCAGAAACGGGTATCTGAAGGAGAGAAAAACTCGCAACATAAGGACTGAGTCCTTACGAGTAAGGTGCGCCCCGTGAATGGTCTGGAAGCACATGCAAATACTAATGGCAAAAAAGGAAATTACTTCTGCTTCTCGAGGATCTTCTGTCATTTCGCGAAGCCAACGTCTAATTGGTAGCCGTCCAATAATTAAGGATGCATAGTTTCCCCCTGGGAGACTAGGCGGTATTTGAAGTGATCTTCTTGGCGATCTTCCTCGCTGCTCCCGACGCCTTGCCCTCTTCGATGATCCGCCCCGGTCACTTGATGGTCCAGCTCGTATCATCATCACGGTCTCGGGAGGATCTTGGTCTTCAGCTGAGGTTTTGTTTCTGAGCGGAGCACCGTAAGGTTCCCATAGAGGATACGGGACCAGTCGATCAGGGGGCAAGCTGTAACCTCTCAGTTGCACATCTTGGTTGTTCTTGAGAAATACGTAAACCGGACGGATAATGTTGCTTCCGTGAACCTTCCGTTTTGGAATGAAAATAGAACTCTTATTAATAGTCGGAAATCTTCTTCAGGTAGCAATGGTCCGTTCAACGTACGAAAACATAGGCATATATTAATGTAGAAATGGATGATTACGTGGAGTTCGTAGTAGTCCCGCGTAATCGAGATGATCCATTCCCAGGCCCTTTTTCCTCCCATAGGAATCATTCTATAGTTAAAGATGAGTATGCCCCGTGGTTGCGCGTAGTCCTATGTGAGAAGGAATTCTTCAGGCCTCTGATGGTAAGGGACCAGACGACGTGCATGGATGGCCCTCCTTGATCTCTTCCCTGAGCTTGAACAGAGCTGATAGTGCGGGTGTCTTTCCTCCGTGACGATGCAAGGGTTCGAGTACTTGGTTTGGAAGGCCGGCCACTTCACAGCCTGCTGCATTGCTTTTCCATGTACTACAAGTACTTTAGAGCCAACTGAAAAGGTCCTGACTGCAGGTTCTGCATCCTTATTTCTTGTCTGTGTTAGCGCGCGGTGTGATCTCCTGCCTTCGGTGGCCAGTAGTTCAACTTACCTACTCTCTTCATCGATAATATTTGTTTCCATTTCCTTGTTCCAGTAAAATTTTCCGTTCTTCGTAGTGCTGGCATGTAACAGTGCTGCAGTCTTGGCGAAGTCTTTGATAAATCTTCTGTAATATGAGGCCAGTCCTAAGAAGCTTCGGACCTCCGTCTTTGAAGCGGGCCTTGGTGCCAACTTTATTTTTTTCGTTTTCTCTGGATCCACTCTAATTCCCTCTTGGTCGACGATATGACCGAGTAATTGGATAGAAGTTTTCGCAAAGAAGCATTTGCTCAACTTAATTTTCAAGCTATAATCCGATATTCTATCCACAACTGTCTTGACGTGCGAGATGTGCTGATCCAATGTTTCTGAGAATATGACGACATCATCGATATAGACTCTTGCGAATGGAAGTCCTTTCAAAACCTCATTCATCATTCTTTGGAATGTAGCTGGTGCATTCATGAGACCAAAAGGCATCACTTCGAACCTGAACGTACCGGCTTTGCTGGTAAAGGTTGTTTTTTCCTTACATTTTTCATCCAATGGAATCTGCCAATAGCCAGTGTAAAGGTCAATTGAGGTGAAATATCTCCCATCCTTCAGGTCCTCGAGGGTCTCCTCCATGTTCGGAATCTGAAATCGATCGGGTATCATTCTCTGATTCAGTTGTCGGTAATCGACGCAAAACGCAGGTTTCCATCCTTCTTTAGTGCGACCACAACTGGAAACGACCATGGGGATGAAACTGGTCGAATAATATAATTTTCAGCATACTTGTAATATTCTCTGAGGTAAATTGGTCATATTTTGGCGGTTGACGTCTAGGCCTGTGATAAATTGGTTGAGTGTCGGTAAGTTCGAACGAGTGAGTAACCGGTACACTTGCTTGTCTTAAATCTGAAACGCTCCATGCAATTACTTCGGAAGATGTTAACATGTCGGATATTTTCATTGAGGCGGGGGCGGGAAGTTGCTGCACTTTTCCTTGGATTTCTGCCATTTGGCGCCCTTTTTCTTCTTGAACCTCAACCTCAATATTTTGAAGGACCTCTTCCGTCGTGCTCACATCTTCATATATGGAATTCGACATATTCTTATTTTCTTTGCAAAGATAATCTTCTTTCATGCTCCGAATTCCGTCCTTTGATTCGATATCATCGCAAAAAGAAACACATTCAAGTTTCAAACCAATCCTAGAATTCCAGTCGTCATCTGTCTCAGACCCAGAATCATAATCGTCCCATGCCATGTTCATTACCCCCCGAGGGTACCCTTTTCCACTTCCGAAAGTGTTAGTTGGTTCCGAATCTTCGCTTTCATAGCTAGAAGTGAAATATTCACTGTCCGTTTCTTTTAAATCTTCTGGATGTGTGCTTTTGTCGAAATCCAGGGGCACCTTCACGGTTCTGCCGTCAACATTAACTGAAACGGTTTGGTTGCCAAATTCAATGCATGTCCCTAGTACTTCCATGATAGAACAGCCAATGATTGCATCGAAAGGGAGATCAGGCATGAAAAGAAAGTCGTCATCAACTTTAGAGTCCCCAAAGAACACGGAAACCTTGTCAACAATGCCCATGCATTTTGAGACGGTTCTATCCGCTACAGTTATTCTTCGAGTAGTGGGAATGATTTCAAGACCTAACTCTGTCACCAAAGTTTCTGAAATAAGGTTTGAAACAGCGCCCGAATCGAAAAGAGCTTGGGTTTTCATTCCCAATACTTTGACTGGTACCAGCTTAAGACGTCTTGGTGCTGTCGAGGCCGATTGAAGAAACAGTTTCTTACCCTTAGCGGACTTATTAGACCTGATAATTTTTTTGAGTTCTTTTCTCGCATCCTCTGCGTCGCCCTCAAAAGTTGACCAAACGTTATCCCAGTTGGGACCGATGCAAGCTCAGCCAACAAATTGTACCTCTTCACATACTCTAGTACGTCCTTAGAGATACTCTTAACTTTCTTACTCTTTTTCGTCTTCTTGGCCGGAGTGACTCCCACTCCTGGAACAACTTGATCATACCTCTTGGTTCGAGGAGGTACAGGTGCTGGGATATGCTCCAGCATTCCATAATCTAGCCTAGGTTTCTTCGATAAAATGTTCCCTTCCCCATCCTTTTTTGTCACATTGGCTTGACTAATCTCTTCAGCGATGGATACGTTACCGGCGTCCGTCAACCTTTTGAACCCTTCTATTTTGTATGATTTTCACCTCTGGTCCTGACTCACTCCTTGCTTCCGATAAATTTGCTCTTCTGTTGTCTTTAGACCAGCAGTTACTTTCATGATGCCCATATCGACCGCACTTTCCACAACGAGTGTTTCTATGTGGATTATCAGGACACCTGTTTGCAAAGTGTCCAGGCTTGTGACAGTAAGAACAGACTTCTGCGGCCTTAGGGGCCCCAGACTGGTTCTTCTTAATTGTAAGAGTAAGGCTTTCCAACTGCGAGGTTATCATGTCAAGTCGATTATCGAATCGGGTTTCCAACCTTTCTTCCAAGTTTTTGACATCGCTCCTGACAGATTCTAATGCCGCTGCACTAGTAGCCGGCCTTTGATAATTCTTTTCAGGATGTACGATAGACATCGATGTGCGGGTTTCCCTCGGTACCTCACTCAGTGACTGAAACCTCTCCGAATTTTTGACAAATTCTACTATGGTACCCTTCAGTTCATCAAAAGTGTGAGGGCCCTTGATGAGGAGGAAATCGGAGAGCCGCTTATCCCCCATAGCCGCCTTACGCAGCATTCCATACTTGGCTTGGGCGTTGAACCCAGCCTTTTCATAAAGATCACACAAGTACACCAATGAGCTTAACAAATCGTCGAAGTTGAGCCGGGCCTCTATGGCGGTACGAATCATCTCATCTGGTTCTACCTCCTTAGCATACTCTTTCACAAGCCACTCACATACCTCACCGAAGTTACGCCCACTCCCATTAAGGGACCACCCGTCAATAAACTTAGCTCTGTATTTGCCTTTTGCGTCACCAGAAAGATAGGCGAAGATACTTGCGACCTTCTCCTCATCGCTCTTTTCTCGCATTAAAACATTAACATATGTGTAAAGAAACTCTTCAACGTCTTCATTCTTGCTCCCAGTGAACGATATACGAGCAGCATTATGATCCATTGCTGCAAAAAAAATAAAAAAAATATCAAACTGCAAGTGGACCTCATACTTCACAACTCGATTACCTCGGGTGCAACCCCCTCCACAAGAGTACCAAATGTAAGGGATAAATCAGCAGAGGAAGAGATCCTCAGAACCAATTACCCCAAGAAGGAGGTGTTGCAAGTGACAAAAGTGCTACCGTGGTATAGTTGAACGAACAAAAAGGAGTGGATAGGGAAGACAGTTGAACGGGCTACAAGCAAATACGGAAGGAGCAGGGTCTACCACCTATGCTTAGTGACTAGCGTAAAATAAATTCTTCTTGGGTCTGAAGTTGACTCTCAACTTCCTAGCTATTTGGGACTGGGCTTGAAGTTGTCTGCCAACTTGCTTCACCTCCACTAAAGGAAGCAGTTTACTCGGCTTATATAGACTTTTGGCTACCCCAAAAGTCTCAAACAAACATACTAATAACCATAAAATGCATTCACGGGAATCGTGTGAACCAGAGAGACTATTAGAAGATATTTCCTCAACGTAAATATCTAGGTGCCATACCCATACTAGCCACCCATCGGCCAGGGGTGAGAATTGATGTGGCCATTATATAGACCTTTCAGAGTCACTCGTAGTATCACCCACTGGAACTGTACTGACATCTACTATGACAGCGTGTCCTAAAATAAAAAATCAACCGATGAATTTGCCACACTCACCCAAATTAAAAATATCTTGCAAATTCAAAAACTGTAAACATATCTTCCCAATTCCGATACTGTATACAATTATGGTCCTCATCTAGGTTTTTTCCGTGTGCGAATTTGCGCACATCAGCCCTCACGGCCACATTCCTTGCCACGTCATTTAGCAATGCACAGACATCCGGGTGCCACCCTCCAAGAGATGAGAGGAGTGAAGGAGGGGGTGCCTCAATGTTTGAAAGATATGGTAGGATATCGCCCGGAATATCCTGGGCGGTGACCAGTAGTACCTGTTAATTTTCCCTAAAAAGCCGACTCAAGGCCGGCCAGCAGGCATAATGCTTTGGACACTACAGCTGCTACAGCGGTTCTTTGGGTAAGTACCGTTCGGATCTTACCATAGGTCTCCATCGCCCTAACGGTCACGTTCCGCGTGACATCGGTTAGCATCCTATGAGCGTCTGGGTGCCAACCTGCGAGAGTTAATATAGGGATGGTCATTAGCCTACCTCTCACGGAGGTCGCGACAAAAGATTCATATATTCTATTCTTAGCGGAGACGGTCGCATTGAAGGAGGAGAGCGGATTAAAAGTGGGTATCCTCCTGTGGGATGGCACCAGGGGGTTGACGAACGTGACGTCGAAGAATTCCGTACCTCCATTGCTTCCCGTCACCAGTACGTCTGGGCTCGTGCTTTGGACCCCACCCAGCGGTTCAACGTGGGGGATACGGGCTGCTTTCTGCAGATCTTGCACGAGGGGGACGGCACGGCAGTCTTGTCGCCGGGTTCTGTGCCTACCCAAATGATAGGGTAGAAACTGCGTCAACGAAAAATAAAACCACTAATTACCCGAGGTGAGAGTCATTTTGAGAGACTAAAGTGCTAAAGCAGACGTTAACGAACAATGGCGAGGAGTGCACGTAAAAGAGGAGTGACTGTTCCAATAACCAATTCTGAAGGAGCAGGCTCCACCACCTCGCAAAGAGGCTAGGGAACTAATTGAAGATTTTGGATTGAATTCTGCTTCCAACTTGCCTTCTGTGTCATGGAGGAAGCAAGTTACTCAACTTAATATATACTTTTTTCATGCTAAAATCTCGGCAAAACTAATAAAAGCACCGATAAAAGGTAGGAAAATACTTCATGTAGACACAGAGAGTTTATCAAGAGATACTTGAAAGAAAATAAATAAATCTGGCCCACAAAATCTTAATCCTCTACATCAAACCTAGAAATTCCCCCAAGACATCATAAGTACCCATGTAGTCCACACATATTCCCGTGGATGGCACACGATTGCAAACCCTTTCCTACTGCGCACATTGCTCATCTGACGACCCCACCACCGGACCATGACCAGGGACACATGTTCCATCCAATTCATTCCTTCCCCTCCTGTATACCCCAGCTCTACATCCCCATCTTCGTCCGCGGGCTTATCATCATCCTTTACTTCCTCTCCCGGCTATTCGTCGACCTCTTTTTCTTCTTTCCCTGCTCGGCCTTGTCGTTATCTTCTTCCATCCTGTAGACCAGTTCCAGAGCTATCCACTCCTCGAAGCACTCCCTTGCCTTGTCATCCTCCTCTTCCAAGTTCTCACTCCCCACTGCGTTCGGTGCTTCGATCTCTACCACGTGACGAGCATCGAGCTCCGTCAGGCGTTTCCTGGTTTGGCGACAGAGGTAGTCCTCGACGTCGGTTGGGACCGAAGGGAATAAAGGAGAGGCGGTGGTGGGGCGAGGATAACGGTGTTTTGAAACGGAGAGAGAATGCGGTAGTCTGTGCATGATTGCTGGTAGGGGGTGCAAGAATTTTCAAGTTTTTGTCGTTAAAGTGTCGTGGATAATTTTAGACTGCATCGGAAGGGTTTAATTTTCATCGAAATTTTCAAATTAGCAGCCCCGATGATTCAGAGAAGTAGGCTAAAATTGTTCTTGTAGAGGTTATATCTGAAAAACGCCCTTAGAGGGATTTTTTCTGGTTAAATCACGTTTAGAAATATTGATTATGGAAAAATATATTTAGAGGAGACAATAAAGATCAAATAAACTAGGAAAACTAAAATAATTTCTGTGAAAGGAGAAGTCAGCCTCACTTAAAAAGAGAAAATATAAATATAAAATGATATAAAGAAACTTAAATTTAGCCGCGTAAAAAAGAAAGTAGAGGGAGAAACAAAGGATGTGGAAGTGAAGAGAGAAACATAACGGGAGGGAGTTTAACATTGTAAGGGGATTACCTTCATTTTCTCGCTTGCACCTACCATGCCTGCTGTACAAGAGATGATCCCTGAAACAGTCGAGGGTTCACTGCATTTTCGTCTTGGTCACGGCACGTCCAAAGGGAATAGTAGGAATTAGAAGAATTATTGGATCCAAAATAAAAAATCGTGGGGATAAATAATGGTCTTGAGGACGGGGAAATGGGCGCAGCGCACCCATAAATTGACGTCCGGGAGGGTCATAGAGGCGCGGAATGCCTGCCTCCTTTGATCCCCAATAGGAATTATTTCCTGCACTGCTGCATGGATTGCGTCGTTTAGTTTCTGAAACGATGGTGTGGTACGTTAGAAAAAGGCACTAAATGATAAAAGTGTTAAACTGCAGACAGGAGATTGGCTAATTCCGGTGGGCGTCCAAACCGTCGTTTTATGTTGCGAGACTCCTGATAGTAGTGGGCAGAACAACTCTAAAAAACCTGTTGGCAGCGAAGCTGGACTCGAGAAAAGCAGCTGCTGTGATTTTCTTGGTTTAATTTAATGGTATCTCAACGATGGTCCGCTTTTCGTCCAGTAATTTTACTGGAAGTTGAATAATTGATTGAAATATTTTAAAACGGTAGAGACCGAGATAATTTTTAAAACAGAGAGTATGTAGCCGAGAAGACAATGCCGGTGATATAAAATATGCTCTTTACTTTTATTGGCTTCCTGCACGCTGCAAGTGGCCAATGTAAACCACCTGGTTAGCTCTCTGCTAGCAATATATTCGAATACTGCAGTGGACACCCGTAATAATAATGAAGTAAAGTTTTTCTTCATCCGCTCCCACGCCAATGTCCTTCCTTGAACTACAACTAGTCTACCCACGCCTTCAAAAACGTATTTCAGAACTACTTTTCTATAATTACCCTGAAATCACTCAACATCTCCTTAGGGTACAACTGCCTCTGAATAAATATCTCAATATTAACATATCCAAGCTTTCTTCCTTTAAGAAATGGCCGTATTTTCTAAACATTAACCAAATCAAACTTCTGCTCAATCCATTCTATTATTTCAATATTACAGTTCTTCTTTTGGGAAAAATTTCAACTATATTAGTCTAGATTTTAGTCGTCCTTGCCACTTTCAAATTCTTTTACGAGTACATTATTTATTATTTTGAAACTAAGAATTTATGTAAATGTACAATCCCATTGAAGAAAAAGTTTAAGCGCATTACTGCTTGCAGAAACTGACTTTTGTTCCCGGAGAGGAAGGAGGCATCCAAATGTGCCCCTAAGTTATTCATCGCCCGATTCTTTACAAAAGGGCACATATCCCAATTCCAACAGAACAATCCCGTCAGTCAATTATCTAATCAATCTGAAAAAGCCTCGTAAATACGCCCACTATTAACGCTACCAAATTCCTCTGGTCTTTTAATTTTTCGTAATAATCTGGTACGAAAAGCCCCAACAATGACCTGGGCATAATATTTACCTTTAAAGAGGTCTAAATTAGAAGCTTGGGTGAGGGAAGGATTACAGTGCGAATTTGCGGCTATTGGGGGAAGTAAATGGATGAAGGTCAGGAGGATAACGCGAATCAAGAGAATTAGTGGAGTGTGGAAGACTACATGGATCTGTCGGAACCGTTCGACAACGCTCCTTCAGAGGACATGATTTAGGGATCCGAGGAGGACGAAGATCAGTCTGCGGTAGAAAATTGGAGCTTTTGGATATTTTGATATATCGGACTCTTTACCTGATATTTTACTGAAGGTAGAGTATCTTCAGGAATACTTCGTGCATCCAGATGTTCTGAAGAAGCAGTTTAGATATTTAGCTGCCCGAGGAAATTTTTATGCACTTGTTTTCGTGACATAAATGTTTTCAAAGATTCTTTCGATTCTTATTTCGTAAAAAGTTATTGAAAGGAGTACGTTTCGATATTTTTTCAAATTATGTTACCTCAAAGGAGGTAAATTTGGGATTATTTAATATTTGAAATATGTGGTCGGTGTGCAAGAACCTTAAATCGTTATTGCAATAAAAAATTCTTGAATGCAACTAGTAGTAACTATTATATGTCATTTCAACGTCCGTTCACTTACATTCAAATGACATTACCGAAGTGAAAAGCTTCTTCACAGAAAGATAAAGCACGTAGGGACCCAACATAAAATTAATAGTAGACTATATCTAAGTTAGAAATAAGGTTTGGCTCTTAGAAACGTTTTGGAGAGATTTCAACACCGAAATGATGAAAGATCTTTTTTTTCGAAATATTCCTGAAACCGTGAGGTAATGCACTATTGAACTTCTTCCAAAAATTATATTAAAATTAAATTTTTGTTCCTCGTGACGATTTTTGGGATAATTGGCAAGTAGTTTTCAATCCTGCGACTTATTTCTACCACATCATATTCTGCTGGATTATGTTGCATCTGATGTGATGTGTACTGAAATTTTATGGTCATCAATAAAACCAGGACAAAGGATCAAATTTGAGGGCAGTATCTGAATTTGTAATATATTTTTGAATTCGGTTTAGTGTGACAAATCTAGGTTTTATTTTCATTAATTTATGAAACGCTGTCAGTAATTGGTACCAGTGAACGCTATAGTTCTATATATATAGAGAGAGAGAGTTCTCTAAAACTCTATAAATTGGCTACGTCATTTCTACTCTTGGCTGTTAGCTTTAGGAATTAGAAATGGAACAAATATGTGTCCCTTGCATAGAACCCTTCTTTCGTAGCATTATTGTCCATACAGTTCCATAAAATACATTTTATGGTATTCATCACGTTTTTCTGATGCTTCAGAGTTTGCCAATAAGTCTACACAGTCTGACTGAACCCTTTTATTAAGGAGGGGTCAAGCAATTTGGCAGAAAACTTCAAGTTCAAACCCAAATAGTTTAGAAATTTAAAAATCAACATCGTACATAGGAAAAGTTTCTTTTGCCTTAGTCACTGATCATATGCGATAAACTTTGACCTTCCAGAATCACATGTGGATTCTTGAATCCGCGTCTGTATGGACCTCTTTTATCCCTAGACTATATTATCTTTCCTTTTTGTTGCTTGAAAACCTCCGTCCTGGATAATTGGTTCTGAGAATCTCATCACGCCTATTTATCATATTAAGATGCACAGTTTTTTTGCAAAAAACTGAAATATTTATTTTTTCTCATTATATAGGGAAATACCATAATTAGCACTGCTTTTCATTAATTGTTTGTGAAACTGTTTTTACGAGCCCACTTTAAGGATTGCTTTGAGGAAAAAGGGTTAAAGGAAGGACTTCAGATTTTTGTCTCTGTCTTTTTGGGCACAAAAATACGGGGTTGAAGGACCATTTAATCTATTTATCACCTTTCAATGGAAAAAGACCTAATTTCGTTACATTACGGAGTGTGTTTTGAAATATTCATCAATAGTTTCAGACACATGTCAGATAATTCCGTTTGCAATAAGAAAATGTCTAAATATTGGTAATTTGTCGTTTAATTCTCATTTTTAACGAAATTCCGTACCTTGACGAGAATAACTGCGGACCATGCAGTTCAATACATTCCAGTGTCTGCAATGTAAATTTCGCATCAAAAAGTAAAGAACATGGAAGAGAAACAAGGCTGATGGCGTGAGAATTTTTCAGAGTAAGACGAAAAATTCTCGGCCCGTTCTCGGTACACTCCGTTTATACCTGCAGAGCTTCGCTCCGCTACTCGAGCACCATTTGTACAACACAAGCTCCGATATTTGCCGCACTTAGATGGCTCGGATCCTGGTAGAGCATATCAACGGGAAGCAGCGAATCGTGCCTCTAACGAGGAGACACCCCCCGATCCACCTCCAACTCGACCCACCTAGCCAGATTTTTTCCCGCATACAACCCCTCCTCCGCCTCTACCCTCAATGCCTCCCCCATCCAACGGGTCGAGGAGGCAGTCGCTTCCACGGTTAAATGTCATCAGAACGACTCACACCCATGGACTCACACCCATGGAGTCATTGAAAGGCCATTGCAGTTCCTTTCCTCGCCAGAGATGTTCAGTTTGGGTTTGCATTGATAGTTATAAATAGGCGAGGATGAGATTCTCAGAAACGATTATCCCAGACCGGGAGGTATTGCAAGCGAAAAAAGTGCTACCAAATTATATTTATGAGAACACTAATATGAAAAGGAAGGGCGTTGAGGGTTACAAATGAATATAAAAGTTCCAGGGTCCAGCACTTAGGCTCATCGGCTGATATTAAAAAAATATTCCTAGATCAAAAGCTGACTTTCAAATTTTCAGCTACTTTTGTGTGCACTTAAAGCTATCTGCTTACTTGCTTTTCATCTCCCAGAGGAAGCGATTTACTCAGCTTGCACCGAATTTTCGGCTTACCTCGAAATCTCGAACAAATATACTGAATACCATGAAATGCATAAAAGGAATGCTGTGGACGAGAAGGGCTAGCAACAGATACTATCAGAATAAATATCTAGATCTAATCCTCACAGCATTCTTCTTCGAGATCAGAGCAAAACCTTTCCACCATAATATCGATACCCCCGATGGAGTCCCGCAGATTCAGTTGAACCGCCCTGGAAGACATGTATACTCTCCACGGACATATCAAGATCCTCCAATCCCTCCTCACGATCCTCAAACTTCGCTCCATCCCAATCAAATAGATTTCCATTTCAAATTCATTCTCCCCTCCGTTCTCCACAGGAACCCCCCCACAGCTATACACTAATAACGCCTATAGATCCACCAAGTCCTTTTCACCTTCTGATCCCTCGACACCCGCGCCAGCCTCCTCCGGTTCCTATGGTTCCTCTGCATCCTCATCTATCTCTACTTCCTGTATCACCTGAAAAATTGACCGTGAACCCACTCTCGAAGGAGTTCCCAGCCTATACTTTTGCAGTAGTCCTTGAGGTCAGTTGGCCCATTGGCTATGAAAGCCAGACTATTGATGAGACGGTTGGCTCTTTTTGATTTGGCGATAGTGAGGGACTTGCTGAGGTTAGTTATGTTTGAGGGCAAAGTGGCTAAGCCGATGGAGTAGTTGATGGCAGCGGTGTCGCTTAAACGATATTGCTATCGAAATTTCAATAAGGGAATGTTTTCGAAAAATTGAAGGCATTGGACGAAATAAAAAATGGAAGGCAATGTTGCGGTTTTGAATTTTCATTCCTTCAAGGAAATAAAAAAAATCTGTTTGATAAATTATTGGAACTGAATTTAGAGGACGAAGCGGATCAAGAGTCAAAATATTTGTCCTCGAAAAAGAGGACCAATCTTCAAACATAAGATAGAAAATGGTGTCGTTCATTGCATTTGGATTCATAAAGGAAAAGGACTCTAGATTTTTTTGAAAGAAAATATGGAACTACTCGTCAAAAGTAGAAGAGTTCAAGGATTGATCCTTGGATAAAAGAAAGAGTAATTGGCAGAAAGGACCGGTTTCGTACGAACATACATATTCGCATATCTTCCAACAGTAAAGACGCCCAAAACTTTCCATGCATAATTGTGCGCTCTGGTGGCTAACCGCCCCTCCCCACACCTGTGCAACAGTCTCTCCCATGGAGCTTCACCAGAATTGTAACGAAGGGGGAAAACTTCTCCCTGTCTCCATCGGGTCGGATCTATTCATGGCGCACGAGCTCTCAACGCACGTCGCTTCGATACAGTATAGCCTCTCTCCAAATTCCTACTAGCCCCGGAGGATACTCATTTAGCTCTTCAACTCCTTTAGACCTGCTTCGGAGTATACCGGATCACCTACCTCGCACATGAGGTTCCACCTCATTGCACCCTCAAAGGGGCTGTAGAATTCAATACCGCTGTTGACGCTACGCAGCGGAGCGATCTGGAAGCCGATATTTTCCCGGAATAATGACTCACTATTGAGCCCTCTAGCCCCCCAAAACTGTGCGAGTTTTGATAGTGTTTGAACGAAAACTGGCGTTAAGTCCAGGTACGAAGCTTACAAAGACCAAGGTGCTAGTCTTGGTCGTGAAGAACTTAGATGTCAAGCCGAGTAATTCGTGCTCGTTACTTTTAGTTCAGTGACTTTGGACAGTTGAACCCAAATATATACAGTTCTAAATCACTACCTCTAGAGTATTGCTGAGGTAATCACCTGCACGCAACAAATGTTGCGAGGGCGATGCATTTGATATTGATAATTCCTCGCTGTGACCAAATGCACCTGCGTCCATGTCTAAATGACCAACCTGTATGTTTCATGCAATTGCATGTAAACCTAACAAAACCAACATTTGGCATCAGGTTCCGCTACTCTTGGCTCGCTTCGGCCTCCGCGTTCCCCCTCTCCGTCTGCCTATGCCCTGTTCTTTTTCCTTCTCCCTGTGCTACTGAACCTTGCTCTCCAATCTTTCACATCCGCAATTTATGCTCACGACGAGCGGAAGACGCAAGTGGCACCCGAGAAGGTTGCCCAGTTAACGGCTATCGACTCAATGGAGCGGTTTGGGCAGGGGCAGCTCGCTCGCCCAGTTGAAGAAAAGGCCTTTGATGACACGCCAAAGCGGGATGAGAGGACCGTGGCATTTCAAGTCTCGTCGGTGGATGGTTGCATGAACTGACTTTCATGCTGACCGGCTCCAGGCAAGGGTTCCTACATCTCGGACCGCAGTCACAATAGTGGTAAATCTTTAGGAGTTGTATAGTATGGCACAGAAGCGTGTGGAGGGTATTCAGAAGACGTGATTGTAGTTCTATTGCAGGGTATCTTTGTTTTCTCGCGCTTTAAAATGCCACAAGGGGGGCATGCACGACTCTTACGGATCAGTATGATGACCACGCGCTGTGATGTACCTACGCATCCGTCCGTAGGTGGCGGTATGACTCGCAAACACAGTTATTTGCCTCGGACCTTTCAAAAGCTTCCCTACACCTTGTCCTCAAGCCCCACAACCCTGCCATGCAGTTTTCCCGGACATCAGAGCGTTTGGAGAGAACGGGGCCACAGACTATTGTGATGTAACCGTCATCCACCTCTCGACTCCCTCCCGCCTCTCCTCTCTTCCGCGATGCCCTCTCAAGCCCCTTAACCATGCTCGCCTGGGCAAGGACACTCGCTTTGCCGAGTTGATACGTTCCAAGGGTCCTGGGCATCGCTTCATTGCCCTTCCACACTCCACTTTGGGGGGCTGGCACCCTTCCGCTCGGGACTTCGCCAACCGGGTTGCGACTGGCATTGCCGCACGGGCAGCCATTCCGATTGCTGATGCGCAGCGAACATTGCTCGCTCGTCACGCGGCAGGACTCGTCCAGAATAACGCCAGTTATCTGCTGGCAGGAGTTCTGGGCGAATCTTAATGTCAAAGAGAGTTGGTTCTAGAGAACCTCCGTTATCCGGGTGTATCAATCGCTACACAAAGGTGAAAGGTTTGAGTGTTTACTCTTGGAAGATATACCCGATCTATCCGATAGTTTTCCAGGCAACCACAATCGACTCAAAAAGGTATACCGACACAGTAGTGAGGGAGGAATTGCGCAAAGTGGGTCCCGTTTCCGTAATATCTATCTCAACCCCACCCTGGGAAGGCGTAAAACTCATCCACGGACGCAGGAGCACGGACTCAAGCAAAGCAAGAACGGACAAGATCAAACACAAGCTCAAGCACTGACTGTCGGACAAGCACTACCTCACACTCCAAGAATTCCGCGAGAAAAAGCCCTAGACGAGGAGGATCGGCTTCGAGCCCAAGGCCTGTTTTTTTCCTATTGGGTTTTTTTGGGCCTGTGCATGGACCCGACCGATCTCAAGAATTACACTCGAACGCCGCACCGAAAACTCTACGGTTGCCATCTTAGTTTCTCCCCGACAACGTAGGCCTAGACGGCTCTTTGTCAGGAGCAAATTCAATGCTCATCCCACTTTATGTACCATTGATCGCTGACAAAAGAAACAGACCCCATTCATCTGTAGCTCAACCCAACGCCACGTACCATTGATCCTTCGCAATATAAAGCCTTGCTCACCCCCATTGGCACCCCTCCATAAGTTTAGAGCCCCCACTTATGAAAGAGGGGTCAAAATCATCTACGTATACTCTTGCTGACGTTATGCAGCGCTTCTGCAAATTCAGAATGATAGCAAGACGTCATTTAGGTCCCGAGAGTACAGGTCGATCTTATCGGAGGAATCTGATGGGTAGTCAGCTTGGTGTGGTGAACATTTATTTAAAACTCCTGACTAACAAAAGCCGCCTAGTGGGCTATGTTGTCAGGGTAATGTTGCAAGAGGAATACTGTAATGCATGCAGAGAATCTTGTTCGGTTGGATTTTGGTGTGTATCAGGGCCAGCGAGAGGAGAGAGATGCAATGAAATGGCCGCTAGTGATGAGTATATAGTACATTGATGGCGTGTCGTAATCGTTTAAGTTGGTTGTCGGTGATGGCGTTGTTCCGGAGGAGTTCCATTGTCCTGGTAGCAGTTCTGTGGGGCGTAGTCGTAGGTACTGGGTGATGTGGGAACCAGTGTAGGAACCATCATAAGGCGAGGCGACGTGGGTGCCCCTTGAGGATGGGGGAGGTGCGGAAGGATGGGAATGTTCCTATTTGTGTTACGGCGGGTGCGTAGCGGGGTGAGAAGCTACGTTGACGGCGGGATGGGGGGTTGTTACGGGTATTCCAAATGGTGGTGTAGAGGCGGGATGGGTGCGTCTGGGATGCAGAGGTGAGGGTTGTGTGGAGAACGGAGTTGGTACCAGAGGTTCTGATATTTTGAAAGGTGCGGGCCGCCGTTGACTTCTGGTTGCCTGTGCCCGTTTTGGTGGTGGCTTGGAGAGTGGCGAGGAAGTTGGAGGCTTGTGTTTGAAGAAGGCTGGTGAGGTCCGGGATTTGGAGGATGGCTCGTAACCGGGATAGGTGGGTGGTGTTGAATGTGCCTCTTGTGCGCAGGGAGGATGCGACGAGCTGCCGCTGGATGGAGAGGTCGGTGCGATGGAGGTCGTCGAGGTCGCGCAGCAGGATTGGTCCGTATAGGTACGTGCTGCGTATGAAGGTGTGGAGGAGGTGGCCAGGACGGGCAGGGGTCATGTCAGTAGTGAGGGGTGTTCATTGTAACAGGGACCGGGTGCCTTGTCGGGTGCGTTGGGCCCTAATGATGGTCGCTTCTGGGTGTATTCCGTGAGGGGTGATTGTCATCCCTAGGTATGGGGCCTTGTCTGAGAGAGGAATCGCCGTGGAATGGATTGTGAGTGGTAGCGCTGGGTGGGCCGGGTGCTGGGAGATTACTATGCACTTGTTGGGTGCCCAGTTCATTTGTCTGGCCGACGCCCACCGTTGACATTCATCGAGGAGAGTCTGGAGGAGGGAAAGGTCGTGGGAGTGGAGGAGGACGTCGTCTGCGAATGGATTGCATGGAGGAGGGAGGGATAGGGAAGTCTTGATGGCAGTCAGGGCGTGGGGAAGGCCATTAATAAAAACATTGAAGAGGAGTGGGGAGAGAGGGGAACCTTGGGTGGGACCGAGGCGGATTTTTGTTGTCGTAGAGGTACAGTCGTCTCTTGTCCGGACCGTGGTGGTGGAAAAGGTAGGATAGAATGGGGTGGTTTACTTTATTTTCCTGATAAGAGCAAAGGTGGGGCTCATTTACTGTAATTGAGATGAGGGCTAAAACGTGCAGAGTGGCTGTCACGGCAACGTAAAGTCATAAAAGCGCTGTACTGTACTGTACTGTACATGTATATATATCTACAAATTAAAGTGATAAATTTCTTGTATACTGTATATCTGTACATATCTGGCATGGCTCCAGATTTCATCTAACACTTGCAGTGTTGGAATCAGCGCACCAAACTACATCGGCACATGTATTTAACATGACATGCAGATTTGCAACTCCAAATGGGTTCCAGCCAATCCATACATCTCAATAAAGACACCCATCCTTTTTTCCCCAACTACATAGGGGGGGAATTTTGGGAAACCCATTATTTCGAAAGGGGTGGAAATTTGGTGTGTTTTCAATCCATGAAAAATCAGGTCAGCTGTTCCCTGAGGGATGTCGTGATAAATGGGTAAAAACTTACAGTGTAAAGTATTGGCGGGAAGCCGTCAAAACGCTAGAAAACTGGCTAGAGGCCAGCCAACAGGCACCCCGCATTGGACATCGCTACCGCCGCGGCATGACGCTGTGTTAAGACTTGTTTGACCCTTGTGTAGGTCTTCCTTGCCCTGGTAGCGACGTTGCGTGCGACGTCGGTTAGCAACGCGTGAGCGTCCGGGTGCCATCCTCCGAGGGTAGAGATGGGGACGGGGACCAGCGTACTCCTCGCGGAAGACGCGATGAAGGACTCGTATCTTCTGTGTTTCGCCGTTCTTGCTGCGTTGAGCGAGGTGAGCGGGTTGAAATTCCGAAAGTAATGTCAAAGGTCCCAGTTCCCCACTATGTTCCATTCGGGATTGATGTATTTAATGCGCTGTCATAAGTAATGAGTACCGTATATATGTATCTCAAACTCTACATTGCAACATTACTGGCGTTATTCGCCGCCGTATCTACCAGCGACTGAGTTGCACCCTCTGGTCCTCCATCGCTGAAGCTATCCTGTCGCGAGCACCGATGCGTATGGACGACGAAGTACATCCGGTTAGATCTTAAGCGTATAGTTAGGATGTGCGCAGTCCACAGTAGATACTGAACGCATTAAACTTGTTCTTCTTACTGTACAGTACAGTACAGGCAGTACTGCAAATTGCAATAAACGAATCTGGTATTGAATCCGAAAAGTCAATACAGTAAATTATCTTGCACTGCTGCACTGTACAGTGAACATTTAATAAAAGCATTTGATTGTTGTACTATACATACAGTAGATTAAAAAAAATAAAAATCCCCTGGTATTCAGCCTTCCGAAGTCTCAGCAATCGCACGCCACCAACCACTGAATCTTCACAGCAAAAAATCCCCATTTTTACCCCCTATGTACCTATTGCAATTTATTGCTTTGGAACAGAGCATAATCCACAACATTTTGGCAGTAGAGCTCCAGAGGGAGTTACAAGCCTACGGTTTTGCAATTTTTTTTTAAATGGGGGGTTAATTTACTGTGGTAGATATGTGGGTTGGTATCCAGTAAATTTGTACCGGAGCTTAGATATCGTATCATTGTTTTGCAATTTAATTCAATCGATGTCGACAAGGGGGGAAAATGTGGGGTGATTTAATATTTGAAAAATATGGTCGGTTGTGGCCCGAAATGTCGACAAGTACTTGACACGTGGGTATTTTTTTTTTGAAGTATTGATCTGCGCTATTGATCTGCTGCAAGGCATGCGAGATACTGCTTTGTGTTAGGAGTGCACAATTGGAAGTGTTTAGTTTTTTTTGTGTTTAGTGCTTGTGCACTTTGCAAACCGTACCCAATGATTGGCTGCAAGCACCAGTTGTAAAATGCGTCTACTCAAACTGGCGTTGCTTATATGTGCATCCCAGTAAATGTTACTCTACCATAGCCTTTATTCAACGATTCGAACTTTACGTAGCGAGGAATACAGATGACGTTGTCACATCAACAAAGGGATGATACACTTCTAGTACACATTTCCATCAAGGTTGCTTCAGAAACTCACGAATTGCTGACGAGATAGATAGGAGCAGTCTGATTTCATGTTACCACAAGAAGCCAGTTAACAACAACTCATTACAAGTACAGAGGACTCCCAACCTTTCCATTACTCACAGCAAACCAACCCAATTCCCCCCCTCTGTACTCTGTATGTTGGATTTGGAAAGATATCACTCTCGCCTTTCGGCATACGGCAGCGCACTAGCTAGAGAATTCAACTGCAGTGACCGATAGTTCTCCATTCGGCTTACGTCGAAATTAACTTTATAACTGGGTGTATTTGTCGCACAGGTTTTTCTTAAGCAGCTTGTGGTCATTTACAACGGTCCAGTTGAACCCTTCCGATTCTCAAGTACACACATAAATGCTCCATCCAGGAATTTTTCCATCAAGCACTTACACCTTGTCATTATTGCATCACCTCACCAAGCGGGTGACATTGGAGCTACTCCCATATAGACAAGTTCCTCTAGATCATCGCCACTCCTCCTCTGCTATTCTAACAGCAAAACAGTATATAACTTTCGTCACTCGCATGTGCGAGTGATTAATTGTCGTCCAAAGCTGTCACTGACTTGCAGTTTCAAACTACTCACACAATGTCCCCTCCTTATCTTCTAGGCCTTCTCATCCTTTTCTTCCCCCTCGCCTTATCACAAACCCCTCCCTGTCCAAGCGGACATTACTCTACTCAAACCTCATTCAGTCCTCCGACCTTTACATGTGTTCCATGCCCTGCCGGCACCTATCTCCCCACTTCTGGCGCCGTCGCTCTCGACCTCTGCATTGAATGTCCCCCGAACACTTTCAGCACAGTTCTCGGCGCTACCTCCAGTTCCACCTGCACCCCATGTCCAGCTGGACTGGCTTCCGGCAGTGGCGCAAACGAATGTCTCAGTTGCAACCCCGGCTCAAGAATTCAGCCATGCCCTTTTCCACGAAACATAGTTAGAGATGGGGTTTCAATGCAATTCTTTCGCGGAGAATGTTTCTTCTTCCCGGATGGCCCCGATCCATTCGTGAGCCCTGCTGGAGTTCAGAATGCTAGATGTGAGAGGTGCCCACGAGAAACTATTAGTTCACAGCCCAATTCGTTGCGCTGTGAGAGATGTCCACGAGGTTTGACTCCTAATCAGAACCGTACCATATGTGTCACTCCAACATGCCCGCCTGGGCAAGGACTGATGGGTGGCGTATGCAGACGTTGTGGCAACGGGCTCATAGCTGATGAGGACAGAGGCATCTGCGTACCATGCCCAAATGGAGAGGTGGCCAGCACTATACGAGGTGTTCGAGAGTGTCGTCCCTGCCGGGAGGGAACAGCGAGATTATTCACCAGCTTCTGCGCTACATGCAGTCCTGAAGAGAACCAAAACGTGACAGGGGCCCAATTCTGTTTACCGGAAATTCAAACCTGCCCCTTCAATTTCTTTGTTGGTAACGGGGGTGCATGTCTGACCTGCTCAAAGAGGCAAAGATATGACGCCGCAAGCAACACATGCGTCGCTTGCCAGCTAAACTCATTTAGTAACGGAGGGTTAGACAACCGGTGTCGCAGATGCCGACGTGGCATGATTGCAAGCTCCTTCCAAGACGTTTGCGTCTGTCAAAGAGGTTGGGGTTGGGTTCCTGGTTCCGGACGAACCAGATGCGCAAAATGCCGACCTGGAACCGCAAGCATTGGAGACCAGTTTTGCCGCCCTTGTCAGCCAGACTTTTTCGCCCCGGAAGCTGGGATGGCATTCTGCAACTCTTGCGGGCTAGGCTTCACGCAACCGAGGTATGGGCAGAGAAGATGCATTCCCCGGAGGTGCCCGCCTGGACTAGTTCCCTCAGAACATGCCGGGTGTGTTTTGCCGACTACAAACTGCCCACCAGGCCAGGACAGGTCCGAAATCGATGGTTTGCTTCCTGACTGCGTGCCGAGAAGCGCGGCAAATTGTACCGAGGGTACAGTTGTGGTTAGAAGAGATTTCGGACCGCCAATATGCAGCACTTGCGGGAGAGGGCAGAGATATGACAGGAGCTTGGAAATGTGTATTCGCTGCCCAGAGGGAACTACTAGCGCTGGAGGTGCTCCGGAGAGCTGTCAGCCATGTCCGAGAGGTTTAATATTTATTGATGGGGAATGCAGATGTGCGGGCGGGCGAAGCTTGGTGCGGGGGAGGTGCCGACGATGTCGGAGTGGTACCTTTGGTTATAGAAATGTTGACGGATGCCGACCTTGCCTTGTTGGAACAGCAAGCAATAGAACTGGCAGAACATCAATGTGCGAGCCATGCCCGGCTGGAACTTTCGCCGGAAATCGGGGACGTACAGAGTGTCTGCCGTGTACCGAGGGCACGACTACATTTGGAATCGGAGAGAGTAGTTGCTTCACGCTTGCATAGATAAGATATCCAGCGATCCAAAGGCCTTTACTATTGAAAAGACTTTCGGCATGTTGCAGCAATGGGGGGTTAATTTACTGTGGTAGATATGTGGGTTGGTATCCAGTAAATTTGTACCGGAGCGTAGATATCGGCATGTTATAAAGGTACTCAAGTTACTCCTGCATGTAAAATGGCGTTGCGGTTTGACTAAATCGAGTTTTTTTTCTTGCTCTTTCATTCAAGAACTCTCTACATATTAACGATGCTGACTTCATACTAATGTACTACTGCAAGTGTGAAATGGATAACAAAGTGCAGCGGTACTCATGTTGGAAGCAAGTGTAACTCCATACTGCTTCAGTAACCGGGGGGAAAGGTTTGGGTATTTTACTCTTGGAAGATATATCCGATTTATCTCATGGTTTTCCAGACAACAGTTATGAGACAGGAGGACCCACGGGAGCTCATTTAGTAACAGCCATGCTGGCTGATATCCAGGAAACTGGTATGGCAGTTAGATTACACTCAAAATGTTGCCGCAGGTGCAGATGGCACTCCACTACCAGATCGGATATATCTTCCAAAAGTAAAACACCAAAACCTTTCCCTCTCTACCAGCAAGTGGACGGGGGCTAGCAACCAATCAAGCCGAATTGAAGGTCACTGCGGACGTGGAGTATCGCTGTAAACGAGTACCTTGTATTTGCGAAACCTTCCATTGTGCTACCAGTGACAGTTCTCACGGGCTCCTTGACGACAGCGAACGTCGCCGGATGCCAGCCTCCGTGTCGGAACGAAAAAAGTCCTCTTCGCAGCTTGAAATCCGTCCTTGACCAATCTTCCTACCTATTTCTTTCCAAAACAAATTCTAAATATCTTTTTCGTTTATGAATCCGAATTCACTGTACAACTCCATTTTCTATTTTATGTTTGAATATTTGGTCCTCCTCCTTCAAAGAGATGCCTTTCAATTCGTGGTCACTTCGCCTCCCAAATTCAGTTCCGATATTGTATCAAGCAGATCTTTATGATGCCCCCGAATTAATGCAAATCCAAGGCCGCAGTATCGACTCGTATTTTTTCGACCAATACCGTGATGATTACCAAATACATGCCCCTATTTAAAGTGCTATAGCATTGTCGCTGAAGCATCACTCCTACCACTAACAATTTGATAAGCTGATTACCCTTTTGTCAACATCCACAACCCCGCTCACCCCTTTTCCAGAAATATGACGTCAAATCGCCCCTCTGTCCCTATCTCCAAAAACCCCCTTCTCGTCCCATCAATGGCCTTTGTCTCGCCGCCTACGGGCCAACCGATGCCGACGACTACCTCCGGCGGCAAACTAAGAAGAATATCATCGAGTTCGTTCGAGATAGAATAAGAGGCGAGGGAGGTAAGTGAGGATGAGGCTGAGAAAGTCGAAGAGGAGAGTGGGGGGTCCTTCGAGGAATGGTTAGCCCCTGAGCTGGTTTACGAGATTCAGGAGGAGGATGGGGAGAACGGGGATGGGATGGAAGATCGGCCCATGGAGGAGGAGGTGAAAGTGCAGAAATTGGACCGCAGCTCCGAGAACGTTGGGGCGGGGTGGGAGCTAGGAATGGAGGATCAGGCGGTACCGGTCATTGAAGTGGATAAAGATATCTTTAGTGTTCTAGATATTTCAGGGGAGGCCACAGGAAGCTGCGAATCGCTCGAAGGGATATGTGTGGAATGTATGGGTAGCATAGATTTTTTGCAGGAGCTGCTCGGTTCTAGCCTTGAGAATGAAGATCGTGAGGAGTAGATGTAGATATTTATTGGAAGTATCTTATTGGTAGTCTCTATCGCCCGCATGATTTTTTAGTGTATTTTATGGTATTTAGTATGCGTTCTTGAGACTTTGGGATTAGCCGAAAAGTCTACATAAGCTGAGTAAACTGCTTCCTCCCTGAGAGGTCAAGCAAGTTGGCAGACAACTTCGAGCCCAGTCCCAAATAGTTGGGAAGTTGAGAGTCAACTTCAGACCCAAGAAGCATTTATTTTACGCTAATCACTGAGCATAGGTGGTAGACCTTGCCCCTTTTATACTCAGTCATCACCCTTGAACTGTCGTCCTCATCCACCTCCTTTGGTTCTCACAACTATACCACGGTAGCACTTTTTTCGCTTGCAACACCTCATTCTTGGGGTAAATGGTTCTGAGGATCTCTTCCCCCGCTGATTTATCCCTATCACTCCGATCGTTAAAATGGAGACAGAAATTAGTCTGCTTTCCCCTAGAGATTCGGCAAGAACACCTTGGTAATTTCCGCTTCTTCTCAGCGTGGGCTGCATTGAAGCTCTTAAATGGATTGAATTGCTTTGCTCTGGGCAAGGGAAGGGGAGAAAGGATTGAGGACGGTTACATCAATTTGTTGGAATGGATTTGAGTGCTAGCGGACCATTGGGGTGCGCGGTCCGGAGTTACGCGGTTCTGTACGGCTCATACTCCCCTTGTATCCTCTAGGCACCAGTTGTACGGGGTGAAAGTTTTGGTGTTTTACTCCTGGAAGATATACTACACTCTATCCTAAAGTATTCCAGACAACCACAATCGACTCAAAATGACATGCCAAACAGTAATACGGGAGGAACTACGCTTCCAAAAAGGCCACCTTACAGCCCGCCAACGAGCAGGCCGCACTGGACATGACGCTTGCTGCAGCCAGACAACTGTCTCGGCGTTTGTTCTATGATACGCCGCGGTCACGCTCAATTACCGAAAACTGCGCATATACCCCATCACCTGATCCATAGGCGGGGTTTCTGCACGAACCACCCTATGACCTCTATGAAACAAAAGTTTTATCTTCCCCTCTCGACTACTTTTTTTATTTTAGGTGCTCTACATTTTAATTTTTCTTGGTCGCCCCCGCCGGGCTACCCAGAGACTCAAGAGGTGATAGGGATAAATTTGCGAGGATGAAATTCTCATAAGCAATTATCCTTGGACGTAAGTGTTACAAGTGACAAAAGTGCTGCCGTGGAATACTTTTGGAAACACAAAGGAGTGGATAGTAACGGGAGGTCGAGGGGCTAAGGATGAGTCAAGAGGGCAAATCCTACCATTTATCCTCAGTGACTAACGTAAGAAATTGCTTCATGGGTCAGAAGTTGACTTTCAAATTGTCAAATATTTGCGCCTGCACTTGAATTTTACTGCGAAATTCCCTAAACTTCTACAGAGAAATAGTTTTAATCAGCTGGTATATACTTATTGGCTAACCCTTACTTCCCAGAGGCACATACTACATACCATAAACGGGTTTAAAGGGAATTGTATGGACGAGAACGACTAGAAGGAAGACATCTCCTCAAGGTAAATATCTAGGTGCCATCACCATAGCCCCCAATTATAACCCAGGAGTGGAAACTATGTGGCCAGCATATAGAGTTTTCAGAATCGCACTTGGTATCTACCAGAACCTTGGCATTCACTGACATCAGTTAATACCAACGTTTCAGAAGATTTTAACTGCAAACCATGGATTCGTCGAGCCAATAAAGTAATTAAATATCTTGTAAATTCAGATACTTTACTAAAATTTGATCTATGTTGATATTTTTCTGTAGATCAATGTTTACTACACATCAGGATGCATCCGAGAAGGGGATGCAGGCCCAGTAACGGCTGCAAAAACAAAAAATATCGTAACTGATCTTTTTGTCCTTCCTCTCTAAATCTCTTAAAGATAGCAAACGCCCTATTCCCTCTTCTTCTCTCAATCCTGTAAGAATTATAACAACGCATTTCCTTTTTCTTCTCGCATTTCCATTAAAATCATAACCGCCTCTTTCCTCCCTCTTCTCTCTCCCCCTTCTTCTAAGCGTAATATGCCACCCTCAACCCCACACGCTAAAGAGCCCTCAAGAAGGTACCACAAGCAAGGGATTGTAATAAGTCTCATACAGCATTGACAGACATATTTCTTAGGTAATCGGACCTTACGAAGTTTTAATTCTTCTTTGAACACGTTGCGATCAGTGGTAAAAATGATGAGTGGAAGTTGCTCGAGTTTTTTCATTTGGATGTGGAAGATTTCAACTTTTTCTGCCAGAATTTTACAAAAGACAGCGGTACTCTTTGAATGACGGAGGACAGCGACATTCTTGTGCATGAATGCTGAAACTGAGCTGCGGTAAAGAAATCACTGTTAAATAGGCTCAACAACATGGAATTGTGTATTGAAGGCCAACTCTGTGCCTCTTATTGAATATTTACATCGAATGATTTCCATTTTCGCCAAAGCAAATTTCAATGATGAATCCAACTTTGAACCCTTTCGCAAAACAAAGGCTGATACAACAAAAGAGCTGTTACCGCTACTATCCTCTTTTCTCTCCATTAATGGCATTTTCTGCACCCAGCTCCAAAGTTGGAATACTGCACAGAGGAAGGAGGGAGAAAAGGGGCAGTTAATATATTTTTGCTTTAGTAGCCAATATCGGGCCGAAATCTCCCTCTCAAATGTCCCACTGGTCTCTTTCTGCTGTAGAGCAGCGGAAAATCTATACAAGAAATGATTTTTTTGCCCCTAGGAATAATTGAATAGTATCGCAGATAGTATTATGCTCATTGTAAAGTTCTCTGGGAGCTTAAATACTTGACTCGTACAACGAGGGCTCAAATCGTATAAGGAGAGGCCGAGAGGTACATTGACGCGCACTTACGGACCCCCCAAAACTAGTTTTCACGAGTTACACGAAATCTCTATTCAAGATCTCACGCCACAAAAGGGCTGTGAATTCTGTGAGGCTATTCAATATGCTACCTCGACTTGTAGTTCTTCGGCTCCTATTTCCTATTTTACCCCCGTTCTGCATTTTTCAAACTTTTTCTCACGGCTTTTACTTCCTAACGCACAACCCATCATTCCACGCCTAGACAGAACTCTACATTAAAGCTTATTTTGTGCCATTTTAGGGAAATTATTGTTGTTTTGGTTCACTTCCTCCGTTCAGTGTTCGTAAATTGTGCCAAAGGAGCTAATCACGGTGAGATGTGTTGTGTGAAGTCCACTACGTAAGAAATATGGTTCCAAGTCTGTACGACGTTCGCGGTATGGAGATAGGCTTATTTTGAAAGTAGATTGAAAGTTGCAGTTTAGTTAGGAGTCTGAAAATGTGGGCTTGATTGATGCTTAATTCTATTTCAAACTGCCAGATAATTGATATCTATTGGGAAAACTTTGGATCCTCTGCGTAAATAAGTCTTCAATGAATGGTTATTACCGATCTCGGAGAAGTATTCATCAATTTCAAAGATAAATCGGATACAAGAGCTCTAAGGACAAAGTAGTCAGGCTCCCAAGATTTATTTGGCGGAGTTTGCTGCTGGGAATTCAAGGCCTCTGGGTAAGTAAATCTTCGCCGCGCCTGGGCTTTGGAGTACTAAGTGAACACAAGAATATCTTTCTTGATCATTGTATGAATCTTGGGTTGAGCCTGGATGAGTTGAGCCTGCGCTCCAAACTACGATTTATATTGAGCTATAGATAGCTAACTGCAGAAGTAAAGCATCGTATAATATATCAAATGTAGATCTTTCACTGCCAAACAGCCCAAACAGCATCTTAAGTAGCAATGTCGGAGTTTTTATCTTCATTAGTGACATACTCTGACAAAATGTAACACTAAAGTTGGTGAAGGTGATATATGATGGCAAGGAAGCCTGTAATAGGCAAAGAATTTATAAGAAACCGAATATTCAATTCGCCGGTAACTCCTCCAAGTATATCATTCGGGTCAATTTTTGCTTCATGTAACTGCAACGAAATTCTAACGACCGGGAAGTGCCTAGTAGCCCTGCTGATGAGGGCACTGGTGGTTTCAGTCTACGTAAGGTGCAAAAAATTATTGTAAATCTGTACAGCATGTGAAGTACTACGTCTCAAAGTAGGAAAACTTTCAGAATACCAAAGGGCCAAGCCGAATCACTGGTTTATGACCAAGACTGCAGAGAACTGCAGTAAGGCCCTGAATAGGTCATTTTAACATCTGGACCTTCACGGGAGCAGAAAGTGAAGAAAAGGGTCTTTGTACGTCTTTTGGACAGCTACCCTACCCCCACGCGTTATTGCTCTACAATATGTAATGGAAGCTCCTGTTTCCATCTATGAATCTTCTAGTAGATTCTTTGCTACTACAAACGAAATATATCGGACCTGTTGTATCCCAGGGATAGACGCCTGTAGAAGAAAAAAATCTAAGTAAGATGAAACAAGTCAACCTTACCATGGCCCTTCCAAAATACCGTTAAGCTCCTCGCTATTTTGTCAAGCGCATACAGCTTTTGATAAAAGATATGCTGAAAATTATATGTTACTGACGTTAGCCAACGATTGCTCCCTCCTCCGTGTAAGTAATCTTGAATGTTAAGTGTATGAGATATTCAACCGCGAATTCTAAAATATATTTGCTCCTTCAGTAAGCGTGGTCAACATTTTCCCATAAATCCTTCCCCTTTTATATCACTAGATAGGCATAGGATGTTTATAAGCACCCATCACTGAATCAGTATATGGATGCCATAAACTTCAAGTAACTATCGAGATTTCAACTAGGCTCCGAGATGGAATTCATGTAAGTCGTAGTGATTTATTCGGTCAGCAGACTCAAATGCGTTTTGTAAGTTGATCTCTGAACTTCCATTTCCCTTATAATCCATTACGCGGAACGATATTTCATGTGACTTTGACCAAATCCCTTTTAGTTCTACTTGCGGATGTACTCAGTACGACTACCTGTTATATATTATTAAAGTTATCTCTTGACCGAATAATTTATTTTCTTCTTCGAAAATGTCAGGTCCAAGTTGGGGGCCGAGTGGTCCGGACTGCTCTACTTCAGGCCCACTCGGGAGAATTATAGCTCTAAGAACAATTTCAATCGATAATCGAAAATTGCCTCGACTTTAAATTACCCACCAGTAGCAGTGGACGAGCACTAGCAAAAGAATTGGATAATTAAAAGATCACTACAATTAGTTCTGCTGGTGCCAATACAGTATTTTTGCCTATTACACAAAATCAGCGACCCTTTAAGCTTCTTTGCACTTGTCTAGATGAAGCTGTGGACCAATAAAGAAAGGATCGCATGAAGTAGCGTAAAAAGCGGGAAACGATCTCCAAGTGGCTTCTTCGTAGGCAAGCGATTCCCTCTAGTGGTGCGTAAACTATCATTTTGACAATTGATTTGAAGATTAATAAAGATCTCACATTGAATCATGATACTCCTACAAAATTTTTGGCTTGCCTCATTGACATTGTACCACGTTATCAAGGGTTTAATACTCAGAGTGGTTGGTAGGGAGAGGTTCTAGACACGGTTTGTAATTATAAAATCAGCAGCCTTGATTAGGCTGCCGAGAGAACATTGCGTGTGGAGAAACGTACAACGTGTCAGTGATGAAATACGCTGGCTAACTTCGATTCAAGCGTCGTACAGAAGATCCCTTGAAATAACTTTCCGTACTCGACCAAATCTAGATCTCTAACAGAGAATGGTACTCTTTTGTCATTTCCATCCTAGTCCTTTTTGGCCATTAGGGTCGCCTCTTGCGGCCAGTGATAAGGTATATCCTACGAACAATCCCGTAAAGACGAAAGGGAAAGTGACAGAAAGAACAATCAGAGTGGAAAGAAAAAGAATGGAGGCGAACAAAAGAGATATGGAACATATTCTATTTTGCCCCGATGCACGACATGCTCAATGCAATAAGAATTCCAGAACAGGGTATCATCTGATCAGCTCTTACAGGGGAGCGCAATGCGGACTTAGGGGTTCCTTAATGAACTTTTTATCTGGTAGATCATGTGCAAATTTTACGTAACTTACGTAGATCATGTGCAAAGTTTACGTAACTTACACAAACTTTGCGCATGATCTACCAGATAAAAATTTCATTAAGGAACCCCTAAGTCCGCAGAGCCCTGAGTATAAATATTTGCATTAAAGTCGTTGAGTATTTCGTCTTGGGTGCAGGCACACATGCATTGTTAGACAACGGCGGGTATCGCCTCTGTGGGGATTGCTACAAAACTGGAGGTGGCCCAGGGGCTATCAGCTACAATATAACAGAGGGGCATGATTTTTATTCCAGTTGAACGTAATTCCAAGAAAATCTCCAGTTTATTTAGGTGTTCTTTGGATTTATTTAGACTTTCTTGTAACCTCAAGAGATCTATTATTGATATCCTAATTAGGTGCTGTTCTTTTGAGTTCTTGAAGGCTACAACATATTATAGGACCAGGACCGTCACGTTAGAGAACGAGCGGAGGCTATCCCTACGAGACTAGCTCCCGAAATTTACCCATTTTGCCCTAGAAGATCTCTTTGAAGGAGGAAAAAGGCCGATGGTGATGACTTCTCCCCATACTTATCGGCAGTACCTCCTCAAGAAGAGGTTTCATAGGAACTCGGAGGCAGAGATAAAGCATATAAGGACATTATGCCGGTCCTAACTCTTCTACCCGACGATGAAATTTTTATTATCCCGATTCCGCAACCTTAAAAATCTCGACTACACATAGTTGATACCATAAATTGCATCCCGCCGAAGTTTGTAGACAAAAAGATTACAAATTTTACAATTTTTTCATGATAGAATATATCTTTATTCCTGCAAATAAATATTCCCCGGGCCTGAATCAAACTATTACTTGTAAATGTATGTACGTCCAACAAAATCTCTATATATTACTTCGAAATTATTTCCGTGATATATTAACTCATAGGACATATGTAGGGCCTCCAATCCAATATAAGCACCGTCAATATCTTACTTTCCACTTTTCAAAGTATAATTGAAGGCGACTGTGATCTTGGTCTCATTAAACAACGTTAGAGTGTATTCGATATCGACCAATCCGTTCTTCGCTTTTCAAAAGAACAACCCACCAGTAAGCTTCTCAAAATGAAGTGTTTCCAATTGATATTGTCAAATTGGATAGATTTGAAGGCGGATTAAAACTTAAAAATCAAGTGAAAATTTGTTTCATAAATGGGGGACCAACTTTATCTCTAGGAAACCTTAATGTTCACGGATGTTAAATCAAACGTTAGCAAAGAGTTCATGGCCACTATTTGGTTGAATATTTAGAAAATTTCCAGATTGGAAACGCACCTGCTTGACGTGGCTAGATTCTAGGCTGACTTTGTAGTGCAGAAGATGAACTAACAGAGAAAGATCATGATTTGGCTCTGCGCGAGTAAGTTCATGCTATATCATTACCCCTTATTTCGCCGTGAGAAGAATTAGTGGCGACACCATACCGCATCTCATGAAACACCTCAGAATCTGGGCCACATTTCAGCAAGATACCGAACGTTACGACGTGAGTTCGACTAGGAAGCTCTATAGGACTATATTATGGTGGGCGGGAGTTTACCGTGATTTAATAGGCATATTTCAGGTGTAAAGGTTTTGAGCACCTTCGACTTTCAAACAAAAAATATCCAAAGATCCGTCCAAATGTCACAAAATAAATTAGTGATTGTGACCATGTCAATAAATAGACTTTAGTAATTAAATTAAGGTAATTATATACGGTTGTATATGACAAGAGATACTTTGAAAGGCTTTCAAAATTATCGTAGATGGGAAGTGGATTTCCTGCTGATCTTCGTTGAGCTACTTCCAAGCTGAATTATTCTGATCACAACCAAGGAATTTTCTGCTAAGTTTAGAAAATACTTTTGGAATAAAAATATAATTTTTCTATTGAGTTTTCCGGTGAACTTCATGTACGAAAATGTATATGTTTACACCCACAAGTATCGTTTGCTTCTTCCTCTTAAAATACTATATTTTAATGGACCAAATCAATATCATATGCTTGTTATGTTAGTGATTTTGCTGGTGTTGCCCTAAATACTATTTATATTTGTATAAAATTGGATTATCAGACAAGAAAAAAGTTTTGACTAAAGTCTTCTTACAGCCTTACATGTTATACGCCGCTATCTTCTCATAGCAGGTGACGCGCCATTTTAACTCAAGGTCGGAGTGCCATCATGCATATATTCATCTGGTCTACCCCCGTAGATGCCGATTAAATAGATATATCACCGTTGAATGGAGCCTCTGACAGAAGTAACGACGAGCTACTTGGAGCACTTTTGAGTTGCAAATGGTTGTTAATGAGTTTATTGCAAAGAAATTCCTGACAGTTACGTAAATGGATGAATTATGATACCTTCTTGACAATCCGTCATATCGACTGTAAAATGACTCGCTGTAGGTATGTTATAGTCCTAACAGTCCCTGTTAAAAGAATTTAATATAATTCTTAATTTTACTGAAGTCAGAATTATAACCGTTTCATCCACATGAGGCACTTTGTACTTTCATTAATGCGTCTTGTATTCCTGAAATGTATTTCTCAGGATTTTTTGTAGTTTAGCGACCATTAGTTCTGTTCTATGTTCTGCAATATTTTTGGGCGATTTTTTTGTCATATGCGTACAACTAAACTTCTACACTCATTCAAAACTCAAATTTCAAATTTCACCAAGATTTAGAGAAATAAACACTATAGAAAAAGGCGAAAAATAAAGAAGGCGAAAAAGTAGGGGCATGGTTTTTTCTAGTGTCTAGATTTAGTTTCCCTGGAATTCTTGTAACATGAAGCACGGGTTACGATTTTTCGGTCTAGAATACCTAATCCTGCTCATTTAGCGTGTATTAATGTTTCTATAGCCTTCATAAGCCTAGTGAAGAAAATCTCAGGGGTTCTAATGGCAGGTAGAGAAATTTAAATAAAGTAGGACTCTCTTATGAGCCAAAATATAATATACTCCCTGCATCTTCTATCTTCAAATAACCTTTCCCGTTCTATTCTATAAGGAAGAGCTTTAATGGTGTTTTATATAATTTTTGGCATTTTTTAGATCTCATTAGAAAACAAACATGGTACCCTTACATGCATCGAAAACTAAACAAATATATCCTATCCTTCTTGCAAGAAAATATAGGTTAGCTCGCCTGATATTGTGAGCGAGGATCGAAATATTTTGGAAACGAGTCCAAACTCTGGCCAAATATCACCTAGTTGTGATGCTAGCGGAGAATAAATAGTATATTAAAGAATTTTCGCGCTCAAACCGAGAGCCTACTCCCTCAATCTTTCGCTGAAATTAATCGACGTGTGTCCTTTTCAAAGAAGACTTTGGGGAGTAAATACGTTGAGCTTCTATTATTTTGAAAGTTTGATTTATTATACAACACAGGGGTCTCTTAGGTAGACTTTCCACGCAAAGAGACGTTATTTCTCAGTTTGAAAAATGAAAAGGGGCTCATTAGGGTGTAAGAGGCACTGATATACTTCGAGACGTTATTTGTTCTGTGAGCTTTTTATGGGAACCAGAATAATTTTTTTCCGGCAACTGAAAAGCTCTCTATATGCCATTGAAGTACTTTGTGACATAGTTGTGTTTAGTTATTTTCCATTATCGATTACATTATTTCAAATTCGTCTTTAACCTAATTGTAACTGATTCTAGAATTTTCTGCAACGTTCTTGATCGTAAATATAACCCTTATCGGCCATAAACTGTAGCATAGCGGATCCATAAAGTCGATACCTACGACAGATAATCCATATGTGCAGTACGTCAATTTTTTCACCCATTGACCTTATTACCCAAGGTTTTTTATTTAGGTCAGCGAGATTTAAATCAGAAAAAGGGTATTTAGTGATGTTAAAAAATTTATCCAAGTATTTTCAAGGCAAACACTAAAGTTTTGCAGCTTTATGAACCTAGTTTAAATACATTCCGATTAAAAAGTAGCCATAATATATTAATTCTTAGCGGAGTCCAGGAAACAGTCTCTGTACAAGACAGAAAACCTGCGAATACATTCAATATGACTGCATTGTTTGTGCATTAAAAGGACAAACTATAGTTAACGACCATGAGAAAAACACTCAAATGATGCTAACGTATAATATGATACATTGTCAATTAAAATGTACCTTAGACGCATTTTAGTTCAAATGCTAACAATATACAGATAAAACGCAAACATGAAAACGAATTAGCTATGAACGTTTTTATTATAGAACTTGAACAATTCTATAGAGCCAAACACTTAATAAGGCAAACAAAAATAAATTTTCTAACCCTCCACAGATCTGCCCAGGATCTCAGCGAGATTCGCCATGGATTTCATATTAAATTTAGAACATTATATTCTTTATCGTAGTGCAAATCGTAATAAATGGAAATCATTTTACGGCTTATTTTAAGGTGTACCGTTTCTTCTTTATAATGATTGTCATACGAATTTCTCCGGATTTCATAAATCTGTACTTCATGTTTCCTATTACGATCTAGGAATCTTGTATCAATTTCTTCTGCTATATGTTACCCTAATATAACCATCCGTACTAACATTAATATTCGGCTTCAAGTGGATTTAACATTAATAAAAGGGAGGGATTTACGATAGTTTGCTGATTAAGGTTGCGGAGCGAGTACTCTCAGTGGTTACTCTCTGGGGCCACGGTGGGCGGATCTAAGCATTGGTGATATATTTAAAAAAAGCAGTTGACTAAACTGATGTGAGGCTATCCATAAGGCATGCTTCGTTGGATGAAAACATCGCCACAGCTTGTGGATGCATGGTAATGGATCGCACTTGGCCGAAGATCCCCATGGCTCTCCAAAAAATGTGTCTAGCGACATCTGTGAGAACCTCAAATAGTTCTTGAGTTCCACAATGGCGTATTTTAATTTCTTACTAATAATAAAAGTGAATAGAGGCGAGGGACGAAAAGTAATCCATTCAAAGCAAAATATCACAATATGTTCAGATCTCATGCATTGCTTGTATAGAGGGCACTCCATCCGGCTATATGACTGTCAGGTCGTCCTGCTCGCAGAACTTGCGAAAGGTAGCTCGCTACCCAGCCATCGAGCCCCGGAATGGACTCCACCGCACAAGACTGAATATTCGTGCGATGGGAAGCAATGTAGACACAGATTTCTCCGACGTTACATTCGTTAACCCTCTAGCGCCCTCCAACAGGAGAATACGCACGTTTAGCCCACTCACCTTGCTCAACGCTGCAATATCCACAAAGGGGAGAAGATATCTGTCCTCCATTACCACCACGACCAGACGTCGGCTTGTACCTATCCCAATTTCTACCCTAGGAGGCTGGCACCCGGATGCCTACTCAGTGTTTACCGAAATCGCCCGTGGTGTTGCTGTGAGGGCGGTGGAGACCTACGGAAAGGTCCGAGCAGTTCTCTCTCAAAGGCACGCTGGAACTGCTATAAGGTCCAACGCAGCATGCTTGATGTCTGGTCTTGATCCACTACTTTAGAGAAGGTTTCAGGATAGATATCAGTACGAATATCAGCTATCTGACGGAATGTACTGGGAAACAGCCGCCCATATCTTTCAAATATTAAGTAACTCAACATTTTTCCTTTGATTACGGTTGTAGAGGTTAAATCAAATCGGAAACAAGAGGTGCTTTCGTGTGATCAAAGAAGTATAGATGAGTTTTAGATGGATGAATTTATGTAAAATGGATAATTTGTACGCTACAAAAGTTTGAACCCGGCAGTATGATAAATTTAAAGTAGCTATGTTTTTTAGTAACGTATATCGCAAGGTTTAGAGAAAATAAGATGTGATTTCTGTGTTTTTTTTTAAATTCTTAACTATAGAAAAATAAATATCACAATAATTTTGGTCAAAAATGATCCCTTTTGTAGAATGGATGCATAGAAAAGGTTACATCCGACGAAAATCTAAATATTTCTACCATTAATTATCTAACTCGACCATGACCTTTTGTACATAATAGCCCAGCAAATCTACCAAAAACAGAACTCAAAAAACAACCAACGACAGCAACTAAAGATAGGAAGTCATGTTTTAGCAAAAAGTAAGCCAATAAAACTGATTATCAACATCACTAGTCTATACAGTGGAAAAATATACAGTTCCCTGATGAGAATGTACTTAAAAATCTAAATTCCTAGCGGTGCATTGGGTCGCGCTTGAATTGACGGATTTGCAACCATAACCAAAGAAGGTTAGCTAGAAATATGTTTTCTTACAGGGAGGGATGTGAAGTGCTTTAATATTTGAAATGCATAATTGACAGTTGCCTCACATTATGAAACATAATATATCTAATACAAATAACGAGTAAAATCAACAAATCAACTCTCTCAACTTCACAGTTGACATCCAATTGTCTATCATGGCAGCTCATGAGTCAAATCCATACGTAACAGTATAGAATATGTTAGAAGTGTACATTAAGTTATTAACTGACTTGGTCTTGTACAAGATACTTCCGAGTGATGTACGATCAACAATCGACGCTTTTTTGATGTTTGCATGGACAGTTTCTGGAGTCTAGAAGGATATTCAAATTTGGGCTGATTAGCACGTCCTTTTTTATGCCTATATGAAACTTAGTAGTTAAGTTTATCTATATGTAAAACTTAATTTAGAAAAATTGAAAAAACTAATTGCATATATCAGAAACAGTAATATATCTCTGTTTTAGATGCAGATCTGCATTTATGCATTTTCGATACGTTTTGCAGCTACACATAAAAACTTCATTGGGCGTCTAAAAAGAACTTATAATTTAAGATTAAATTCCTCCATGATTAAAACATTTTGTCCACATTTACCTCTACATATTCCATTTTATCATTACGATTCCGTGGTACCTATTCAAGCGCACAAGCTTAGACTTTCTTTTATCCTTAATTTGAGATATTATCGTATCATTTTGCGCACTTTACAGTATATATAACCCAATGCTTTTGCAAGAAAAGCTGAGAGAGTGTTTTGGATGTTTTATTTCTGGAAGATATTCTCGCTTCTTATATCCGTTACCATCCCCTTTCATAACCCCATTTTTTTTCTGGGTCACGTAGAGAGGATTTATCCTTTTTCTTTCTAGGTCGCACGGAGACGAATAGGACTCTTTGAGTTTTATATGGATATTTACCCTAATTTTATTTTTTGGTTTTTTATCTACCACTTGAATCAATCTGGTATTTCAAATTTTTTATTGTTACTATATCGATATATGTATTTTTTAAAATTTTGGAAAGTAACAAAACTGTATACTGTACCGAAAAGTACTGTATTATGTTGCCTTGACAAGCAGTCTGCGGGTGTTATGAACCATCTTTATTGTATTAAATGAACACCTCCCCAGAATTTTTTTGTTATTTAAAACTGTGCCCATATACAGTTCATTATTTTCAACACCTAGAACCCTTCCTTCCTATCCTGCTGTATATCTTCCAATAGATAATCACTCTAAGTAACGAGTATCCTTTATAATCTAAATGCTTGAATTTAGGACAGGCAGGTGACGTATACACGGATGCAGTTTCAATCATGCCCCCTCAGAGATGGGGTAGTTGCTGGTCTCATTCAAAGCGGTTTGTATGCTGACTGGGCAAAAATACTACTTTTCAGTGGCTGGAATGCTCAGACCGTTTTAGGAAGGATTGCGAATTATCGCTAGATTGCGCTTTCGTTGGAATTGAACCTTCCAGCTCCATCAGCCATATACCACCCTATATTGCTCCCCTAAAACTAGTTTAAGTGGGGTACCGTATTTGCAATGGACTCAGCCCAGGTGACATGTATATCTACTCTCGACACAACGAAAACCGAAGAGTACACTAGACATGCTGTGATTGCGGGAACGCTGCCTTTATAAACCTTGGGTTCCTTGCTAACATGAGAATTGGAAAATATTTTTACAAGTTTTGGAAAGCTATTTAACTGTTTTTCAATGTCGAATACAGCGATGAAAATTTGTGGAACAATTTTTTATCAGAGGTCTACAATTTTGGTTTATTGTGAATCAGAGAAAATAATTTTATCTACTTTCACTGGCCAATGTTTTATGTTGTATTACACGTGAAGCAATATTTATGTCAGTCAGTTGGTTTTTAAATACTACAGTTATAATTACTAGATTTATATTGCCAGCAAATTAATATTTGGATTAATGCTTACCTGGATAAGTATTCTACAATTATTATTGAGCATGAATTTGGTCTACATTTATTATTGTACAGGTGGAATCAGCTTTGTAGCTTTTCTAATCTGATCTGTAGTTCAAATAGCCTTAGGCTGTTAGGAAATTTTAGCAAGTCTCAGGCCATGGAACTATTTCCGTCGATCAATAAATGTTGATTTTCTTTTCATTATTATTCTGAATCCTATTCAGGTAATTTATTATTTATTTATTTCGAATTATCTATCTTGGATCTATGCATATCGTCTAATTTTTACAGTGGCGCCTCCCTTTTGGACTAGAAATAATCGATGAGGAAAACCTGCGGGCTGAAATGTATTAATTGATACAGATCGCAACATGTTGAACTGCTAGCAAGGAAAGTTGAACAGCTAGCAAGTTATACAAGGGGAAAGGTTTGGGTGTCACACTCTTGGAAGATATATCGAATCATTCACATAGTTTTCCAGACAACCACAATCGACTCAAAAAAGTATGCCGACACAGTAATGGGGAAGGAACTACGCTTCCCAAAAGACTACCTTCAGGCTAGCCATCAAGTAGGCCGCATTGGACATGACGGCTGCTGCAGCGTGCCTTTGCATCAAAACCCCGTAGTCACACTACTGGAGAACATTCTCAACCGCGAAGCAAGTCATACTGCCATTGATCCTCGGTCGCAAGGGGAACACAAGACTAAGCCGGACATCAGAGCAACGGGCGCAGCCGGCGGCACCGATTACTTTTGATGTAATTCTCGTGAGCCCAGTGGTCCCTTCTGACGTCAGGATGGGAACCTCCAAACCCTGACGCCCTTGAACACGGCCTACGCTGACAAGCTACGATAATACCAAGGGTTCATAGTTGGCTTACCTGGTAGGAACAGGCTTGCCTGTGCAGATTCCTATCTCCACATGCGTTCTCCAAGATCAAGGAGGTGGCACAATCGGTCGCCAAACGAGCCCTGGACCAATACTCAAGTGACCGCCATCCTGCTTCAGTGTTTATAGAAATGCCCCATTACACGTATTGCAGATCCCGAATCATGATTTGAACGCAAATTCATAGGACCCCCAACGTTTGCACCACTTGGACTACACAAACCCCTCTTACCCCCCTTAATAAAGCTGTACGAACAACTGTCCAATACTGTTTTGAATTGACGAAGGAATAGAGGTTAGATTTACTGCGGGACCTCGGAGGGCTGAAAACTGGGGGAGTTTTAAGGTGAGAGAAAATAGGGAGTGCGTTTACGGTGAGACCTTGGAGGGCTGAAAAGCAGGGGAGTTTTAATGTGGGCGTTGCGGAAGGGAGGGACTGGTTGAAGTGTTTACTCCATCTAAGATGGGCGTTGTTTAACGGAGATGGTTCATATTTGATTAGTGATTATTTGAGCACCTAGCAAGAAGCCTGCGATGTGTTATGGCCCGGGTCTGTCAAGGTACTGTCTGCAAGCAACCGCCGAAGCGTCAGATTTTCCTTGCGCAAAACTATCTCGTGACCCCGCAACTCACTCACTTTCTTCTGAGCAGCCTGAATGTCTGCGAGTAATTGTTCCCTTTCTTTCTTTGCCCGTAAGTTGGACCTCCTCGCACATGCACGATTTCGTTCTCGTCGTAGCCGGATCTTTTCAATCCGATCCGGAGCTTTCACATCTTCCTGTGCCTGACTACTCCTCTCTTGTGTTTGACTCGAGGTATTTTCGACAACCGTAGCTGTAGCTGAGCCTTCCCTGTCGACAGCCCTGCTTTCCGTATTTGGCGGAGTTTGAGCTTGAGTCCCCTCGTTTTCAACAGGCAATGGAAAGTCCTGGGTCGCTATTTCAACAGTACAAGTCTCCCCAACGGTCAATGGCGGGTCAGGTATTTGAAACATCTCCGATGCACTGTCCTCCAGACTGAACAAACCGTCCCCTGCGTTAGTGTCAGTTGCAGGATCCACCAAGTCCGCGTTTCCTGCCTCTTTCTCACTTGCCACACCTGCACTGGTCGCATCACCGCTTGCACACCCCAGATCCTGCGTGAGATCTTGCAGCAGCGTGGCATCATCGCACCGACCGTCCCAGTCCACGGCCCCTACCGCCGTTACCGGCTTGTCCATTTCATCCGCCCGAATCATACTATCCAACCATTGCTCTGTTGTTTCATGACCATGGTCATTGCCGTCCAACAGGTTGGCGATATCCAAACCTTGCACCACTTGCTCCGTGACACCGTAGTCTCGGGCCACTTTCCGCGGATTGTACATATCGGCGCAATTATCACCATACCACTGCAGCGGCAAGGCAAGACGCGGCGTCTCGCTGCGGAGCTGACGAAAATGCATGGCGGCCCAATCGACGACGCGACGGACAAACGGGGGTTGGTACAGCGTCGCATGGTCATGCGAGTGGCCTGCATGTAGAGGCGGGACCGCCCGGGTGGGGATTGAAGACGCGTTTGGTAGCGACGGTGTGAAAGATGCCGGTGTACATGGACATTGCGTTGTGGAAAAAGTTGAGGTCAAAGGTGTGTGCTGGGGGTGGGGCGGGTGAAGGGGGCAGGGGCAGGGGTGGTGGGCGGGGCGAGACATTGGGGGCATGGTCGACGGTGGGGTTCGTGCTGGATGAAGAAGAGTGCGGACTCGAGGTGAGGGGCGGGGGCGGGGAGTGCGAGGTGTGGCGGTGGAGGAGTTTGAGGAGGGTGGGGCGGTGGAATTCGGCAAAGGTTGAGGAGGTGAGGGTTGGGGAGTGGAGGGTGAAGGAGTGGAGGTAGAGACGGTGGATGGTGGGGTGGTCCATGATGAGGAGGAGGGTGTGGGTGGGGTGGTGGAGGAGGAAGTGGAAGGGGAGGGAGGTGGCGCAGGGTGGGAGGGGGTGTTGCCAGAAGGGGCCGAGTTGGGCGAGGATTTCGACGTGTGCGTGGCCGAGGGTGAAGGTGGGGGTGGTGATTGTGGGAGGAAGAGGTAGTGGCCGGAGAGGTGGTGGGAGTCGGAGGGGTAGGGGGAGGGGAGGAGAGTGGGGGGGGTTATGCGTGTTATTGAAAAGGCGGTGGTTAGGGAGAGGGTGGAGAGTGATGGGGAGAGGAAAGGGGTGAGATGGAGGGTGGGATGGAGAAGGAAGTTGAGAAGAGAGGGGGTGCAGAGAGGGTCGAGGAGGGGTTGGAGGAGGGCGGAGACGTCGAGGGGGTTGGGGGAAGTAGCAGGAATCAGGGAGAGAAGGGAGAGCACTTCGGGAGTGGATGGCGTGTTGGAGGACATGATGGTGATGGTGACAGTGACAGTGACGGTGATGGGGCAGCAGAGTCGATGACCTTTTGACGATGATCCCAAGCCTGGACTCCCCTGGACTCCAATGGGAGTCGAGTTTGGCTGAAATAAGTATACATCGCACTGTAATGCACAGTACTGTACAGTACGTGTCGATTTAATTCTTGTCAATTATCGGCACAAGCTTGAGCAGCTTCGAACCGTGCCACTGGCCACCATCATTGCATAATTTCATTGGCTGCTTGCTCGAGTCGGCCGTGTGGCATGCATGCTATACTCAACCCAGTATTTTCAAATATTTTTGCCAGCCAGGAATTGAGATTTATTTCAGATATTCCTATACATCAAACCAACGACCCAATCGAGCATGTCCCAACCCCAGTTTATAATCGCGGCGACTCCTCATACAGACTACCGCACGAAACCCTCTTATAGTCTACTCGGAATAGCATACAAATTGCACTACGTATGCGCAAACCGCTCCATTTCTTGCGTCTGACAAATGCAGCCCACTAGCTACCTAAGGACCCTTCCTTTGCGCAACGTCAGCCCCACGCTCACCCCAATAACCACCCTGCATTACTCATCCTATCAGCCGCCATCATCGACTCTCAACACGTAAACTGCCCCGACGACCACCCCTCTGCAATCTGCACCTCCCAATCTTCAGCGACAGAACAATAGAGAGCTTTGTACCACGGGGGAAAATTTTGGGTTACGATATGGAAGATGTGGTTGGTTGTACGGTATCCACGTCGCTGAGAGTGCCTTGTGCGGGACAAGTCGTCACTGGCTAACACTCAATAACTTCCCTTGCAGGACTCGCTCAATGCCAGTGAGCAGGCGTGGAGAATGACCACATTTAAGTTGAATGACGGCGCAGAGTTTATTATTCACGTTTCACGTGCTGTTACTCTAGATGGTTCAATGACTTTTCATGTTGCACTTTTGTTTGAACACAACTTCATAGGACTCGCAACCTTAGCACCACTCGCATCAAACAGACACCAGTCATCCTGTGCAGATTGGATATATCTTCCAAGAGTAAAACACCCAAACCACTCCCCCCTCTGCAGCCTGATGATATCTTTCAAGCATTAGAAAACTCAAAGCGTTCCCCTTGCCCTTCATGTGGATCTTTGCTGGTGGCACAGTCTTCTCTTTTATCTGTATCAAACTACCCGGGGCTCTCCACTAGTCTGAACGAAGATACGATTTTTATCCCAGTATAAATCCTAGTTTCACCCAAGCCGAGTTTCTGATGTGAATTTTGATAGGGGTAAATCGGCGGGGGAAGAGATCTTCAGAACCAATTACCCTGAGAAGGAGGTGTTGCGAGCGACAAAATTGCTGCCGTGGTATTGTTGAATGAACAAAAGGGAGTGTATATAGAAGAGAGTTGAGGGTGCTAAAAGCAAGTATAAAAGGGGCAGGGTCTACCACCGACGCTCTGCGACTAGCGTAAGAAAAAGTTTTCTTGGGTCTGAAGTTGACTCTCAACTTCCTACTACTCGGGACTTGGCTTGAAGTGTCGGCCAACTTGCTTCACCTCCACTAAAGGAAGCAGTTTACTCGGCTTATATAGACTTTTGGCTACCCCAAAAGTCTCCAACAAACATACTAATAACCATAAAATGTATTCACGGTAATCGTGTGAACCAGAGAGACTATTAGAAGATATTTCCTCAAGGTAAATATCTAGGTGCCATACCCATGCCAGCCACCCATCGGCCAGGGGTGGGAATTGATGTGGCCATTATATAGACCTTTCAGAGCTACTTGTAGTATCACCCACAACCTGGAACTGTACTGACATCTACTATGACAGCGTGTCCTAAAATGAAAAAAATCAACCGATGAATTTGCCACACTCACCCAAATTAAAAATATCTTGCAAATTCAAAAACTGTAAAAATATCTTCCCAATTCCGATACTGTATACAATCATGGTCCTCATCTAGATTTTTTTCGTGTGCGAATTTGCGCACATCACGCCCTCTCGCTCAAGACGAACGTCCCGACTCGTCACTGTTCTTCTTCTGCTTCCGTTAGTGTTCGCTGTCTTATTGATAAAATGTATGGTCTTCAAACGGGTACGGATGCAACTGATTACCAATATGATGCTCTAAAAAGTAGGTTCGCATTACTGGTACCTCACTTTGTAGCATAGCCTCATATATTGGTTTGATCACATCGAGGTGGGGTTGAATACATTCTTCTTCCGTGACTCTTCCGAATCTTCCAAGAGTGAAAAAATATATGTGATATGCAAACTCTTCTGGAAGATGCCGGAGGAATGGATGCCGATAAGAAAAGAAGACGCGCATCATCAAGAACGAATCTTCGTAAGATAAGTGCGGTCCATGTAGCGCCCTAAAACATAAACAGATGCTTATCATGAAATAAGAAATGACCTGCGCAGTTCGCATCCTCGGAGATATTGCGCAGCCAAAAAGATAATCTTCTTCTTCCGACTGTATGCTGTGCATGGTTGTGAAGCAGAGCTAGAGATGAAGTTGTGGTGGACGGTCCCGATGAATGGCCGCGACCAGCTCCTGACGTACTGGGACCTGCACGAGGTCCTCTCGGGGGACGACCGGAACCTCTTCTGGGCGGGTTGTTGTCTCCTGAAGGTCCTCCTCTGGTCATCATCACTGCTTCAGGAGGATCCTCGCCGCCTCAACGTTCCCAATTTGTGGCGGAGAAACGTAAGGTTCCCATAGAGGATACGGGACCAGCCTGTATTCCATATCCGGGGTAAGGCGTAACCTCTCAGTCGCACATCTTGGTTGTTCTTGAGAAATACGTAAATTGGACGGATAATATTCAGATACGTTTGCGACAAGTCTCCAGCAGCTACCATTCCATATCTTCCTATAGAGTAATGATATATTACCTCCACAAACTCTGGACCTGCTTCCGTGAACCTTCCGTTTTGGAATGAAAATAGAACTCTTATTAATAGTCGGAAATCTTCTTCAGGTAGCAATGGTCCGTTCAACGTACGAAAACATAGGCATATATTAATGTAGAAATGGATGATTACGTGGAGTTCGTAGTAGTCCCGCGTAATCGAGATGATCCATTCCCAGGCCCTTTTTCCTCCCATAGGAATCATTCTATAGTTAAAGATGAGTATGCCCCGTGGTTGCGCATAGTCCTGTGTGAGAAGGAATTCTTCAGGCCTCTGATGGTAAGGGACCAGACGACGTGCATGGATGGCCCTCCTTGATCTCTTCCCTGAGCTTGAACAGAGCTGATAGTGCGGGTGTCTTTCCTCCGTGACGATGCAAGGGTTCGAGTACTTGGTTTGGAAGGCCGGCCACTTCACAGCCTGCTGCATTGCTTTTCCATGTACTACAAGTACTTTAGAGCCAACTGAAAAGGTTCTGACTGCAGGTTCTGCATCCTTATTTCTTGTCTTGTTAGCGCGCGGTGTGATCTCCAGCCTTCGGTGGCCAGTAGTTCAACTTCCCTACTCTCTTCATCGATAATATTTGTTTCCATGTCTCTCTGTAACATTCTAGGAGCCCTTCCGTACATTAGCTCGAATGGTGAGCGTCCATTTCTTCCTCTTCTTCGACGATAGCCGTATAACACTTTTGGTAAGGCATCTTCCCACTGGATTTCATTCTCCGACATAGTTTTCGATATTGCTCGTTTGATGGTTCCAACCATCCTCTCCGCTTTCCCGTTGGACATAGGAGCGTATGCGAGAACGGTCTTCAGCTGAATCCCTTTCTCTTCCAAAAACGAAGCAGTGAAGTTGCAGTAAAACAAAGGGCGTTATCCGAGATGATCCTTTTTGGAAGACCAAACGGTTCAATTATTTCTTTTTCGATGAATCTCAGTACCACCTCAGCATTTGCCTCCTCGACTGCAACTGCTATTGGCCATCCAGTAAGATGTTCCACCCCTATAAGGAGATATTTGTTTCCGGAAGAAGTTTCCTTGAACGGGCCCGCGAAGTCAATTGAGAAGGTTTCAAAGAGACCGGAAACTGGAAAACTTAGAGTTGTCTTATACTTCCGTATTGGAGTGAATTTTTGGCAGTTGTCGCAGCTTTTCACGAAATTATAGACGTCCTTATGGATACCGGGCCACCAGAATCTCTCAGTTACGAATTTTTTGGTTGTTTCGAGATCCCAATGCCCTAGCTCATCATGGAAAGTCCTCAAGATCTTCATTCTTTCTTTCAAAGGGGCCACTAGTCGGGGACCGGCTTTAGTGTGCCGGAAGAGTTTCCCATTCCACAATGTAAAAGCCTTTTGATTCCTGCGTACCCAATTTCTGTGTTCAAGATCAACCTTTCTCATTTCTAGTCCATCGAGGAATTTGATCAGTCCGTGAATATTAGCTTCGTACTCGTTATCGTTCGGCAACTGCAACTCGGCGACTCCGACGATGTCCTCCGAAGCTTTTTCATTTGGAATCAGTGCGTCCCTCAAGCGGGATAGGTAATCGGCAGGCTGATTATTGCGTCCGGGTCTATACACAATTTCAAACCGATATTCTGCGAAAATGTCGAGCCATCGGGCCAAGCGGTGATGTACATCCTTCTTTTGGAATGCTGTTTTAAGTGCCTGGTGATCAGTTATCAAGACAAATTTCTCGAGTGATAAAAGGTATACGCGAAACTTTTTCAGCGCGAAGACGACAGCTAGCGCTTCTTTCTCGCAGACTGAGTATCTCTTTCCGCATCATTCAGAGTTCGGCTTGCGAATTGAACAGGGTGTAGTCTTCCGTTTTCATCTTTTTGGGACAAAACGGCACCCAAAGACCGTTCTGAGGCATCTGTCTCCACAACGAATGGTCTCTTGAAATCTGGGTACATGAGAACTGGGGGACACATAGCTTATCTTTAAGCTCCTAAATGCAGTTTCCATTTCCTTGTTCCAGTAAAATTTTCCGTTCTTCGTAGTGCTGGCATGTAACGGTGCTGCAGTCTTGGCGAAATCTTTGATAAATCTTCTGTAATATGAGGCCAGTCCTAAGAAGCTTCGGACCTCCGTCTTTGAAGCGGGCCTTGGTGCCAACTTTATTTTTTTCGTTTTCTCTGGATCCACTCTAATTCCCTCTTGGTCGACGATATGACCGAGTAATTGGATAGAAGTTTTCGCAAAGAAGCATTTGCTCAACTTAATTTTCAAGCTATACTCCGATATCCTCTCCACAACTGTCTTGACGTGCGAGATGTGCTGATCCAATGTTTCTGAGAATATGACGACATCATCGATATAGACTCTTGCGAATGGAAGTCCTTTCAAAACCTCGTTCATCATTCTTTGGAATGTAGCTGGTGCATTCATGAGACCAAAAGGCATCACTTCGAACCTGAACGTACCGGCTTTGCTGGTAAAGGTTGTTTTTTCCTTACATTTTTCATCCAATGGAATCTGCCAATAGCCAGTGTAAAGGTCAATTGAGGTGAAATATCTCCCATCCTTCAGGTCCTCGAGGATCTCCTCCATGTTCGGAATCGGAAATCGATCGGGTATCATTCTCTGGTTCAGTTGTCGTAATCGACGCAAAAACGCAGCTTTCCATCCTTCTTTGGTGCGACCACAACTGGAAACGACCATGGGGATGAAACTGGTCGAATAATATCATTTTTCAGCATACTTGTAACATTTTCTGAGATAAATTGGTCATATTTTGGCGGTTGACGTCTAGGCTTGTGGTAAATCGGTTGAGTGTCGGTAAGTTCGAACGAGTGAGTAACCGGTACACTTGCTTGTCTTAAATCTGAAACGCTCCATGCAATTACTTCGGAAGATGTTAACATGTCGGATATTTTCAGTGAGGCGGCGGGAAGGTGCTGCACTTTTCCTTGGATTTCTGCCATTTGGCGCCCTTTTTCTTCTTGATCCTCAACCTCAATATTTTGAAGGACCTCTTCCGTCGTGCTCACATCTTCATATATGGAATTCGACGTATTCTTATTTTCTTTGCAAAGATAATCTTCTTTCATGCTCCGAATTCTGTCCTTTGATTCGATATCATCGCAAAAAGAAACACATTCGGGTTTCAAACTTATCCTAGAATTCCAGTCGTCATCTGTTTCAAACCCAGAATCATAATCGTCCCATGCCATGTTCATTACCCCCGAGGGTACCCTTTTCCACTTCCGAAAGTGTTAGTTGGTTCCGAATCTTCGCTGTCATAGCTAGAAGTGAAATCTTCACTGTCCGTTTCTTTTAAATCTTCAGGATGTGTGCTTTTGTCGAAATCCAGGGGCATCTTCACGGTTCTGCCGTCAATATTAACTGAAACCATTTGGTTGCCCAAGTCAATGCATGTCCCTAGTCTTCCATGTAGGGCAGCCAATGATTGCATCGAAAGGGAGATCAGGCATGACAAGAAAGTCTCATCAACTTTAGAGTCCCCAAAGAACACGGAAACCTTGTCAACAGTGCCCATGCATTTTGAGACGGTTCCATCCGCCACAGTTATTCTTCGAGTCGTTGGAATGATTTCGAGACCTAATCTGTCACCAAAGTTTCTGAAATAAGGTTTGAACAGCGCCCGAATCGAAAGAGCTTGGGTTTTCATTCCCAATACTTTGACTGGTACCAGCTTAAGACGTCTTGGTGCTGTCGAGGCCGATTGAAGAAACAGTTTCTTACCCTTAGCGGACTTATTAGACCTGATAATTTTTTTGAGTTCTTTTCTCGCATCCTCTGCGTCGCCCCTCAAAAGTTGACCAAACGTTATCCAGTTGGGGCCGATGCAAGCTCAGCCACCAAATTGTACCTCTTCACATACTCTAGTACGTCCTTAGAGATACTCTTAACTTTCTTACTCTTTTTCGTCTTCTTGGCCGGAGTGACTCCCACTCCTGGAACAACTTGATCAGACCTCTTGGTTCGAGGAGGTACAGGTGCTGGGATATGCTCCAGCATTCCATAATCTAGCCTAGGTTTCTTCGATAAAATGTTCCCTTCCCCATCCCTTTTTGTCACATTGACTTGACTAATCTCTTCAGCGATGGATACGTTACCGGCATCCGTCAACCTTTGATCCCTTCTATTTTGTAAGATTTTCACCTCTGGTCCTGACTCACTCCTTGCTTCCGATAAATTTGCTCTTCTGTTGTCTTTAGACCAGCAGTTACTTTCATGATGCCATATCGACCGCACTTTGCACAACGAGTGTTTCTATGTGGATTATCAGGACACCTGTTTGCAAAGTGTCCAGGCTTGTGACAGTAAGAACAGACTTCTGCGGCTTAGGGGCCCCAGACTGGTTCTTCTTAATGGTAATAGTAAGGCTTTCCAACTGCGAGGTTATCATGTCAAGTCGATTATCGAATCGGGTTTCCAACCTTTCTTCCAAGTTTTTGACATCCTCCTGACAGATTCTAATGCCGCTGCACTAGTAGTCGGCCTTTGATAATTTTTTCAGGTATACGATAGACATAGACGTGCGGGTTTCCCTCGGTACCTCACTCAGTGACTGAAACGTCTCCGAATTTTTGACAAATTCTACTATGGTACCCTTCAGTTCATCAAAAGTGTGAGGGCCCTTGATGAGGAGGAAATCGGAGAGCCGCTTATCCCCCATAGCCGCCTTACGCAGCATTCCGTACTTGGCTTGGGCGTTGAACCCAGACTTTTCATAAAGATCACACAAGTACACCAATGAGCTTAACAAATCGTCGAAGTTGAGCCGGGCCTCTATGGCGGTACGAATCATCTCATCTGGTTCTACCTCCTTAGCATACTCTTTCACAAGCCACTCACATACCTCACCGAAGTTACGCCCATTCCCGTTAAGAGACCACCCGTCGATAAACTTGGACTTATATTTGTGCTTTGCGTCACCATGAAGATAGGCGAAGATACTTGCGGCCTTCTCTTCATCGCCCTTCTCTCGCATCACAACGTTGACATATGTGTAAAGAAACTCCTCAACGTCTTAAGTCTTGCCCCCTGTGAACGTTATACGAGCAGCGTTGAGATCCATGATTACAGAAAAGAAATCCCCCGAAGTGTTCTTTACTACTGCTCAACTCGAATACCTCGGGTGCAACCCCCTCCACAAGAGTACCAAATGATAGGGGTAAATCGGCGGGGGAGGAGATCCTCAGAACCAATTACCCTGAGAAGGAGGTGTTGCGAGCGACAAAATTGCTGCCGTGGTATTGTTGAACGAACAAAAGGGAGTGTATATAGAAGAGAGTTGAGGAAGCTACAAGCAAGTATAAAAGGGGCAGGGTCTACCACCGACGCTCTGCGACTAGCGTAAGAAAAAGATTTCCTGGGTCTGAAGTTGACTCTCAACTTCCTACTACTCGGGACTTGGCTTGAAGTTGTCTGCCAACTTGCTTCACCTCCACTAAAGGAAGCAGTTTACTCGGCTTATATAGACTTTTGGCTACCCCTAAAGTCTCCAACAAACATACTAATAACCATAAAATGTATTCACGGTAATCGTGTGAACCAGAGAGACTATTAGAAGATATTTCCTCAAGGTAAATATCTAGGTGCCATACCCATGCCAGCCACCCATCGGCCAGGGGTGGGAATTGATGTGGCCATTATATAGACCTTTCAGAGCTACTTGTAGTATCACCCACAACCTGCAACTGTACTGACATCTACTATGACAGCGTGTCCTAAAATGAAAAAATCAACCGATGAATTTGCCAAACTCACCCAAATTAAAAATATCTTGCAAATTCAAAAACTGTAAAAATATCTTCCCAATTCCGATACTGTACACAATGATTGTCCTCGTCTAGATTTTTTTTCGTGTGCGAAATTACTCACATCAGTGGTCTCCCCACAGCATTGTGGCCGAGTAAACATACCTTCCGCTCTCTTCGGTGCCCATAGCCCACTTCCAAATCCCCCCAGGGCCACAGTCCTCCGAAGTCTTGGCGGTGAGTACGCCCCCCATTTTCGTCGACTCTCAACCCTCCGTACTTTCGCTGAAAGGGGGAATGTTTGGGTGTTTTATTCTTGGAAGAGTGAATCGATTTGGTTCTTTAATGTTTGAAAAGTGCTGTTCGGCTATACCCCGGTGTTGATGCACGTATTCAGGATAATGGTAATATCACTCGTGTTCAATAAACACTTCTTGGAAGATATGTTCGACTCTAAAACTAACCTTTTTACTCTACTGAAATTATTTTGGAAATGGGCTGCTCGCATTGCATGATTGTTTAAATTCACATCAGAAACTCGGCTTGGGTGAAACTAGGATTTATACTGGGATAAAATCGTATCTTCGTTCAGACTAGTGGGAGAGCCCCGGGTAGTTTGATACAGATAAAAAGAGAAGACTGTGCCACAACAAAGATCCACATGAAGGGCAAGGGGAACGCTTGAGTTTTCTAATGCTTGAAAGATATCATCAGAGGATGACTGGTGTCTGTTTGATGCGAGTGGTGCTAAGGTTGCGAGTCCTATGAAGTTGTGTTCAAACAAAAGTGCAACATGAAAAGTCATTGAACCATTTAGAGTAACAGTACGTGAAACGTGAATAATAAACTCTGCGCCGTCATTCAACTTAAATGTGGTCATTCTCCACGCCTGCTCACTGGCATTGAGCGAGTCCTGCAAGGGAAGTTATTGGATGTTAGCCAGTGACGACTTGTCCCGCACAAGGCACTCTCAGCCGCGTGGATTAAGATTGTGAGGAGGAAATATTGATAGTTATCCTGATAGTACCTGCCCATAGTTTTTCTCGTCTATACGATTCCATTTGATGGATTTTGAAGTAATGATTATTGTTTGAGACTTTAGGGGTAGCCAAAAGTCTAACTAAGCTGAGTAAACTGCTTCTTCTCGTGTAGATCAAGAACGGTGGCAGCTTCAAGTCAGATCCCAAATATTTAGGAAGTTGAGAGTCAGTTTCAGACCCAGGAACCGTTTTTTTATGCTGGTAACAGAGCATAACTGGAAGCCCCTGTCCCCTTATACTCACTTTTGGCCCTCCAATCGGCCTTACTCGCCTTTTTTTGTTCGCTCAACTATACTACGGTAGCATTTTTGTCGCTTGCAACACCTCCTTCTTGGGTTAATTGGATCCGATTTTCTCTTCTCTCATCTATTTATCTTTATCACCCTTCTCCCAAAAAATATCTCCATCGAGTTTCGCAAGTGGGTAAAGAGGAATGAAGTACAGCTTCCTTGTCTCACTAAAACCTAGTTGCTCTAATTCCGATAGCTACGGTGTCTGGTCGCGCTGTGCATTCTGTCCGTTCTCCACGTCCGTACCCCTGCCAGTCGCTGAGTGCACGATCATGTTATCAACTACAAATCATGCCATTCAAATGGATGTATTATCGCTTTCAATATTTCGCAGCACGAAGATAGTTTTCCAAAAACTGAACCCAGAGGTATGCGACAACAGCAAGAAAGGCATATATCGATACATGTCCAATATGGTCCGTGCTCGCATCTCGAAGCCTTGTACCCTGATTCAGCCTCTGCATCAACTGTTCCAGAAAGCGCTTCATGAGGAGCAAGTATCCCGCACCTTGTGGGAGCGATCCCTAGAACACTACACTACAGTGAATTCTTCCTTAGGGCGGTGCTGGAATGGAGGATCGCTCGTGGATGGGTCACTTTGTCAGTAAAAGCTTTCCCAAGAATCAATGAAATGCTTAGGCAGACTGTAATATCTATCCTTCGCTCGAATCAACGTCAGGCGTTCCCTTTACGCCATTTTCCCGACCCCGCCATTGCCCCCGACCTCTTAAAGTCCCACCGCGACCCCATTGCCCCCGCCGCTACCCGCTCGATCTATTTCAGCTTAGAGCCTTCATCGGCGGTAGCAGACAACACTGTCGTCATGTAAGTCGCACTTGTGGACGCCAGGAAAAAGGGCCCACAGCTCAGCCAAGACTTAGCCGATTCGAAATGTTGGAAACTCTTGAGTAATTGGGAAAGTCGGGGAATGAAAACATCACTTAAAAACTCTTTCCAGAGATATCTCTGGGGAGTATGAAGCTTTTGAATACACCATTTTGCAGCTGTATTGATCTGCGCAGTGATCCGAAGAGGCGTAACGGCAATATCCAAAAACGCTTTTGACCATAATTTCAAAAAACGGTCCCTTCTGTAGGAGAGAGGTCCTCTCCACAAACTCTTATCTTTTAATTCCCTGTGAGTTTTCAAAAGCAGCTCTTCCCCCAATTTCTCTCACGAGCAAAAACATGAATGAAATGAATTTTCCCCATGAATCCAAATTCACTGTGCAACTACATTTCTATTTTTTCTTGAGAATTTCGGTCCGCTCTTTGCGAAAAAGGTATCTTTCGACTCGTGATCTGCTTCGTCCTCCAACTTCAGTTCCGATATTTTATCAAGTCGAGTTTTAGTTATTGCCCTGATTGCATCCAAATTCAAAGCCGAGGGATTGACGCACATATTTCATTTCGTCCAAGACCCTGAAACGTTCCGAAGACGTCGCCCTATTTAAAGTTTGAAATCGACGTCGTTGATGAAAACCCCCGGCGCCAAATACTCCATCGCCTCACCCCTTTTGTGTCCTCAACATGACCGATCTCCGCCCGTCCCTCACGATCACCAGGTCATCCTGAGGCGGCCGCTTACTCAACTCCCTGGCCCTGGTGGCCAATGGACCAACCAATTAAGATGACTACCGTAGGAAAATGGACCGGGAATGCGTTCAAGATTGGGTCCGCCTGCACTGCTTCGGAAGGCAGAAGATGCAGAGGAGGAGGTAGAAGAGAGGAGGAGAGGAGTAGAAGAAGAGGAGATAGAAGAAGAGGAGATAGAGAAGAGGAGATAGAAGAAGAGGACGGAGAGGAGGCGGAAGAGGAGTATGGAGAGGAGGACTGGGTGGAACCGTGGAAGCCACTAGTGTACAACGGTGAGGGTTCACTGTGGAGAACAAAGGGGAAACTGAGGAAGTAACCTTTATTTATGACTCTTCTGGCAAGGATGATGAGGAGATTGAAGAGAAGGACGAGGAAGATGAGGTGGAGGGAGAAATGGAAAGTGCCGGGATAGTGGGGAGGGGGCCGGAAAGTATGGGCTAGGTGGTCCCGATTCTTGAGTGGTATGGTAAAGTCCGTGCGGTACTTAATCCGAGGCACGCTGTCGCGACCGTAATTTACAACCCAGCATGTCTGCTGCGCGGCCTTGAGCAGGCTTTTTAGGTAAATGTAAAAGGTACTGCTGGTCACCCTGTAGGATCTTGCGGGCTACAACCGACCATAAGTTTCAAATATTAAATCACCCTACATTTCACCCATCTTGGAAGGTATATCCGAGCTATCCTCAAGTTTCCAAGACAACCATAATCGACTCAAAAAGGGATGCCGATACAATAATGAGGGATGTACTGCGCTCCATAAAAGGCCACCTCAAGAATGCTCTTTCATTGCAGCATCTGTTCAGGAAGTGACCACATGTCCGTATATTAAAACATTCAAATGTCCCCCTTCATCAGAACATTGAACTAGGGGCATTTGGTCCATGAAAAATAGAAACGATATTATTCACCGGCACCTCCTCAAGCCCAATTCTGAAATAGGGGAAAGGTTTAATTGCTTCACTCTTGCCAGATATATTCGATTCTATCCCAATGATAAAATCGAAACACAGGTCAGATGGACACGAAATTCAAGTCACGCAGTTGAAGTACCCGCTACAGTAGTCCCCAGGAAAAGCTCATGGTCCGCTTCGTACCTCTTATTTAGTTACCGTTGAAAGCCTCTGGTACCCCACCTCATACTAGAAGCTTTTAACGGCAACTATTTGGCATTAGCTGAAATCAAGTCGGTTGAGAAATAATCCAGAAAAGTTGTCGCATAGGGAGACAAAATTCTTCCAGTGCAACAGTCTTTGTTAATTTTTTTTTATTTTGTGCAAGTAACGTTACATAGGTCCCCGTCCCGTCCCTGTCCTGTTTCCGTTCCGATCATAATTTTTTCAATTTGATTCCATATCGGAACAAGCAATCCACAAGAGTCAGATCAAGACCCTGAATTGCACCGCTAACCGATTCCTATAAATGATATCCAACCGATCGAAGCGCTGGCGACATCAACATACAATCAAAAAATCTTCCTTCAATCCTCCCAACCACCGCAGGTCAATCCCTATTCCAATAAAACCAACAATAGTCAGACGAAAATCGGTTTCCACTACCTGTCGAAACTCGAAATGCCTAGGCGATCACATGGCACGACAGCGGGGGCTGGAGGGCAGGGATCCAGGAACGATGAGCGGGTTGAATGGGCAGATCGAAGCGGACGGGCTAGGAGTGCTGAATGGGTTCAGCGGGGCGAACTGGCGGAGAAGGCTGCATGGGTTGAGCTGAGTGGGCGATCTGAGAGGAGTGAATGGGTTGGGCTGAGGGGGCGGGAGGAGCGGGTAGAATGGGGAGAACGGGTTGAACGGGGCGAACTGGCGAAGAGGACTGAGTGGGTTGAACGGGGCGAGCGGGCTGATAGGGCTGAGCGAAATGGGTGGACCGACCGAAACGGGCGACCAAAGGGCGCTGAGCAGGCTGATCAGGGTGACCAGGGTGATCGGGCTGTCCAGAATTGGCGGACTGGGCGGACTGGGCGACCGGAGGGTGCTGAGCGGACTGATCAGGGTGACCACGGTGACCGGGCTACTCAGAATTGGCGCACTGGGAGGATTGGGCAGAATGAACACATGCAGCGGAGGGTCAGTTCGCCTACCGGAGGCTCCCAGTACAGCCAAGGATACACCTCTCATTCTAGCGATGATGAGAAGTACTACGATTGCTTTGATCGAGCGAGCGATAAGGGCAGGATTATCGTGAGTGGAGGATCAATCGGGGAGGTGTTCCAGAAATTTCCGACGGGTCACAGTCCAGCGAAGGTCGGCAGCCCAACATGGATCAGCGGTCCGAATGGGACGGATCGCCCCGTATGTCGCAGTTGCCGGAGTGTGACAGCGATGCGAATAGCTTCGGAAAGTTGAATGGACGATCTAGGAGGCCGAATTTCAGCAGCAACGGAGGGTACGAGAATGCGACGGATAGTGGCACGGAGACGGGGGAAAGGTCGAGGGGTTCGAGCCATGGCAGATGCAGCCGGTATGCTTGTGGAAAGGATAGTCGAAACATGGGCCGGAGGCGGGCCAAGGGTGGGAAAAAGGCCCAAGAAAGGGTGCAAACGAATCGGATTGAGGACTGTTTGGTGGAGGGCACTCTGAGGCAGCGGATGAAGAACGGCGAGCGCGACGGCACAGAGAGGAACGCTGGGTATGTGCAGAACAATATTGTCGGAGGCGGGGCGGTGGTGCACGGTGAGGTGATTCAAGAGATGGTGAACAAAGGGAGTGGTGGGCATCGCGGAAGCCGTGGCAACTTTGCAAGGCGTCGATAAAAGAAAAAGGGGAACTATGCCTGAGCTGGCTGCAACTAGTCCCGAGGAGAACGGAATATAGGGTTTGGGTTGCTACTTTGACAACTACATGCTGCAGTAGCCGTCTCTTCTAACGCTGTCTGTCTGTTGTGTGGTCTCCCCACAGCATTGTAGGCCGAGTAAACATACCTTCCGCTCTCTTCGGTGCCCATAGCCCACTTCCAAATCCCCCCAGGGCCACAGTCCTCCGAAGTCTGGCGGTGAGTACGCCCCCATTTTCCGTCGACTCTCAACCCTCCGTACTTTCGCTGAAAGGGGGAATGTTTGGGTGTTTTATTCTTGGAAGAGTGAATCGATTTGGTTCTTTAATGTTTGAAAAGTGCTGTTCGGCTATACCCCGGTGTATGCTAGGCGTATTCAGGATAATGGGTAATATCACTCGTGTTCAATAAACACTTCTTGGAAGATATGTTCGACTCTAAAACTAACCTTTTTTACTCTACTGAAATTATTTTGGAAATGGGCTGCTCGCATTGCATGATTGTTTAAATTCACATCAGAAACTCGGCTTGGGTGAAACTAGGATTTATACTGGGATAAAAATCGTATCTTCGTTCAGACTAGTGGAGAGCCCCGGGTAGTTTGATACAGATAAAAGAGAAGACTGTGCCACCAACAAAGATCCACATGAAGGGCAAGGGGAACGCTTTGAGTTTTCTAATGCTTGAAAGATATCATCAGGCTGCAGAGGGGGGAGTGGTTTGGGTGTTTTACTCTTGGAAGATATATCCAATCTGCACAGGATGACTGGTGTCTGTTTGATGCGAGTGGTGCTAAGGTTGCGAGTCCTATGAAGTTGTGTTCAAACAAAAGTGCAACATGAAAAGTCATTGAACCATTTAGAGTAACAGTACGTGAAACGTGAATAATAAACTCTGCGCCGTCATTCAACTTAAATGTGGTCATTCTCCACGCCTGCTCACTGGCATTGAGCGAGTCCTGCAAGGGAAGTTATTGGATGTTAGCCAGTGACGACTTGTCCCGCACAAGGCACTCTCAGCCGCGTGGATTAAGATTGTGAGGAGGAAATATTGATAGTTATCCTGATAGTACCTGCCCATAGTTTTTCTCGTCTATACGATTCCATTTGATGGATTTTGAAGTAATGATTATGTTTGTTTGAGACTTTAGGGGTAGCCAAAAGTCTAACTAAGCTGAGTAAACTGCTTCTTCTCGTGTAGATCAAGAACGGTGGCAGCTTCAAGTCAGATCCCAAATATTTAGGAAGTTGAGAGTCAGTTTCAGACCCAGGAACCGTTTTTTTATGCTGGTAACAGAGCATAACTGGAAGCCCCTGTCCCCTTATACTCACTTTTGGCCCTCCAATCGGCCTTACTCGCCTTTTTTGTTCGCTCAACTATACTACGGTAGCATTTTTGTCGCTTGCAACACCTCCTTCTTGGGTTAATTGGATCCGATTTTCTCTTCTCTCATCTATTTATCTTTATCACCCTTCTCCCAAAAAATATCTCCATCGAGTTTCGCAAGTGGGTAAAGAGGAATGAAGTACAGCTTCCTTGTCTCACTAAAACCTAGTTGCTCTAATTCCGATAGCTACGGTGTCTGGTCGCGCTGTGCATTCTGTCCGTTCTCCACGTCCGTACCCCTGCCAGTCGCTGAGTGCACGATCATGTTATCAACTACAAATCATGCCATTCAAATGGATGTATTATCGCTTTCAATATTTCGCAGCACGAAGATAGTTTTCCAAAAACTGAACCCAGAGGTATGCGACAACAGCAAGAAAGGCATATATCGATACATGTCCAATATGGTCCGTGCTCGCATCTCGAAGCCTTGTACCCTGATTCAGCCTCTGCATCAACTGTTCCAGAAAGCGCTTCATGAGGAGCAAGTATCCCGCACCTTGTGGGAGCGATCCCTAGAACACTACACTACAGTGAATTCTTCCTTAGGGCGGTGCTGGAATGGAGGATCGCTCGTGGATGGGTCACTTTGTCAGTAAAAGCTTTCCCAAGAATCAATGAAATGCTTAGGCAGACTGTAATATCTATCCTTCGCTCGAATCAACGTCAGGCGTTCCCTTTACGCCATTTTCCCGACCCCGCCATTGCCCCCGACCTCTTAAAGTCCCACCGCGACCCCATTGCCCCCGCCGCTACCCGCTCGATCTATTTCAGCTTAGAGCCTTCATCGGCGGTAGCAGACAACACTGTCGTCATGTAAGTCGCACTTGTGGACGCCAGGAAAAAGGGCCCACAGCTCAGCCAAGACTTAGCCGATTCGAAATGTTGGAAACTCTTGAGTAATTGGGAAAGTCGGGGAATGAAAACATCACTTAAAAACTCTTTCCAGAGATATCTCTGGGGAGTATGAAGCTTTTGAATACACCATTTTGCAGCTGTATTGATCTGCGCAGTGATCCGAAGAGGCGTAACGGCAATATCCAAAAACGCTTTTGACCATAATTTCAAAAAACGGTCCCTTCTGTAGGAGAGAGGTCCTCTCCACAAACTCTTATCTTTTAATTCCCTGTGAGTTTTCAAAAGCAGCTCTTCCCCAATTTCTCTCACGAGCAAAAACATGAATGAAATGAATTTTCCCCATGAATCCAAATTCACTGTGCAACTACATTTCTATTTTTTCTTGAGAATTTCGGTCCGCTCTTTGCGAAAAAGGTATCTTTCGACTCGTGATCTGCTTCGTCCTCCAACTTCAGTTCCGATATTTTATCAAGTCGAGTTTTAGTTATTGCCCTGATTGCATCCAAATTCAAAGCCGAGGGATTGACGCACATATTTCATTTCGTCCAAGACCCTGAAACGTTCCGAAGACGTCGCCCTATTTAAAGTTTGAAATCGACGTCGTTGATGAAAACCCCCGGCGCCAAATACTCCATCGCCTCACCCCTTTTGTGTCCTCAACATGACCGATCTCCGCCCGTCCCTCACGATCACCAGGTCATCCTGAGGCGGCCGCTTACTCAACTCCCTGGCCCTGGTGGCCAATGGACCAACCAATTAAGATGACTACCGTAGGAAAATGGACCGGGAATGCGTTCAAGATTGGGTCCGCCTGCACTGCTTCGGAAGGCAGAAGATGCAGAGGAGGAGGTAGAAGAGGAGGAGGTAGAAGAAGAGAGTAGAGAAGAGGAGGTAGAAGAAGAGGAGATAGAAGAAGAGAGATAGAAGAAGAGGAGATAGAAGAAGAGGACGGAGAGGAGGCGGAAGAGGAGTATGGAGAGGAGGACTGGGTGGAACCGTGGAAGCCACTAGTGTACAACGGTGAGGGTTCACTGTGGAGAACAAAGGGGAAACTGAGGAAGTAACCTTTATTTATGACTCTTCTGGCAAGGATGATGAGGAGATTGAAGAGAAGGACGAGGAAGATGAGGTGGAGGGAGAAATGGAAAGTGCCGGGATAGTGGGGAGGGGGCCGGAAAGTATGGGCTAGGTGGTCCCGATTCTTGAGTGGTATGGTAAAGTCCGTGCGGTACTTAATCCGAGGCACGCTGTCGCGACCGTAATTTACAACCCAGCATGTCTGCTGCGCGGCCTTGAGCAGGCTTTTTAGGTAAATGTAAAAGGTACTGCTGGTCACCCTGTAGGATCTTGCGGGCTACAACCGACCATAAGTTTCAAATATTAAATCACCCTACATTTCACCCATCTTGGAAGGTATATCCGAGCTATCCTCAAGTTTCCAAGACAACCATAATCGACTCAAAAAGGGATGCCGATACAATAATGAGGGATGTACTGCGCTCCATAAAAGGCCACCTCAAGAATGCTCTTCATTGCAGCATCTGTTCAGGAAGTGACCACATGTCCGTATATTAAAACATTCAAATGTCCCCCCTTCATCAGAACATTGAACTAGGGGCATTTGGTCCATGAAAAATAGAAACGATATTATTCACCGGCACCTCCTCAAGCCCAATTCTGAAATAGGGGAAAGGTTTAATTGCTTCACTCTTGCCAGATATATTCGATTCTATCCCAATGATAAAATCGAAACACAGGTCAGATGGACACGAAATTCAAGTCACGCAGTTGAAGTACCCGCTACAGTAGTCCCCAGGAAAAGCTCATGGTCCGCTTCGTACCTCTTATTTAGTTACCGTTGAAAGCCTCTGGTACCCCACCTCATACTAGAAGCTTTTAACGGCAACTATTTGGCATTAGCTGAAATCAAGTCGGTTGAGAAATAATCCAGAAAAGTTGTCGCATAGGGAGACAAAATTCTTCCAGTGCAACAGTCTTTGTTAATTTTTTTTTATTTTGTGCAAGTAACGTTACATAGGTCCCCGTCCCGTCCCTGTCCTGTTTCCGTTCCGATCATAATTTTTTCAATTTGATTCCATATCGGAACAAGCAATCCACAAGAGTGAGATCAAGACTCTGAATTGCACCGCTAACCGATTCCTATAAATGATATCCAACCGATCGAAGCGCTGGCGACATCAACATACAATCAAAAAATCTTCCTTCAATCCTCCCAACCACCGCAGGTCAATCCCTATTCCAATAAAACCAACAATAGTCAGACGAAAATCGGTTTCCACTACCTGTCGAAACTCGAAATGCCTAGGCGATCACATGGCACGACAGCGGGGGCTGGAGGGCAGGGATCCAGGAACGATGAGCGGGTTGAATGGGCAGATCGAAGCGGACGGGCTAGGAGTGCTGAATGGGTTCAGCGGGGCGAACTGGCGGAGAAGGCTGCATGGGTTGAGCTGAGTGGGCGATCTGAGAGGAGTGAATGGGTTGGGCTGAGGGGGCGGGAGGAGCGGGTAGAATGGGGAGAACGGGTTGAACGGGGCGAACTGGCGAAGAGGACTGAGTGGGTTGAACGGGGCGAGCGGGCTGATAGGGCTGAGCGAAATGGGTGGACCGACCGAAACGGGCGACCAAAGGGCGCTGAGCAGGCTGATCAGGGTGACCAGGGTGATCGGGCTGTCCAGAATTGGCGGACTGGGCGGACTGGGCGACCGGAGGGTGCTGAGCGGACTGATCAGGGTGACCACGGTGACCGGGCTACTCAGAATTGGCGCACTGGGAGGATTGGGCAGAATGAACACATGCAGCGGAGGGTCAGTTCGCCTACCGGAGGCTCCCAGTACAGCCAAGGATACACCTCTCATTCTAGCGATGATGAGAAGTACTACGATTGCTTTGATCGAGCGAGCGATAAGGGCAGGATTATCGTGAGTGGAGGATCAATCGGGGAAGGTGTTCCAGAAATTTCCGACGGGTCACAGTCCAGCGAAGGTCGGCAGCCCAACATGGATCAGCGGTCCGAATGGGACGGATCGCCCCGTATGTCGCAGTTGCCGGAGTGTGACAGCGATGCGAATAGCTTCGGAAAGTTGAATGGACGATCTAGGAGGCCGAATTTCAGCAGCAACGGAGGGTACGAGAATGCGACGGATAGTGGCACGGAGACGGGGGAAAGGTCGAGGGGTTCGAGCCATGGCAGATGCAGCCGGTATGCTTGTGGAAAGGATAGTCGAAACATGGGCCGGAGGCGGGCCAAGGGTGGGAAAAAGGCCCAAGAAAGGGTGCAAACGAATCGGATTGAGGACTGTTTGGTGGAGGGCACTCTGAGGCAGCGGATGAAGAACGGCGAGCGCGACGGCACAGAGAGGAACGCTGGGTATGTGCAGAACAATATTGTCGGAGGCGGGGCGGTGGTGCACGGTGAGGTGATTCAAGAGATGGTGAACAAAGGGAGTGGTGGGCATCGCGGAAGCCGTGGCAACTTTGCAAGGCGTCGATAAAAGAAAAAGGGGACTATGCCTGAGCTGGCTGCAACTAGTCCCGAGGAGAACGGAATATAGGGTTTGGGTTGCTACTTTGACAACTACATGCTGCAGTAGCCGTCTCTTCTAACGCTGTCTGTCTGTTGTGTGGTCTCCCCACAGCATTGTAGGCCGAGTAAACATACCTTCCGCTCTCTTCGGTGCCCATAGCCCACTTCCAAATCCCCCCAGGGCCACAGTCCTCCGAAGTCTGGCGGTGAGTACGCCCCCATTTTCCGTCGACTCTCAACCCTCCGTACTTTCGCTGAAAGGGGGAATGTTTGGGTGTTTTATTCTTGGAAGAGTGAATCGATTTGGTTCTTTAATGTTTGAAAAGTGCTGTTCGGCTATACCCCGGTGTATGCTAGGCGTATTCAGGATAATGGGTAATATCACTCGTGTTCAATAAACACTTCTTGGAAGATATGTTCGACTCTAAAACTAACCTTTTTTACTCTACTGAAATTATTTTGGAAATGGGCTGCTCGCATTGCATGATTGTTTAAATTCACATCAGAAACTCGGCTTGGGTGAAACTAGGATTTATACTGGGATAAAAATCGTATCTTCGTTCAGACTAGTGGAGAGCCCCGGGTAGTTTGATACAGATAAAAGAGAAGACTGTGCCACCAACAAAGATCCACATGAAGGGCAAGGGGAACGCTTTGAGTTTTCTAATGCTTGAAAGATATCATCAGGCTGCAGAGGGGGGAGTGGTTTGGGTGTTTTACTCTTGGAAGATATATCCAATCTGCACAGGATGACTGGTGTCTGTTTGATGCGAGTGGTGCTAAGGTTGCGAGTCCTATGAAGTTGTGTTCAAACAAAAGTGCAACATGAAAAGTCATTGAACCATTTAGAGTAACAGTACGTGAAACGTGAATAATAAACTCTGCGCCGTCATTCAACTTAAATGTGGTCATTCTCCACGCCTGCTCACTGGCATTGAGCGAGTCCTGCAAGGGAAGTTATTGGATGTTAGCCAGTGACGACTTGTCCCGCACAAGGCACTCTCAGCCGCGTGGATTAAGATTGTGAGGAGGAAATATTGATAGTTATCCTGATAGTACCTGCCCATAGTTTTTCTCGTCTATACGATTCCATTTGATGGATTTTGCAGTAATGATTATGTTTGTTTGAGACTTTAGGGGTAGCCAAAAGTCTAACTAAGCTGAGTAAACTGCTTCTTCTCGTGTAGATCAAGAACGGTGGCAGCTTCAAGTCAGATCCCAAATATTTAGGAAGTTGAGAGTCAGTTTCAGACCCAGGAACCGTTTTTTTATGCTGGTAACAGAGCATGACTGGAAGCCCCTGTCCCCTTATACTCACTTTTGGCCCTCCAATCGGCCTTACTCGCCTCTTTTTGTTCGCTCAACTATACTACGGTAGCATTTTTGTCGCTTGCAACACCTCCTTCTTGGGTTAATTGGATCCGATTTTCTCTTCTCTCATCTATTTATCTTTATCACCCTTCTCCCAAAAAATATCTCCATCGAGTTTCGCAAGTGGGTAAAGAGGAATGAAGTACAGCTTCCTTGTCTCACTAAAACCTAGTTGCTCTAATTCCGATAGCTACGGTGTCTGGTCGCGCTGTGCATTCTGTCCGTTCTCCACGTCCGTACCCCTGCCAGTCGCTGAGTGCACGATCATGTTATCAACTACAAATCATGCCATTCAAATGGATGTATTATCGCTTTCAATATTTCGCAGCACGAAGATAGTTTTCCAAAAACTGAACCCAGAGGTATGCGACAACAGCAAGAAAGGCATATATCGATACATGTCCAATATGGTCCGTGCTCGCATCTCGAAGCCTTGTACCCTGATTCAGCCTCTGCATCAACTGTTCCAGAAAGCGCTTCATGAGGAGCAAGTATCCCGCACCTTGTGGGAGCGATCCCTAGAACACTACACTACAGCGAATTCTTCCTTAGGGCGGTGCTGGAATGGAGGATCGCTCGTGGATGGGTCACTTTGTCAGTAAAAGCTTTCCCAAGAATCAATGAAATGCTTAGGCAGACTGTAATATCTATCCTTCGCTCGAATCAACGTCAGGCGTTCCCTTTACGCCATTTTCCCGACCCCGCCATTGCCCCCGACCTCTTAAAGTCCCACCGCGACCCCATTGCCCCCGCCGCTACCCGCTCGATCTATTTCAGCTTAGAGCCTTCATCGGCGGTAGCAGACGACACTGTCGTCATGTAAGTCGCACTTGTGGACGCCAGGAAAAAGGGCCCACAGCTCAGCCAAGACTCAGCCGATTCGAAATGTTGGAAACTCTTGAGTAATTGGAAAAGTCGGGGAATGAAAACATCACTTAAAAACTCTTTCCAGAGATATCTCTGGGGAGTATGAAGCTTTTGAATACACCATTTTGCAGCTGTATTGATCTGCGCAGTGATCAGAAGAGGCGTAATGGCAATATCTCAAAAACGCTTTTGACCATAATTTCAAAAAACGGTCCCTTCTGTAGGAGAGCGGTCCTCTCCACAAACTCTTATCTTTTACTTCCCTGTGAGTTTTCAAAAGCAGCTCTTCCCATCAATTTCTCTCACGAGCAAAAACATGAATGAAATGAATTTTTCCCCATGAATCCAAATTCACTGTGCAACTACATTTCTATTTTTTCTTGAGAATTTCGGTCCGCTCTTTGCGAAAAAGGTATCTTTCGACTCGTGATCTGCTTCGTCCTCCAACTTCAGTTCCGATATTTTATCAAGACGAGTTTTAGTTATTGCCCTGATTGCATCCAAATTCAAAGCCGAGGGATTGACGCACATATTTCATTTCGTCCAAGATCCTGAAACGTTCCGAAGACGTCGCCCTATTTAAAGTTTGAAATCGACGTCGTTGATGAAAACCCCCGGCGCCAAATACTCCATCGCCTCACCCCTTTTGTGTCCTCAACATGACCGATCTCCGCCCGTCCCTCACGATCACCAGGTCATCCTGAGGCGGCCGCTTACTCAACTCCCTGGCCCTGGTGGCCAATGGACCAACCAATTAAGATGACTACCGTAGGAAAATGGACCGGGAATGCGTTCAAGATTGGGTCCGCCTGCACTGCTTCGGAAGGCAGAAGATGCAGAGGAGGAGGTAGAAGAGGAGGAGGTAGAAGAAGAGGAGGTAGAAGAAGAGGAGGTAGAAGAAGAGGAGATAGAAGAAGAGGAGATAGAAGAAGAGGAGATAGAAGAAGAGGACGGAGAGGAGGCGGAAGAGGAGTATGGAGAGGAGGACTGGGTGGAACCGTGGAAGCCACTAGTGTACAACGGTGAGGGGTCACTGTGGAGAACAAAGGGGAAACTGAGGAAGTAACCTTTATTTATGACTCTTCTGGCAAGGATGATGAGGAGATTGAAGAGAAGGACGAGGAAGATGAGGTGGAGGGAGAAATGGAAAGTGCCGGGATAGTGGGGAGGGGGCCGGAAAGTATGGGCCAGGTGGTCCCGATTCTTGAGTGGTATGGTAAAGTCCGTGCGGTACTTAATCCGAGGCACGCTGTCGCGACCGTAATTTACAACCCAGCATGTCTGCTGCGCGGCCTTGAGCAGGCTTTTTAGGTAAATGTAAAAGGTACTGCTGGTCACCCTGTAGGATCTTGCGGGCTACAACCGACCATAAGTTTCAAATATTAAATCACCCTACATTTCACCCATCTTGGAAGGTATATCCGAGCTATCCTCAAGTTTCCAAGACAACCATAATCGACTCAAAAAGGGATGCCGATACAATAATGAGGGATGTACTGCGCTCCATAAAAGGCCACCTCAAGAATGCTCTCTCATTGCAGCATCTGTTCAGGAAGTGACCACATGTCCGTATATTAAAACATTCAAATGTCCCCCCCTCATCAGAACATTGAACTAGGGGCATTTGGTCCATGAAAAATAGAAACGATATTATTCACCGGCACCTCCTCAAGCCCAATTCTGAAATAGGGGAAAGGTTTAATTGCTTCACTCCTGCCAGATATATTCGATTCTATCCCAATGATAAAATCGAAACACAGGTCAGATGGACACGAAATTCAAGTCACGCAGTTGAAGTACCCGCTACAGTAGTCCCCAGGAAAAGCTCATGGTCCGCTTCGTACCTCTTATTTAGTTACCGTTGAAAGCCTCTGGTACCCCACCTCATACTAGAAGCTTTTAACGGTAACTATTTGGCATTAGCTGAAATCAAGTCGGTTGAGAAATAATCCAGAAAAGTTGTCGCATAGGGAGACAAAATTCTTCCAGTGCAACATTCTTTGTTAATTTTTTTTATTTGTGCAAGTAACGTTACATAGGTCCCCGTCCCGTCCCTGTCCTGTTTCCGTTCCGATCATAATTTTTTCAATTTGATTCCATATCGGAACAAGCAATCCACAAGAGTGAGATCAAGACTCTGAATTGCACCGCTAACCGATTCCTATAAATGATATCCAACCGATCGAGGCGCTGGCGACATCAACATACAATCAAAAAATCTTCCTTCAATCCTCCCAACCACCGCAGGTCAATCCCTATTCCAATAAAACCACCAATAGTCAGACGAAAATCGGTTTCCACTACCTGTCGAAACTCGAAATGCCTAGGCGATCACATGGCACGACAGCGGGGGCTGGAGGGCAGGGATCCAGGAACGATGAGCGGGTTGAATGGGCAGATCGAAGCGGACGGGCTAGGAGTGCTGAATGGGTTCAGCGGGGCGAACTGGCGGAGAAGGCTGCATGGGTTGAGCTGAGTGGGCGATCTGAGAGGAGTGAATGGGTTGGGCTGAGGGGGCGGGAGGAGCGGGTAGAATGGGGAGAACGGGTTGAACGGGGCGAACTGGCGAAGAGGACTGAGTGGGTTGAACGGGGCGAGCGGGCTGATAGGGCTGAGCAAAATGGGTGGACCGACCGAAACGGGCGACCAAAGGGCGCTGAGCAGGCTGATCAGGGTGACCAGGGTGATCGGGCTGTCCAGAATTGGCGGACTGGGCGGACTGGGCGACCGGAGGGTGTTGAGCGGACTGATCAGGGTGACCACGGTGACCGGGCTACTCAGAATTGGCGCACTGGGAGGATTGGGCAGAATGAACACATGCAGCGGAGGGTCAGTTCGCCTACCGGAGGCTCCCAGTACAGCCAAGGATACACCTCTCACACCGCATTTTCAAGTAAACATATTGTCAGTTGGACTTCTCACCAAGTACTTTACCATTAAGTTCACTCAAGATCCTCCAGCAAGCAACTATGTGAGCACAAGCGTGTTCTATCGGAGAGGATCCAACGAAATTGTGAAGATGATTGAGATCGCAGAAGATGGTCTCTATCGCTTACCTCCTCATTCACCTAAGCGTGCTAATTCATCGCAAGCCACAGTCCCTCAATTGATGCATGGAAATACCAAATCTGTGGCAGTTGCAAAGCCTAAGAAAACTCAGAAGGGATTGGCGCTTGAGTGGCACTCCAAGACTGGGCATCCTCACACGGCGAGGTACATGGAACTTGCAAGAATTTTCCCAGATGTTCCTGAGTTCGATTGTAAGACATTGGATTCGATCAAGTGCATCCCTTGTGCAGTTGCGAAAGCACAAAGAAGCCCAATCGAAGCAAGTATGCGGATCACGAATTATCCGCTTGAGCTCGTGCATGTAGATATCACTGGCAAAATGTCGACTCCGTCGACAGGAGGATCGCATTATGCAGTAGGATTTGTTGACGACCTTACCTCCAAGACGGACGTTCACTTCATCAAGAATAGAAGTGATCTATTTTCTTCCCTCAAGTACTACAAGGAAAGGACCGAAAACATCCTTCGTGCACCAATGATCAACCTTAGGCCTGACGGTGCAGGAGAGAATATATCTAATGAGGTCACTCAGTTTTGCCTTATGAAGGGTATTCCCATGGAACCTTCACCACCGCACGCTTCTTAAGCAATGGCGTAGCGGAACGTTTCATGAAAGAATTGGGCACTAGAGCGAGAGTTCTTCTATTTGATGCCAACCTTCCATTTGAGCTGTGGGCCGAAGCAATGAGTCATGGCAATTGGCTTCGCAATCGACTTCCATCAACAAGAATTGACAACAACATTCTGATACTTTTGTGGGATGCATCTGCGACGGTTAGTTTCAAAGACTTTCCAAAGTTCGGACAACAAGGGTTCGCATTCTTGTATCAATCTCCGACCCGACCTAATCGCAAGTTATCTGCAAGAGCTGTGCATGGACAATTCGTTGGAATGGAGAGCGAGTCAAGCTTATACCGCATTTATTTTCCCTCTACCAAGAAGGTTATCCGTACACGAAAGGCAGATTTTCGCATATTTCATGATGAAACTTTGCCCGGAGTATCAACTTTGCTGGACGGAATAGCACATCAGACAGCAATCGACGCAGAACTAGAAGCCGCCGAACCCTAAGCAGATGATATATTGGCGCAAGCTTTTCAAGCTTTTCGAATTCCCTTGCGCGAAGTATATGTGGCTAGGAGAAAGAAACATGACCCCAAGTTGCCTCGATCATTCCAAGAAGCTATTCAGAGCAGACCTTGGCGCGAAGCTATCGACCGCGAATTTGTCGCGTCAAAGGAGCGAAACACTTGGGAGTACGTTCCCCGTCGCTCGGATATGCACGTAATTCCACACACCTGGGTATTCCGTTTGAAGCCGTTGGACACGAAAGGAAACACGTTCTTGCACAAGGCTCGATGCGTAGTACGAGGTGACAAGCAGTCGCCCGGTTTGGACTTTGATCCTGACAACCTCTATGCTCCCGTCGCATCACACGAAGCAATTCGTATGCTACTCGCACTTGCAGCTGCCGATGGACTCATTGTCTAAGGAGGGTATTTTTGTAATGCTTGCCTGTACGGAGATATCGACACTGACATTTTCATTGAGCAGCCGACGAACTCCAGTAACATTCCTGAGAAGCCAGGATTTGTTTGTCGCTTGCTGAAATCAATGTATGGAATCCATCAAGCAGGAAAGATTTGGGGTTCAGTCTTGGTAACAACAATATTCAGCTGGAACTTCACTCAATCCAATGTTGATGCCCGAGTATTCTTCAAGAAAGTTGGTAACGAATTTGTCATCATAGTCATCGTGGTAGACGACATGAAATTCGTATCCAATTCACCCAAGCTTTTGCAACATCTCAAGGACAGGTTGAGTGCAAAGTTCGACGTCAAGTTCTTTGGCAAGTTGACCTCATTCGTAGGTTGGGAAATATTCCATGGAGAGAATGGCATCAAGATATCGCAACACAACTACGCCGATAACATCTTGAAGGAAGAAGGCCTGGGCGAAGCGAATGGCTGTTGGACACCACTTCCTACAAACGCTGATTTGTGCAGTGCTTATCCATCTGAGCAATTGCTATCGCAGTCTGATCACTCTTGGTATCATTCAACCATTGGTGCCCTCCTCTACCTTTCAGTATGCACAAGACCTGATCTGTCATTTGCAGTATGCTCTTTAGCGAGGCAAGTTCATGCGCAAACTTACCGCCATGGTGCATTATTGCGAAGAGTCCTGCGCTACTTGCCCGGAACACGAAGCCTTGGAATAGCTTATCGTCGATCCACTTCCGCCGGGAAAGAATTTTTTCAAGCATATTCCGATGCAGACTGGGCAGGAGACCAAGAGACGCGCAAGTCAACGACTGGATATGTTGTGATGATGAACGGAGCGCCGGTATCTTGGAAGAGTCAACGCCAAACAATTGTTGCGTTATCATCTGCAGAGTCAGAGTATGTTGCGCTTTCGACATCTTCGAGGAATTTGGTTTGGATTCGTAGGTTGTATTGGGAACTTTGCAACGTGATGAAATTTGATGAACGCACAATTATACCCAAGACCAATGTGTACACGGATAACACCGCGGCGCTTTCACTTGCTTTGAGTGACCAGATATCGGCCAAGAGCAAGCACATTGAAGTTAAGTTTCATCACGTGAAGGACTTGATCAAGAAGGGAATAATTGGTTTGCACTATATTTACACAGAAGATCAAGTGGCAGACTTACTTACGAAGCCGGTTGACAGACTTACCTTGGAGCGCCTAAGGTCGGTACTGCTGAACTAGTGATCCCTTGGTTCGCCAATGATCCATCGACGCAAGTAACCATTGAGTGAAACCGCAATCGTCATCAACTGTTAGGAAAAGCAGAAAGGCTTTCGGGCCACCGCAAACGTGAACCAGAGGCAATCCAAGGAGCCACACTGCAGCAGCACGGTAACCTCAGCGCATTTGGTCACTGTGTGCGACAGCAGCGAGTCTTATATGCGTGAGCGAATTTGAGAATCGACGATCCCGACGGTGAGTTTGGTTTACTGAATTTCTATTATTTTTGCGCGGAGTCTACAGAGTACAGCAATGCATGATCGTTGGGAGCAGCTCGTCTGCTGAACAAAAGATTAGCCGAGTCAAGGGCAACCTGTGTGCCGAGTCAGGGGTTACACTGCCGAGTCAAGAGCAAACTAAAGACGCCGAGCGAAGGGCGCACTCTCTGGAGTATAAATGACGAAAGGGCAAACAAGACGCCGAGTCAAGGGCGCACTCTACGGAGCTAGTTTTCGTCGAGTCAAGGACGAAGCTGTCGTTGAGGAGGGGTGAGAAGTGCACCCCTGTCGTGCAACGACAGCAATGCCCGAGGATGGGCAAAGCCGGGTCCGACAAGGGACCAGTAATGAGTACAATTGGTCCAGGAGGATTTAGGACACAGTTCTAATTAAGTACCCAGCTGGGTCAATAAAGAGTGAGTCTACAGCGTCGGTCGAGACAGCGACCGAACGCGAGGACGATCACCTTTGCCTCCAACTTTCAAAAAGAAATTTAATTATCCTGCCCTATCGATTTGTGATTACGCAAGAACTCTGGGGCTAATCCTGGGAGTATTACAGTGGGAGAGCCATGGGCCATCGGGTAGTAGCAGCCCTCTCCCAAAGCACAATCCGACACACCAGTCTCTGCAACTGTTCCAGGATGAAAAAGGGAAGGATTAAGGACTTTTCTAAGTCCGAATGCCGTACGAGAGCAACAAACTGGAGGCAAGAACTTATCTACATCGCTAGAAAGAGACTAGGAATAGCTGATTCCGCTTTTACAAGACCTTTGGCTGTTCTTCTCACTGCGCAGAAATTCGTGCAGCCTGGCGAAGATTACGTGAAAATTGTCCTTCAAAGTAGAGGAATTTGCTTATCATCCTTTACCTTCAATTTTAACGCCTTCGGTAATCAAGAATGCCTACGTATGTTTAAATTTGAGAAGGAGCACGTCGAGTTAGTAACGGCAATTGTTGGATGGCCAGTCACGCAAACGGCTACGAAAAGAAAACGTTATTCCGTTGATGGTGTAATGGTCACCTGTGTGATATTACGAAGGATGGGAAGCCCAGCTCGGGGTCAGATCAGGAGATGATGTTCGGTAAATATGGGTCCTATCTGTCGGAAATATTTTGGGAAGGGTTGGAGTGGCTTTTGGCAACAAAAAGATCTCTTCTTACGATAGGATTGAGCTCTGAGTTTATGATTCGTCAGACAAATTTGTATGCCGAAGCTATTCAGGCGAATACAAACGGGCTTACAAACTGTGTTTGTTTTATCAATGGTACTGTCATTGGCATCGCCAGACCTAGCGGCAGCCAAATGATGCAGTTGGTCGCCTTCAACGGGCATAAGAGAAAACACGTGATGAAGTTTCAGTCTGATACAGCACCAGGAGGAGTCGTTTTACATGAATTAGGTCCTGTGGAGGGACGCAGACATGAATGGACTTTATGTATCCGTAGTAAGATGGAGGAAGTGCTGCCGTCGGTGTTAACGGTTGAAAATACTCAATACTGCATATATGCGGACTATGGGTACAACCTCAGATGGTTTTGTGAGGTTTCTGACGACGGTAACAACTTGCAACTACATCAGACAGCATTTAACAAGGGTATGCCGATTGTCCGTGTGTCTGTTAAATGTATTTTTGAGGAAATCAAAGCGTACTTCACTACTGTGGACTTTGATAGGGGTAAATCGGCGGATGAAGAGATCCTTAGAACCAATTACCCTGAGAAGGAGGTGTTGCGAGCGACAAAAGTGCTACCGTGGTATTTTTGAACGAACAAAAGGGAGTGTATATAGAAGAGAGTTGAGGAAGCTACAAGCAAGTATAAAAGGGGCAGGGTCTACCAACGACGCTCTGCGACCAGCGTAAGAAAACGTTTTCTTGGGTCTGAAGTTGACTCTCAACTTCCTACTACTCTGGACTTGGCTTGAAGTTGTCTGCCAACTTGCTTGACCTCTCCATGAGGAAGCAGTTTACTCAGCTTATATAGACTTTTGGCTACCCTTGAAGTCCGAACAAAACAACAGAAGGTACCAGACAATGCACAGAAACAATTTGTGTGGATGACATACTCTAAACAAAAGATACTTAAGAAAATAACAATCAATGAGGTTCCCTTATTTCCCATTCTCTAAATCGGATCCAAACAACTCCTCTAAGATATCCATGCTGTCCAAGCAGTCCCCAAAAATATCTGCGAATGGCTCACAGCTCTCTATTCCCCCTGGGAGATATCTAGATTACTAAAGATATCTCCATCCGGTTCCATCGTGGGCATAACTTGATCCATACTCTCCATTCCAGGCCCCACCAGTCCAATACTTTCCATGTCCCCTGTTCCCTCCTCCTCCTCCTCCTCCTTCTCCAGAGCCTCGTACACTAGCTCAGGGGCTAACCATTCCTCGAAGGACTCCCCGCTCTCCTCCTCGACCTTCTCAGCCTCTCCCTCACTTACCTCCCTCGCTTCTTCTTCTATGAAGAGGCGGCGAACGAACTCGATGATTTGCTTCTTTGTTTGCCGCCGGATGTAGTCGTCGGCATCGGTTGGCCCGTAGGCGGCGAGAAGAAGACGAAGGCCATTGATGGGACGGGAAGGGCAGTTTTTGGAAACAGGGATAGAAGGGCGAAGGTTGTTCATTTTGATAGACGTTGGGGAATGGGAGGCAATGTAGGGTGTTTTGGGTGTGTGGGGGAGAGGGGTGATGAGTAAAATGATCGGGGGCATTTGGAACTTAGAATAAAGGGGTTTTAATAGGCTCCCGGGGCAGGTTCTATAGATTAAGAATAGGTAAAATAAATCTGCAAGGGATTTTGCAGTAGTGCATTTGCGCCCTTTTCCCAAAAAGGCGAATTTGGTGGAGGAGGTAAGCTAAAGGGGAAAAGGGACTTGATTCGGGGTCGATTCAGAGGGTTAAATACAGTATAAAAATATGTAGATATAATGGAAGAAAATTTGGAAATGACGGTGGGAGAAGTTAGGGGCGGGATCGTTGTAGGTTGCTGGATTACACGAAGGGAGGACCATTTCCTGTATTACATGAAGGGAGGTTCATTTCCTGTATTACATGAAGGGAGGACCATATTTTGTATTACAGACTTTAAGAGGAAAATTAAGGTAATAAAATCTCCATTCGGATCACTTTATTTTTCTTCAATTCTGTTGTACAACATTAAAGTTTGCCTTTACCCTCCGCAGACGTCGCTGTATTTCTCTTGTCCACCACCATCTATTCACGAGTATCTACAGCTATCATGTTTGCACTCATGAAGTAAAAGTATTTTACTTGTGAGTTCGCGGCCCCGAGGAGCGAGGAAGCCAGGCAGGTTTGAGGCAGATTCTTAGCTTCCGCAATGGTAACTGAAACGCAAAAAAAACAGAACAACGGGATTTCACTTGCGAGAAAATGCCTCCATGAAGAGCTTGAACTTTTCTAGTTCAGCTCGTAGCGGCTCTCAATGCGATCCTTTTCATGTTAGGATGACTCAAACGCGAGCCTCTCCCGTTCTAGCTTCACACGGTCCTTATCGACTTCAACCCTTGCAATATCGGCGTCCCTAAGATGCATCGCAAACATATCCATCTCACTAACTACGAGAGCGTCAGGGTTGGTTCGTGGTGCCTTGCGAGGACGCTCAGACGTTACTCGCTCCCTTGATGTACCCGGGCTTCCGTCCTCAGAGTTATCAGAGCCGGAGCCGGAGCGATTAGTCGCCATGTTCATGAGCTCCTTCCTAACCCTTTCCCTCTCCTCATTCAGCTCCCTAGTGGCCCGCTTCTCCGTTCCCTTCCAAGCTTCCATATCCTCCCTAGCCTCATGCATCATTAGCTGAAGCTCTTCCATTTCTAAAAATTCCTCTCCAAAACCCGAACGAAGCTGATCGCGTTTATCAGACCTGTCGAAACACGTTTGAAGTCTCTTGTGCCTGTCTTGGGCGCATTTCGTAGAAACCTTCTGTTTGATGCGCGGGTTTGCGTTGACCTTTCCCGCTACCACCTCAAAGCACTTTGACACGTTACTGTAGGAAGCTATATGGGCTATAGCGGCCGCCACCTCCCGAACGATGATTAGATCATCTTCAGGCGAGAACCTTGAATGGCGTCCTTATTTCTCCTTGTCGTGGGAGGAAGGCGGAGTTAAAATTATCTGAGCACCGGATTCAGGCTCGACGGTGGGTTGCGGATGTCGAGCGTCGCTGGATTGCTGAAGCACGAGTGGGGTTGGGGGAATTGGGGGTGGGGTGAGTGAGGGGGGAGTGGGGAAAAGGTACCGGCTGGTGAGGCAGCTTTGGTTCTTTACAGGTAAGTTGCCGAGCCAAGAACTTGTGCACAGTTGTTTTCCTGCGTAAAAATTCCTCACAGATGTTCACTAGCTACTGAGATTTCAGGGGTGTTCGTCAAAAGAGAATTGCAGAATTCTGCAATTGAATTACAGTCTGCAATTCTGGGCCCAATTTTAGTCATGTTTTAATCTGAAAAGTATCTGCGTAAACCAACTATTGACTCTAAAGGGGAGGGAGGGGGAGGCACAGAGAAACGCATATTAGAGAAATTACGCTTAAAGAAATTCTGAAATAATTTTGTGCTCGTGATAAAGTTGACAATTCTGAAAAACAGTGAAATTTATTTCTCATGCGGGCAGTAGTATATTTACACTGGCCGCTTTGCTTATCAAATAATGAGTATTACAGTACGTACTAGTACTCGATGACACTATGATTTAATCCCGCCCATCCAGACAAGACGAGGTCGGCTCAAGGACTTCACTCAAAACAAGTGCTTCAATCGCCCTCGTACCTGGAAACTGGTTCTCCTGGTAATCACCAAGCGCTGCTTCACAGACAGATAATCCCCTTCTCCTGTACACCTGCAATTACGACGGTTACAAACAAATTTGGCTACATCCGACAAAATCTTCACAACCTGCTAAACCGCACTAACAGGATCATCGGATCCAATTTTCCTTTCAGCTTCAATTCTCTCAGCAATAAAGATTGCTTAAGCCTCTTTCGGTTCAAAAAAAACATATAAGGAAGGTATTGTATATACTTGATTGGCTTCCATCGCAGGCTGCCATCACAAGAAAACGGTATTTCTTAGATCCGATTCTTGTTTGCTGCGTTTTGTTACGGAGATTAGCGACTCCATCACACTGAACTGATCTAGAAGTTTTATTCGGCAAGCACTCATTTCGGCTGTCTGAGATTTTTTGGGAGGGAATGGAGTGGTTCCTAACAACAAGAGTCAACCTTTTATCTGTAGGTTTATCAAATGTTTTTATCCAGAGACTGGGTGCCCTTTACTGCGAACGAATTCGATCCAAGTTAAACGGTTTGACGAACTGAATCGGTTTTATTGATGGTACGTTAATTTGAATTGGGCGTCCAAGCGGGTCACACATGTTACATCTGGTAGTCTACAATGGGCATAAAAGGAAGCACGCTATAAAATTTCAGACAGTGACAGGACCAGATGAGATGATTCTACATGCATATGGACTATTAGAAGGACGTCTTCATGATTGGACACTCTGGTGACGAAGTGGACTAGAGGACGTCCTACCCACCGTGTTAGAGACAAATGGAAAGAGTTTTTGCTTTTACGGGGATTCTGGCTATAACCGACGATGGCTCCTAGAACTCCCTTATCAAGGAAGCTATCTGCAGGCTCATCAGTCTACCTTCAATATGGGAATGTCAAAAGGTAGAGTCACGGTCAAATAGGGTTTTAAAGAAGTAAAGGCTTACTTTACAACCTTAGACTTGAAACGGAAAATGAAGGTATTGGAATCACCAGTTGGGTCTCTATATCTGGCTTACATGTTTCTGAACAACATACGTAACTGCATGTATCCGTAGTAGACGTATAAATACTTCAATTGCCCTCCTCCTTCGTTGGAGGAGTACATATCCCTTTCCGACAATGTGGAGTAATTATGTAGCCGCTTCCCTAAACTCTCCTCTATCTGGGGTTATGCAGTAATTCTCTGCAAGTTAATTTGGCAATTACTACCTTTAACAAGTAAATAGAAAGGCCCCCTTCTAAAACAGAGCTAAGAAACCGTCGCGGACCATGTCTTACTGCTTCCTTGAAAATATCTCCATCATGATGCGAAACCTCGCCGATTCTAATTCTTGATTTGCTTTCAATTGTGCACGGCGCTCTTCCCTTTCCTTCCATTTTTCACTGGTCTCTATTGCCAGCTTTTCTTTTTCGAAAGCAAGATTCTCTTTATCTAGCTCAAACCGAGCTAAGTTAGCATCCCTCAAATGTATTGCAAATCGCTCTATCTTCTCAGTTAGGCCCATTACACGCTGCATTTTACAAGGGCGTGCCGCCGAGGACTCGGCAGCACTAGCCTTTCCGCTTTCATCATCTGTGTCCGACACTCGCCTGCTTCTCGCCATGCTGGCTAGCGCTCTTCCAAAGCGGCCTTTTTTTTCATCTAGTTCCTTTTCGTGCTGATTCTCTGCCTTCTTCTTCGCGTCAACGTCATTTCTAGCTTTCCTACACATTAGCAAAAGCTCATTCATCTCTACAGCCTCCCTACCTACGCCTGATTGAAGTTGATCCCTTCTGTCAGATTTATCGAAGGTAGCTTGTAATCTTTTGTATCTGTTCTGTACGCATCTTCCCGTCACTTTCTACCGCAGTAAAGTATTTTCGTTAGCATGGTCTGCAGCTTCCTCAAATTTTATGGAACCCTTCCCATACGTTGCAATGTGCGTCTTAGCTGCTGCTACTTCTGGAATGAGAGTGAGATCCTCAGCGGGAGAAACCCTTGAATTCCGTCCTTTCTTTTCTTTTCTTTGGGTCACTTCGACCACCTCAACTTCTCCTAGCAACGATAGAGAGAGCGCAGCCAATACAGTTACAGCCGTTGGTAACACGTACAACGTGGCAGTGGAGGATTTCAACGTGGGGCAGGGAGCCAGCACGGAATCGGAGGGTGCCACTACGGCGGGGGATGTTGCCGAGGGAGCGGGGGTGGGTGACAGCACAGCGGGGGGGAATATCAACACAGGTGGGTGCGGTTTCAACACAGCGGGTGAGGGTGTTACAGCGGCTGAAAGGGATGTAATGGCGGCGGAGGGGCTCGTTAACTTGGTGGGAGTGTATATCGTAGCGGCGGGGGGTAGTTATCTTGGCAGGGTTGGATGATAGCAAGACCGGGGAGGGTGTCAGGTTGGTGGGGGGGGATGTATTTGCGGCAGGGAAGGTTTTTATCTTGGCGGAGTGGATGTGGAAATGGCGGGGGGTTGTTAACTTGGTGGGGAAGGTCGTCATGACGGCTGGTGAAGTTGTTAACTCTGCGGGGGAGGGTGCTCGCAAGGGAATCAGCACTGCGGAAATTGGTATCAACGTGCTGATGAGGGATTTCTTCGCGGCTGGAGTGCATCTTACGAAAGCTGAACGGGGATTTGAATACCTGGGGAGACGATTGTGACGCATCCGGGGGACGTGAAAACGAGGCTTAAGGAGATTAGATGTCCGAAGGAAGGAGTGTGAAGGAGAAATCTTTAAGGAGGATGCCCCATGAGTTCGATGTAGGTGAACTACCAAAGAGAAATCTCGCTCCAGATGGCACCTGTTGCTGGGGGCTTCCATAGAGAATAGCGTTCGTAGATTTGTCGGGGATAGAGAGGGTTAGTTTGGGTCCCTGTTGGGAGTCGATAGGGTTTTGTGATGTGATGGGGGAGTGGTGAGTGATTTGGTACGGATTTGAAGGGCATCCAGATGTTGGGCTCCCGCTAAATGTATTCTCATGGGTCTTCACTAGCAGGCGAAATTTCAGCACTCTTCGTCACGTGTAAAACGGCTTTTTTTCACTAAGTTGTGACAGTATGTCTTTATTTTGTGTAGTTTAGTCATATTTAATTCTGAAAGTCAGTGTGTAAGCCCACTAGTATCGGAATTTGGAAGATATTTTTACAGTTTCTGAATTTGCGAGATATTTCTAATTTGGATGAGTTTGGCAAAATCCTGGGTTGATTTTTCTATTTTAAGATACGGTGTCAAAAATAGGTGACATTACTGTACACATCCAAGGTCGTCATACTTTTCGAAGATTTCGCCATATTTAAAGTTCGAAATCGACGTCATTGAGGCAACCCACTGCCATCAACTACCCATCGGTTCACCCCTTCTTTTGGCCCTTAACATGACCAATCTCCGCCCTTCCCTCACCATCACCAAGTCACCCCGACGCCGTCGTCCACTCAACGCTTTGGACCTGATGGCAAATGGTTCAACCGCCTAAGATGATTACTATAGTAGGTTGGACCGGGAACGAGTTCGGGAGTGGGTCCGCCGTAACTGCTTCGAGGGGGCAGAAGAAGCAGAAGAAATGGAGGAGTGAGAAGAGGAGTGAGAGGAAAAGGAGGGAGAAGGGGAGAACTAATCACCATCTGGATATATTTCTCTATAACGTATGCTGCCTCCGACGCATGCTGGTGAAAATGAACAGCCTGGCTTCTCACATGCATCACGTATGAATGCTGCTCTTCTCTGCGATTGCCCAACAGATTTTTTGTCCATTTGCTTCATTGCCAATTTCCGACAAGTAGTGGGCCACAATAGTGGCATTAGTCTCCAATAAAGCTTGTTGGTTTGTCGGTCTCTCCTCTACTTGCTGGTAGAGTGAGGTATCATCTGTCGCTGCTAAATATTTCCCGTACATGGACAATATCATACAAGTTGACTGGGTAGCAGGCAGCATATACGGTACAGTAAATAAACCACCCAGTTTCCCTGTGCAGACTGATGTGAATTCTGTATTCGAAGACTTAGTTCCATTTTCGCCATCTTTACAACAAAATGCAACACATAAAGCTAGTTTTTGGCCATTGGCGTCCTCAAAGAGTACGTTAGGGTCGGAAATTCGTAAATAAATGGAGAGAGAGAAAGGGAGAGAGATTTTTACTAACACATGGGCATATCAGGACTACCGAATTACGGAGCAGGGTGGTATACCTTCCTGCAGGTGATGGTAATCGAAGTATGTTTTTGGACGAAGGAACTGAGAAAGAGAGCCTCGGTCCCAGCACCAAAAAAGCCGTAGATATCGAAACCCATTGGGTAGAATACATATAAAGATCGTGGCAAAGGGCGCGATACCTGTCGTTCTGGTCAGCTTCTGCTTGAGAAAGGACAGAAATTGCATTGAAGACTGTGGAATGGGGGATGATCACAGTCACATCATATCCCTGTGAGCGGGGACCGAACTGAGGTTCGTCAGTGAAGATATCGAGGCGATGAAAAAGTGAAGAAGACAGAGCGGAATCCTGGGGAAATTCCCATTCTCATACGGGGCGGAGAACGATGGAGAGAGTAGTGAGTTCAGGGAAAGAAGATCGCGGAGCAGATTGTGACGGCGAAGGGGGCGATCAGCACAGGAGCAGGAAATAGCATGATGCCCGAGAATGGCGGTGCAAACGAGCTAGAAAAGCGTAGATCTTGCACGAAGTTTCACTCCCATTTTAGTTGGGCTGACACTATATTCAGTACTCTGATAGGGATCTCTTTGGCCTATAGTGTTTAGAGACCACAGCTTTACAACTGAAGCTCATGTGCTCAGCTTTACCGAGAAGGTTCGCAAGAGCACTGCATTTTTGAGAATCAAGGAGCAGAAGCAACCCAAACCCTATATTCCGTTCTCTTCGGGACTAGTTGCAGCCAGCTCAGGCATAGTCCCCTTTTTCTTTTATCGACGCCTTGCAAAGTTGCCACGGCTTCTGCGATGGCCACCACTCCCTTTTCTCACCATCTCTTGAATCACCTCACCGAGCACCACCGCCCCGCCTCCGACAATATTGTTCTGCACATACCCAGCGTTCCTCTCTGTGCCGTCGCGCTCGCCGTTCTTCATCTGCTGCGTCAGAGTACCCTTCACAAACACTCCTCAATCCGATTCGTTTGCACGCTTTCTTGGGCCCTTTTCCTGCCCTTGGCCCGGCTCCGGCCCATGTTTCGACTGTGCTTTCCACAATCATACCGGCTGCATCTGGCATGGCTCGAACCCCTCGACCTTTCACCCGTCTCTTTGCCACTATCCGTCGCATTCTCATGCCCGCCGTTGCTCCTGAAATTCAGCCTCCTAGATCGCCCATTCGACTTTCCGAAGATATTCTCATCGCTGTCACACTCCGGCAATTGCGACACACGGGGCAACCCATCCCATTCGGACCACTGATCCATGTTTTGTTGCCACCCTTCGCTGGACTGTGACCCGTCGGGAATTTCTGGAACCTCTTCCCCGATTGATCCTCCACGCACAATATACCTGTCCTTATCGCTCGCTCGATCAACGCAATCGTAGTACTTCTCATCATCGCTAGAATGAGAGGTGTATCCTTGGCTGTACTGGGAGCCTCTGGTAGGCGAACTGACCCTCCGCTGCATGTGTTCATTCTGCCCAATCCTCCCAGTGCGCCAATTCTGAGTAGCCCGGTCACCGTGGCCACCCTGATCAGTCCGCTCAGCACCCTCCGATCGCCCAGTCCGCCCAGTGCGCCAATTCTGGACAGCCAGATCACCCTGGTCACCCTGATCAGTCCGCTCAGCGCCCTTCGGTCGCCCGTTTCGGTCGGTCCACCCACTTCGCTCAGCCCTATCAGCCCGCTCGCCCCGTTCAACCCACTCAGTCCTCTTCGCCAGTTCGCCCCGTTCAACCCGTTCTCCCCATTCTACCCGCTCCTCCCGCCCGCGCAGCCCAACCCATTCACTCCTCTCAGATTGCCCACTCAGCTCAACCCATACAGCCCTCTCCACCAGCTCGCCCCGCTGAACCCATTCAGCCCTCCTAGCCCGTCCGCTTCGATCTACCCACTCAACCCGCTCATCGTTCCTGGATCCCTGCCCTCCAGTCCCCGCTGTCGTGCCATGTGATCGCCTAGGCATTTCGAGTTTCGACAGATAGTGGAGACCGTTTTTCTTTTGACTATTGTTGGTTTTACTGGAATAGAGATTGACCTGTGGTGGTTGGGAGGATTGAAGGAAGATTTTTTGATTGTATGTTGGTGTCGCCAGCATCTCGATCGGTTGGATTTCATTTATAGGAATCGATTAGCGGTGCAATTCAGGGGTTTGGTCTCTCTCTTGTGGATTGCTTGTTCCGATCTGGGATCGAATTGAAAAAACTTATGATCGGAACGGAAACAGGACAGGGACGGGACGGGGACCTATGTAACGTTACTTGCACAAAATAAAAAAACTCACCGAAGACTGTTGCACTGGAAGAATTTTGTCTCCCTTTGCGAACTTTTCTGGATTATTTCTCAACCGACTTGATTTCAGCCAATGTCAAATATTTGCCGTTAAAAGCTTCTGGTATCAGGTCGGGTACCAGAGGCTTTCAACGGTAATTAAATAAGAGGTACGAAGCGGACCATGAGCGTTTCCTGGGGACTACTGTAGCGGGCACTTCAACTGCGTGACTTGAATTTCGTGTCCATCTGACCTGTGTTTCGATTTTATCATTGGGATAGAATCGAATATATCTGCCAAGAGTAACGCAACTAAACCTTTCCCCTTTTTTAGAATTGGGCTTGAGGAGGTGCGAGTGAATGATATCGATTCTATTTTTATGGACCAAATGCCCCTAGTTCAATGTTCTGATGGAGGGGGAACGTTTGAATATTTTAATATACGGAAATGTGGTCACTCCCTAAACAGATGCTGCAATGAAAGAGCATTCTTGAGGTGGCCATTTATGGAACGCAGTGCATCCCTCATTATTGCACCGGCATACCTTTTTGAGTCGACTGTGGTTGTCTGGGAAACTTGAGAATAGATCGAATGCATCTTCCAAGATGGGAGAGATGTGGGGCGATTTAATATTTGAAAGATATGGTCGGTTTTGGCCGGCAACATCCTACAGGGTGACCAGTAATACCTCTTCCATGTACCTAAAAAGTCTGCTCAAGGCCGCCCAGCAGACATGCTGCGTTGAACGTAACGGTCGCGGCACCGTGCCTCTGAGTAAGTACCGCACGGACCTTACCATATGCATCCATCGCCCTAACGACTACGTTCCGCGCGACGTCGGTTAGCATCCTATAAGTGTCCGGGTACCAACCTCCGAGAGTAGATATAGATGATAGGGGTAAATCGTTGGGAGAAGAGATACTCAGAACCAAATACCCCAGGAGGGAGGTGTTCTAAGTGAGAAAAATGCTACTGTCGTATATTCAAGTGATCAAAAAGGGTTGGGTAAGGACGACAGTGAAGAGGGCTACAAGCAAGTATAGAATGGGCAGGGGCTACTATTCATGTTCCCTGACCAGGGTAAGAAGAATAGTTCTTGGGTCTGAAGTTGACTCTCAACTTCCTACTTCTCGGGACATGACTCGAAGTTGTCTGCCAACTAGCCCGACCTCCACAAGAAGAAGCAGTTTACTCAGCTTATATAGACTATTTGGCTAACTCTAAAGTCTCAAGACAAGCATACTAAGAACCACAAAAAGCATCAAATGGAATCGTGTGAACGAGAAAGACTGAAAGCAGATACCATCAGGATATATTTCAAGATTTCTTCCTTGATATCTTAGCCATCTAGATCAGATCCAAAAAAGTAACACAAATATCCATTCTACCCAAGCAGTCCCCACAAATATCCGCGAACGGCTTGCAATTCTCTACGTACTCCTGAGAAATATCTAAACCACTGAAGATGCCCCCATCCGGTTCAAGAGTCGGGACCACCTGTTCCATACTTTCCGGCCCCCTTCCCCACTATTCCAGCACTTTCAATTTCTCCCTCCACCTCGTCCTCCTCGTCCTTCTCTTCATCCTCCTCATATTCCTTGTCATTAGAGTCAGAAATAAAGGTTACTTCCTCAGTTTCCCTTTCGTTCTCCACAGCAAACCCCGACCGTTCTACGCTAGTGGCTCCCATGGTTCCACCCAGTCCTCCTCTCCATACCTTCTTCCACCCCCTCTCCCTCCTGTTCCTCTACCCCTCTCTTTCTACCTCCTCTTCTTCTGCCTCCTCTTCCTCTACCTCCTCCTCTGCATCTTCTGCCTCCCGAAGCAGTGCCCGCGGACCCACACCCGAACGCAATGCCGGTCCATTCTCCTACAGTAGTCATCTTAATTGGTTGGTCCATTGGCCATCAGGGCCAGCGTGTTGAGGGGGCTGCGGTTTCAGGATGACTTGGCGGTCGTGAAGGACGGGCGGAGGTTGGATTTGTTGAGGACAAAAAGGGGTGAGCCGATGGAGTAGTTGGTGGCAGGGTTTTTCCTCAGCGACTCGATTTCGAACTTTAAATAGGGCGACGTCTTCGGAACGTTTCAGGGTCTTGGACGAAATAAAAATGTGAGGCCATCCCGCGGCTTTTAATTTGGATTCAATCAAGGCAATAACTAAAAATCAGCTGGATAAAATATCGGAACTGAAGTTGGAGGATGAAGCGGATCACGAGTCGAAAGATATCTTTTTCGCAAAGGGAGGACCGAAATTCTCAAAAAAATAGAAATGTAGTTGCACATTGAATCTGGATTCATGGGGAACATGGGGGCAATGATTTGGTTCTTTAATTTTTGAAAGGTGCTTTTCGGCTATCCCCCGGTGTATGCTAGACATGTTCAGGACAGTGAATCTGGATTCATGCGGAAAATGGGCGCAATGATTTGGTTCTTTAATTTTTGAAAGGTGCTTTTCGGCCATCCCCCGGCGTATGCTAAAAATGTTCAGGACAATGGGTAATGTGAGTCATGTGCCTAAATGGCTGGCTCGAAGCCTGTCAGCAGGCATGATGCATTACACATCACTGCTGCTGTCGCGGGAAAAATTAGGGGGAACTTTTGGGTGTTTTACTCTTGGAAAGTATATCCGATCTATCCCATGTTCCAGACAACCATATTCGACTCAAAAATGGTATACCGACACCGTAATGGGGAAGGAACTACGCTCCTTAAAATGCTACCTTCAGGCCAGCCATCAAGCAGGCCGTATTGGACATGACGGCTGCTGCATTTCATGATTTTATTCGTGAAATAAATTCATGGGAAGAGCTGATTTTGAAAGCTCACAGGGAAGGAAAAGACAGAAGTTTGTGGGGAGGACCGCCCTCCTACGGAAAGGACCGTTTTTGCAACAACACATGCTACCGAAGTCTAACAGTTTTTTTTGTCCGCAGCGGCACCCGGCTGCGCACGGCTACTCTCTGTGCGCACATCTTCCTCTTCCTCTGTTTTCTCTTGGCTTCCTTACCCCCACCGCGGTATGTACGTGTCCTCTTCTGCGTGGAAATTGTCACGCGATTTTTGTGTCGCGCTCAGGGTCGCTAGTTGATTGGCCCGGTGTGCTCGTACAGTATACAGTACTACTGTATACTTTACTAGCGGGAAGTGGGCTCGTACAGTGTACAGTAGCAGTGTACACTGTACTTGCACATTTATGAGTGGAAACCCGGACCGGCCGCCCCTATAAGATGACGCTATAGCTGTCGGATTCGGAGGGAACGGGAGTTAGGTTCGGCTTGGCCGAAAAAAAAGCAGAGAGAGACAGAGTAAACAGAAACAAGCATTTCATGGTACCGCATTCAAGGTTGACTATGTACATGAACGATTCCCTTAGACCCCACGTTTCCTTCAACGATTCCCCTTCTTCCGACGTCGCGCGTCTCCTTTTCGCGTACGAGAATGTAGTCATGCGCGGAAAAAACGACGAGGAAAAGGCGCTCCAGATCCTTTGCCATCTCCAAGGCGCGGCTTTTGAGCGTTACTACGAGGATTTTGCGAGAGACGAAGCATTGGTGGAGGAGGCGAAGGACTAATCGATCGTTAAGGCCAAGCTCATCGAGGAGTTTGGGAAGACTCTGAAGCCAGAAGAAGAACTACAGAAGGCTATAAACGCTAGGTTGAACCCGAAGGATGTAATGGGCTCCCTGGTGCAGTTGGATGCTCTATAAAAGAAAGAGGGAATCAACGATACCGCTTCTTTCGGCCTGTTTCGGAAATCAGTGGCAGAGTATCATGACATAGCGCAGTTCGGAATTTTTAGAGCCCCTTCGGACTACAAGGGGCTCAAGAAGGCAATTACGTACTTCGTAAGTGGAAAGAAGACGTTCTATGGGGAAGGAAGTCAAGGATAATCGTCAAGTGAAGCGCCGAAGAAGATCCTGCAGAGTCCAGATGCTCTTAGTTCTCAGCATCTGGAAAATAAGGTGGAGAAGTTGGCCGACCAATTTTCTGAATTATCGTTGCTCGTGAAGAAGCAATTCGACGGGACGAGACCGCCAATGAAGACGGATGCGGATTATTTTTGCAGCTATTGCAACCAAAAGGGCCACGGAGCGAGCCGTTGTCCGCATAATCCACATCGAGATACGCGCTGTACAATTTGTGGGAGAAAAGTAAATTCGGAAGCAACATGCTGGTCCAAGAACCCCCGTGGTGATGATCAGCGGGAGGAGTTGGTAGGGCCCGGTCTGAGTCTGGAGAAGAATTGAAAATGAAAAAACGGAAGGAAGAGGACAAGGTCGCCGTTGTTCAGGAATCTCGCAAAAAGGACGTGGTTGCCGCGGCGAAGAGAAGTGCGGACGGGCAGGCCCTCCCGAAACAGCGGAGGGATAACTTGATGGATCTTGATGCCATCTTGAACAAGGCCCCTGCTAATCGTCCGCCGATGATGGCTCCTGTCCCAAAGAAAAAGACTAAGAGAGGAAATCGCAAGTCGAAGAAGAAATCAGGTGGACTTCAGGATCATGTAGGGAAGTAAAACGTGATCACTGAACTGGCTTCTGCTGCCACAGGAATGAACTTCGGCCAACTGTTGCGCGGGAATGCCGAGGAGGCCACAAAATTTTTAAGGAGATTGTTACCCAAGAGATTACCGGTTACACAGGCGTCGATGGTCAACTCTTCAAGAGGTCCACGCCGACACAAGGTAGTAGCCGTGAAGTTGTATGGAACGTAGACTCATGCCCTTTTGGACACGGGTGCAGTTCCTAACCTGATCTCTTGGGGCCTCTGCAAAAGGCTTGCCCTCACCCTGACGGAAACCGATCGTCAGGTGACAGTAGCAGATGGAACTGTCGCCGGCGAGTGACAGTAGCAGATGGAACTGTCGCCGAGGTTCTTGGTTGTCTCAAGGGAGTGCCGGTTTCTTATGGGTCAATGGTTGTGCACCTTGAGTTCCTGGTTGTCAACAATGCTCCGTTTGACGTTATTGTTGGAAGCCCGACTTTGGAAGCCCTCCAGACGCGCATCGATTATGCACTCCAACAGGTCACTTTGGTTATTGGAGATGAAGAAATTGTGTTGCCATTCATCAACGAGCCGTCCAGAATCAATGGGGCTCAGACGGATAGTGAGGACTTCACGTCCCCCAAAGGTTCAGACGATGAGGAATCTCTCCACTCTTTTTCGTCGTCTAGCGAAAGCGATGGTGGATCGGATACCGAACAAGACCTGGTCTTAGCTATCATTAACAAGGAACCATACGAGCCTGATCTACCTCGCTCGACGAAGACTGAAGTTAAGAAGGAGGTAAAAGAGGAGGTGGACCGCTCGGCTCTATTGGCCTCGAAGCTGGACCACCTCGAAGAGAAGAATCAGAAGGAGCTTGCGAGAGCTCTCAAGGAAACGGATGTCATAGCTTGGGAGATTCACGACCTGGAGCCTGCTAATGTGCCGATAGTACATTCTTTCGAGTTGACGGAAGAGAAGCCGATACATTCGAAGGCCCGCCGAATGCCGCCGAGGCATAACGAGGTCATAAGGAAAGAAGTGAAGGAATTATTGGAAGCGGGAATCATTACGCCGTCAAGGTCCGCCTGGTCCTTTCCGGTCGTGATAGCCACGAAGAAAGACGGAAGGCCCCGGTTCTGCGTCGATTACCGTCAGTTGAACAGGGTGATGAAGCCAGACCGCTGGCCGCTGCCGAAGATAGAAGAAATCTTCGATGAACTCTCTGGGCAGAGTTCTTCACAACATTGGACCTTTACACAGGGTCCTGGCAGGTTAGGATGTCTGAGGCTTGCAAGGAAAAGACGACATTTGTCTCTCGATATGGAACGTACAAGTTCGAGGTAATGCCGTTCGGGTTCATGAATGCTCCAGCGAAATTTCAAAGGATTATGGATGATGTCCTTCGCGGGTTTTCTAATCTTCTCGAAGACATTGGAGGAACACATAGCTCATTGCAAGGAAATGTTCAGGAGGATAAAAGAATCGAAACTGAAATTAAAGATAACCAAAGGCAGCTTTGCTCAATCAGAAGTGGAGTTGCTTGGTCACATCGTTAATTCAAGTGGTGTGAAGGTGGATCCCGACAAGATCAAAGATATTTTAGAAGCTCCGGTGCCGAAAAAAGTGACCGAACTCAGGAGTTTTCTGAGACTCGCGGAGTACTACCGACGGTTCATAACGGTGTTTGCCGACAGCTAAGCAGTGTTGCACGCGGCGACGTCTGTTAAGAATGCTTTCGAGTGCACTCTGGATGTGCAAGAGGCCTTTGAATACTTGAAGGGGAAACTGACTACCCCTCCAGTATTGGCGTTTCCGGATTTCAATTCTCCTTTTCCTGTGGAAACAGACGCCTCTTCGGCAGCCATTGGGGTTGTTCTCTCGCAGAAGAAAGAAGACCGGAAAGTAAATCCCATTCAGTTTGCTTCTAGAACGATGACGGAGAAGGAGCGCCGCTACTCCACGAGCGAACGGGAAGCACTCGCCGTTGTTTTCGCTCTTAAGAAGTTTAGAGTGTACCTCCTGTCTGACAAGCCCTTCGTTGTTTATACGGATCATCAAGCCCTTCAAACGGCGTTCAAGAAGAAAGATATTCACGGGCGGTTGGCAAGGTGGATGGATTTGATGGCGGAATACGACTTCTAGATCAAGTATCATTCGGGACTGGCGAGTGGGCGGCCGATTATCTCTCAAGAAGACCTAACAAGAAGGAAGAAAGAAGAAACGGGGAAAACATAACAGAAAGATTGGTGGCGACAGTGGATTAGGCAGACCCAAAGTTGTAAGGTTTGGAACCGCACTTGCTAGATGTGGCACGGTTCCTAGCCGGAGAAATGGTCCAAGAATACGACCCGAAGAAGAAGGTCGCAGTCAGACGGAGCGCAAAAAGTTTCATGCTCTGGAACGACACCCTCTTTCGTCGTGAGAAGGATGAGCTCCGTGTCGTGCCTCCGATCGATCAGCGCTTGGTGATTGGCCACTGGGACTTCAGGTCGACGAGAAAGTTCGTGAGGGACCGATTCTGGTGTCCTGGGGTGTACCGTGATGTCACCTAGTATGTACAAGGTTGTGATGGGTGTCAGCATGCGAGAAGGTTGCCAACGTATCTCTCGAGTTTGAGAGATACGTTACTGGACTCTTCGAGACCTTCTCAATGCACTTCGCTGGACCCTACAAGCCTTTGAAGAATGGGAAAATATTTATTCTGATCGTTGTGGAACATATGACAGGGTGGCCCATAGCGTGGGCCACGACGGATTCTACGGCCAATACGCTGATGATGTTCATCGAGGAGGAGATAATATCGACGTTCGGGCCGCCAAAGAGAATTTTCTCGGATAATGCGACTGCGTTTATGGCGGGATCGGTACAAGAGTACATGAAAGAGAGGGGAGTCGAGTGGAAGGTGGTGCTTGCTTACGCGCCGATGGCAAACGGTCGCGCGGAGCGGATGGTGGGAACTCTCAAGCACGCGATCAAAAGGTCTGTCGTCCGCGGTGGGGTAGACTGAGCAGAAGCCTTCCCCAAAGTCTTATACGGTTACTACAGACGCGACCGAGGCGAAGCCCCTTCTCCTTTTCGACTGATGTATGGAATTAATCCGAGGATGCTGGCCAGCGATTTGGTAGCCTTTCTCAGTGACGCCGGCCCCCATCATCGGCCTGTAGAGACCTTAGCCGATTTGAGAACGCAGACTGGCATGGTGGGGAAGACCAGCGAACCCCGCAAGACCAAGGGAAAAGTCAAGAAGTTCGAAGTTGGGGAGGAAGTGTTGGTAGCATACGGTGCGGCCTTCAATAAGGGGCGCAACTGGCCGGCCTTCGACTCGTGTTACTATGGGCCGTGCAGGGTGACGAAGGCGAACCACCCTCGCTACGAGTTACTTTCCTCCACCGGCCGCGTTACGAGGAAGGTAATTCACGCGTGCCGGATTGTTCCGTATCAGAAGAGATCGACCCGTTTATTCAATTAAGGAAGAACAAGAAAGGCGAGAACGAGAAGCGGGGCCATTTCACTAGAGCGCCTTGAGCAGACGGAACAGCGTGTGTTGCCAGAAGAGAGAGATATTCCGAGAAGAAGCGAGGTAGCAGCAAAACAGGTTGGCGTGAGGAGGTGCGTACCTTGGTAGGGGTGGGGAGAGAGGATAACACATTGAACCTCAAATTGTTTCTAGGCCGTCGAAAGATTGAAGCAGAGAAACGGGTTGACGGAGTCTGGAGGATTGGGACCTTCGGGCGTATACCGGCTGTTTATCAGCACTTCGGTCGTTCGCCCGGAGAATGGTTGCACGTCGGGCGTATACTGGCCGTTTGTCGGCACCTCAGTCGTTCGTTCGACGGCAGTTGGAAGGTTGGTTAGGCTGAGAAGTTGAGGGGAGCTGGAGTTGGTGGTGAAGGTCGTGGTGGGTGAGCCGTGCAGGGAGAGCGAAGATGCGGGGGGGCTCTGGACGGGAGGAAAGCTGAGCTGGAAGTCCGTTATTATCTTGTGGCGCCCGTGGCCCACAATCAGTGGGGGTGCGTGTCACGCGATTTTTGTGTCGCGCTCAGGGTCGCTAGTTGATTGGCCCTGTGTGCTCGTACAGTGTACAGTAGTAGTGTACACTGTACTTGCACATTTATGAGTGGAAACCCCGGACGGCCGCCCCTATAAGATGACGCTAGGGCTGTCGGAGTCCGAGGGAACGGGAGGTAGGGGGCCGCTTGGCCGAAAAAAATCAGAGAGAGACGGAGTAAACAGAAACAAGCATTTCAGAAATCGCTCTGGCTCTCCGTTTCGGCATCGCGCTAATTCCTCTATCTACTCGCTGTGCAGTCTGCTCCAGGCGCTTGGCCGACGTCGCACCCGTCTTAGATCCAAGAGAGCAACACGCGTTGACCTGCAAATACGAAGACGGAGTAACTCGCGACATCACGTTCTCCCCAGCCTTCTCGCCCGCTCCTGTAAGGAAGTTGCGATCGTCTCCCTCGTCGGGCATTCTCCCCTTTACCAGATTCCCAGTTCGTCTGGGCATTCGGAGTCCCCCGCGTTACGAATGGACATTTACATTCCCACTGCCTACGGGCTTCACGGTACCGATAACGCCGTCGACGTTACTGTTGCCCACCCTTCCGCTCGCCGCCACATCTCTTCAAGTACGATTATCGTAGGTGCTGCCGCGACACTCGCAGCGCGCAGGAAACATCGTGATCACGGTCGTTACTACGACCATACCGAATCCTCCTTGCCCCGTCGGGATTGATATCCATGGCGCCTTGGGCAACAACGGCACGGGTTTTTTCCGCCGCCTTGCTTCCTTGGCTGATTCCCGTCGCGGTTCCTCCCCTCAACTGGGGCTCCACGACTTCGTTACCCGTTTTGGGTTTAGTCGCCAAATGATGCAGACGCGACAGGCATTCGTAATTAATTTTTGAATACCCTCCGCACACTTCTGTGTCACACACTTCTGTGGAATACTGTGCAACTCGTGAAGATTTACCACCACAGACACAGCACAGTATGTACTCGAGTAGTCAGCTGAAGGTTTTCCACCTTGGAAGTCTTACCCACATCAAGACATGAATTTTTTGTAATTCATGTAGTGAAGATGATAACACATCACGACATCCTTCAGGGAACAGCTGACCTCATTTTTCATGGATTAAAAACACCCAAAATCCCTCTTCGAAATCTTGGAAGTGGAATTTGCAATATTTCAGAATGGCACAGTAGTTGCTATCTTACAGAGTTTGGCTTGGATATCATTAGAGTGGAGTGCTATTGGTCAAGTAGGAGGGACAGGGTGAACAAAAGTACCATCTCAGATTAACCTGGAGGACAAAGGCCAGTGTCAAGTTCAAGGAGTGCAAGGGCATTTCTTTGGTTGTAGTTGAGGAGAGACATCAGTCATGGGGCCACAGCAAGAACGGAAAACGACATTTACAAATTCGCCGGCAATACGACAGATACTGTGCGTGCTGTAAACAGGGCCACCACAGTATCCAAAACTCAAGGAAGTATGGTGCAAATATTGGTAGATTATGATACTGCAGTATATGTGCCATCATCAGTTTGCGCCTCTTCCACACCACAATGCCGGGTAACACACAGGATTTCTATCGTGCATTTTCCCCCGTTATGCAATGATTGTTGTTCAAATGAATGCGTCATTCCAACTCTGGATGCGAAGGTACGTAGGGTTTTCTGGGCGAGTCGTTTGACGGATTGACTGCTGCAAGATGTAAACGGGACGAACTAGGCGAGTAACTAGTGAGGCGCAGTGGTTGGGCACCCAGGCCATCTAACCGGCAAGAAAACTCGTCACGTACTGTACAGTACAGTACTGTTCCTAAACGATTCGACAGTTTCATCCGCCACAGCGGTGTCCACGTGGAACAACACGATTGGGCCAGCCACAACGAGCAGGCGAGCACACCGCGCAACAGCCACAAGCTGCGCCAACGCGGTGGCTCCTTCCACGTGCCTGCGTCCTGCCGGCCAAATGGCGTGCTGCGCTACCCACCGGCAACCCAAAACGCGCACAGAATTCATCGACAATATCTCGCCCGCCCAGCCCCACACCCTGCAATCCATCATGTACCGTCCGGCCGTCGTGGTCGTGCCCGGCGGTCCTCGTCTATATCTGCGCCAACTCGCCGCCCTTGACCCGCCGCCAAGAATAGAACTTGGATGCACCCCTTCCCCCCCCCCTCTCCCACTACCACCCTCAACCATGACCCCCAACATGACCAAGGCGCGCAAGTCCGAGGCGGAACCGCTGCTCCCCCCGCCGACACCCTCGCCAGCCCTGCCCGACGCCCCCCCGCACGCCAACCCACCCCCCTCCACCGAACTCAAAGGCTACCTCCTCATGTTCACCTCGAGCATTCTCTTCTCCTTCTCCACCCTTCTCATCCGCTACCTCTCCGTCACAGTCTCCCTCTCCCCACTGCACTTTTACTACCTCCGTTCCACCCTGGAACTCCCCTTCTCCACCCTCATCCTCCTTCTCCACACGCCCGCACGCCGCTCCCTCCCCCACATCCCCTCCCACCACCTCGTCCTCCTCGCCCTCCGCGGCGCCATAGGCTCCATAGCAATGCTCCTCATCTACCTCTCGTTCCAATACCTCCCCCTCGGCGACGCAACCACCCTCTTCTTCCTCAACCCCCCCATCACCCTCCTCCTCTCCCACCTCGCCCTCCACGAGCACCTCCACCCCCTCGAATTCCTCGCCGCCCTCCTCTCCATCTGCGGCCTCCTCTTCATCCTCCCCCCACCCCCACCCACTCCCTCCCCGCCTCCCCACACCACTGGCTCGGCGTCTTCCTCGCCCTAGCCTCCGCCCTCACCGTCTCCATCTCCTTCATCATCCACCGCCACCTCGGCCCCCGCGTCCACTTTATTACAACCGTCTTTCCCCTCGCACTCTCCGCCCTCCTCATCTCACTCGTCACCGATACCCCCGCCTCACTCCACCAACTCGCACCCTCTACACACACCCTCACCCTCGCCTACCTCTCCGCTTTGCTCGCCGTCCTCGGGCAGTGCGCACTCAGCCTCGCGTTTCAGAGTTGCAGAGCTGGGACGGGCACCCTGGTCCGCAATTTTGACGTGCCGTTGTCGTATGGGTTGGGCTTGCTGTTTTTGGGCGAGACGCCGCAGTTGCATAGCTTTGTTGGCGCGGCTATGGTCGTGTCGGGTACTATGTTGATTGGCGCGAGGCAGTTGTTGGCCATGTAGGTAGGAGGCGGCGATGTGGTGCGTACTGGTGGTCGGTTGGTGGGGATGCGTTGAGTTGGGGAGGGGCTGGTCGGATAGGTGGGCTGCGTAGCTTTGGCGTGGTATGGGCTGAGGCTATCTGAATTGTGGGAGTGAAGTAAAGTATTACAGTACTGTACTGTACAATATGTACAGTACAGTATGTACAATATTAGAACTTTAGTGTACAAAAATTGTAATTAAAACTACTGCAGGAGATGCATGGAATTGGCGCAAAGTGCTGCTCAAGGATCCTGCAGCAGACATCTGTTATGCTCACGCCACAAAGCTTGAAGGCTGTGTTGTACCCACATGCGGAATCGTTGGCAGTTTTAGTGTGATGAACATTTTATTTACTCCCAAAGAAGAGCCATTTAGGGCTACGTTGTCGGGGAAAACTAAGAGGGTGACCGTAGAGTTTTCTGTGCGGGGTTCGAGTATAATTCTTTAGATCGGTCGGGTCCATGCGCGGGCCCAAAAAAACCCAGTAGGAAAGGAAAACAGGCCTTGAGCTCGAAGCCGATACTCCTCATCTAATGCTTTTCTTCGCGGAATTCTTGGAGTGTGAGGTAGTCCTTGTCCGAGAGTCAGTGCTTGAGCTTGTGTTTGATCTTGTCCGTTATTGCTTTGCTTGAGTTTGTGCTTCTGTGTTCGTGGGATGAGTCTTACGCCTTCCCAAAACCTGCCCTTTTTGACAAATTATGGCGCTTTTTGTTTTCAGTTTTCGACTTTGTCAGCTGCTGTAGTGTACAGTTATTTTTTATTATTTTCTACAGTATTTTAGTTATTTTTCTCTTCTCGACTGACTACACCCAGCCTTTACCTCATCTCGCTCGGCGCCCACGCCGTGCGCGCCGGACCTTCATCCAGCACTTCCCTCAGGATATTCTCCGTCACGGCTGCAGAGCTCTTGCTGCAACGTTCTTGTCGATGGCCACATCGAGTGGATTGCCTCTCCGCGGCCCCAGCGCACGTGGGCGAACTGGGAAAGATGTATAAGGATGGCTCTACTACTCGAACAAGGTTTGCCACGTCCACCGTACCCTGCTGCGCTTAAATCCACCGTCATTTTGACGGACTGCGAGGGGTTGCGGTCTTCACAGCCTTGTGGGCTGGTCGTCAAGCTCGCTCGTCACGAGTTCTCGCCGTTGTCGTCAACGTCTCTATCTGTAAGCCTATGTGCTTTCAGCGGGAGTTTGCTAAGCCTCCTGAGTCCTTGGTTCAGGTGGTGGAGGTTTCTTCCGGTCCCTTTCTCGCTTGAGTGAGCAATTGGTTCAGCCATTGCCCGGAGTCGTCCGTCTAGCAAAAAACTGATGTCTTGTGTAGGCCGGGCATGTCTACAAGCAATACAGCGTCATTCTTCCTTATTTTTTAATTATTGTCGGCCGCCTGGCGTGTGGCTCTGGAACGATCAGCCATACTCGCAATTTCAATACAAACAATGCTGGCCGTTGGTGGAGGGAGGGAACGGGAGACAGGATACGACACGACGGAACCCTCCCTCGCAGGGTCGCCAAACTTTAACACTTCTCATTTTCCGACCCTTTCGTGGTACTCTTAGGAGGACCTCTCTCTCTGGAGCAAATTCAGTCGCTTACAACGGAAACATATACGTGAAGAAGTTCTTCTCATTCTACGACAACGTTGTGATGATCGGGGAGTCCAGTCAAGAGAAGCCATTTTCCCTCCTTGGATACCCAGAGGGTCCCGCGGTTGAGTTCTACTACAATTATTCGCAGCTTTGGAGAGCTTATTGGAGATGAGGAGAATTACACCGTTGTCAAAGAGAAGTTCTTCGAAAACTTGAAAGTAAGCTCCGTCTTTACAACTCTGGAACTCCTCGCAGGGTATTGGCAGATGAGCATGATGGAAGAATGCAAAGAGATGACTACCTTTGTATGCCGCTTTGGTAGATTCAAGTTCTTGGTGATGCTCTCCGGCCTGATGACCGCACCGTCTACATTCCAGCGAATGATGGATTACATCTTGAGACATATACCCTCCGCTCGATTATATACGGAAAACGTCTTTGTGTTTTCCAATACGATCGAAAAGCATGTTGTACACCTTTGCATCGCCTTCGAAGCTATTTGAAAGGCCGGAATCAAGTCAAAAATCACGAAGTTTGCCTTTGCGAAGCCCTTGTTAAGCTTTTCGGCCATGTCGTTGACAAAGAAGTAGTTCCTATCTATTAAGAGAAGCTTAATGCCATCAAGAAGGCAGAAATATCAAGAAAAAACGACTGGGTTTCGGAGTTTCCTGGGATTTTCCGGTTATTATCTCCGCTCTATTAAGAATTACGCGAGCATATCTTCTACATTTCATGCCGAAATTTCCAAACATAAGAATGTCAGCTGTACGAAAGAAATGAAGGAAGCGTTAGAGGTCCTAAAAGAGAAATTCAAATCCTCACCGGTGTTGGCATTCCCTGACTTCGACTCGTCGTACATCGTGGATGCATATTCCTCAAGTTTCGCCGTGGGAGCAGTGCTTGCTCAGGAGAAAGAATATGAAAAGGTACAACCCGTGCAATATGCAATTCACACCATTATTTTTCGAGCGGAACTGCTCTCTGTGCGAAAAGGAACCTTTTTCAGTTATCTTAGTACTTCAGAAGTTCCTACTGAATTTGTTTTCAACGAAGCCATTGAAACTCATAACTGACTGTAAGGCCCATTAGTACGCCTTTAAGAAGAGCGACGTCAATGGAAAATTGGCACGACAGCTATAACTTCTTGCCGAATACGAGTTTGATGTTGAATATCGTCCCGGGACACGGAAACGATCTGTCGGCTATCTTCCACTCGTAGCGCGAAAGGCTCAAAGGCGCCCCAAATATCGGCGAAGGAGACCTTGCTAGTGTGTTGAACTCTGTGTGTTCATCCTCCACTCCCATTTTGGAACCATATTTGGTTAATGTCGCTCAGTATATGGATGGAAGAAACATTCAAGAACAAGATACGTCTATGTGCCGCTCGATAAAATCCGCCAAAAAAACTTCATGGTGTGGGAAGAAAAACTGCTGAGGCGTTTAAGAACGACCTCCGCGCGATAACGACAATCAAGGGCAGGTCCGGGTTTCTGAAGACATTTCACAACAAAGTAGGACACGGGGATAGGGAAACAACGAAAAATAGTTATCGACAGTTATTGGTGGCTTCCAGTCTATCGGGACGTTCAAAGCTATGTGAAGAGATGTGAGGGATGTCAGAAGGTTAAGATTTTGATCCACTCAATTCCAGTTTCTTCGGACTGTGTGGCATTTGGAAAGCAGCTCACCGTGGCTACTGGCTATCCTCTTACAGCGATAGGCATCCTCGACGAGCTACCCATGCGAGGCGCCTGGTGGCCTACTCTTGCGCCCTTTCCCCCTCCGGGATTAATTCCTGAAGCCGTACTATAGATGAAGGATGGTAGTTGTCTTATTTTTGTTTTATGTATTCTCGCCTATTGTTCTGTCATTTATTCATCACCTGAGTTCAATTCAAATTTATCATCAAATTTTTCAAACTCAAAGAAACCCTTGCTGAAATATAGAAGGTTTTCAGAAAGCAGAAGAAAAGGAGTTACTTCAACCGAAACGGTAAACGACTGGAGGGACTCGCCCTTGAGCGCTTATCTCCAGAAAGAGAGGCTACTGCGGCCCTAACTGGCGACGGTGACGTTTCTTATTCGTGGAATTCGACGGCTTTTATGGAATCGTTATATTAAGAGGCGAGACTTCTTGAATAATCAGTTGAACTTGACTGCCCAAATCGAAGATTTTCAAATAATAATCTGGGTTCTGCTCGCCACAAAACACCTTGAGTGATGACTCGGAGAATCGCATAGTGTACTTCTCGGTGCAGTCATAGATTAGAGTTGGGTCTTCCCAGGCGTCACAAAAATAAGTGATGCGATAAGAGCCGTCGGATAAACGACCGAAACAACGCAAATTTTCTTGGCAGAAGAACTGGGCAAGCTGCGCGCCCATGCAGAGTTGAACAAAGTTTATACTGCTCGGCGGAGGCTACTTTTGGTTCCTCCGGCAGACCCCCGTTTCATTCTAATGTGAAAAAGGAACACGTGGTGGGGGTAGAATTTATACAAACCATTCTGATCGTCAGCGAAGAAGAGAAAATGAGGAAGATAGCCAAGTTCTTCTAAGGAATCCTGTCCTCAAGCATAGGCTCTTTCCCTATAGCTGTCCATGAGACGGGGTCCAAATATGAGCGGCATCGCGTTGACCACTGCAGCTGGAATATAGCGCCCCTCAAAATCTCGAAAACCCACACTATAGCTCATGAGAAGATACCGGGAAGACAGAGAAGGTGCCACTCGCGAAATAGGGAACAGAACGCAGAAATGTTGATTCGGGTGCTTTTGACACCACTGGTAGATCTGCAAGATAACGCCTACCTCTAACTGAAGGGAATACCAAAGGACTAATTAATGACGAGACTGCTTTCCTCCCATTCTCTCAAGTTTCGCTTCCACGGATTATAGTCAGCGTATCCAGGAGGTATCTCGTTGAATAAGAAGGTGTTGAGACCGATGAGATGTTCTTGCTCTGTCTCTTCATCAACCTCGTATTAATTAACATCCGAACAGTTATGGACACCGTGGAGTACCTTCCAAGCTACCTTCGGGATCATCCAAGAGGGAAACTCCGGAAATTCCATGTAATCGTCCTAGTCGGAAAGAGAATCCGTCAAGCTTAGTAGAATAGCCACGTCCTTGTCAATACTCTCATCTCACTCCTCCGAGGCCGAAACATTTTGCTATATTCTGGCCAAACGAAACGACAATCTCCCGTTATGATACACCCGCCGCCGCAGGATCCCTTCCATGGTACCCTCCAAATGAAATGCGAAATAGAATGTCGTGAAAGAACTCGCCCTGCAATATCGACTTCTAAATTTTGATTGCGTCGGCCGTATTCTAAAATTTAACGACCTTCCTATAAACACCTTCGTATAGAGCTTATAAACGATGAAATGTTCCGGGTTACGGTACGATTGGGATGGAGAACTACTTTAGTCATGGACCATTTGATTTCACGGGGAAAGGTTCGCCCGCATTCTTGTGAGCCGCCTTTGCTATCCACTATCGACGTGGCGCCTTTCCCTGTTGACTTTTTCGTGGTTTTGTTTGTCTTCGCCAGTTTAGTTGTCAACGGAGGGATTTTTGTATGGGTCCGAAGCCGTATGAAACCTCGCTCGTACTAAAACGGATGGAGCAATCTCGAGGGCTTAAGCTGCCCTGAATCAACCTGTGTTCAGAGTGGGAAAGGCAACGCGTGCAGGGAAGCTAAGATGTTTGAACATGGTGGTTTAAAGTGCTTAGGTCGATGCGTCGCGTTGGACGTATTTGGAGCAGAGGAATTGGAACTGGAACGTGATGGGAGAGGGGGCAATGAGTTTCTGTATCAACCCTAAGTAAATAATAGATGGTGCACCGGGATTCCGTCTCGGGCCGGGTAGATTTTGGTGGCTCCTGAATGATCACCAAAAATCTTCCCTTTTTGACTACTGTGTAAATAGGGGGTTAATTTACTGTGGTAGATATGTGAGTTGGTATCCAGTAAATTTGTACCGGAGCGTAGATATCGTATGATTGTCAAGCCAATTGTGAAACCGTACAATTTTATTGCGTCGAACGCTGTGGATGGCACTCTAATCTACCAGAAGCTGGAAGGGAGGCCACTACTTGTATGACTTTTTTTTTGTTTTCAGCTTTCTACTTTGTTTGCTACTGTACTATAAAGCTATTTTTTAAATTTTTTTCTACAGTAGTCTAATTATGTTTTAATTATTGTCGGCCTTTCGACGTGTGGCCTTGGAACGGTCGGCCACACCCGTGATTGACATATAAACAGTGCTGACCGTTGGTGGAGGGGGGAACGGGGAGCCAGGATACGACACGACAGAAACCCCCTCGTAGGGTCTCCGAACTTAAAGTTTTACATTTTCTGACCCTTTCAGGTAGCAGATGCCCATGGAAGATACAGAAGATACTTTCATTTACAGGCATGTCCCATGTTTCCTGTAAATTGAGCCACTGGCCAATTCATCAGCTGTTTAACCACTGTAGGTAGGATTGTATGATGAAATGTGTAGGTTTGATGCCGCTTGGTCTTTCTACCTGTCGATTGGTACTCTGTATGCTACTCTTTGGGTTCAGTCTTTTGTGCCCATTGCCAATACGTTTTTTTCATTTTTTATCATTCGGTCTATTGCTAGAGATAGTAATTGGCAGCGAGTGCAACTGAATGCATTGGACGCTTGAGAACAGATAATACGAATACAGATGTATACATTCGTATAATCATCTCCATCTGCACCAGTGTATCTCAAGGTGCAGTACTGCACATGGCAACATACCGTGTTTTACATTTCCACGGGAAAATTCTTGGTTTATTCTAATGCATGGAAGATGTGGTCGGTATTATCCACCCTCAGTGCGTTTTTAGAACGTCACCATTCCAAGGTAGAATTTTCTTAATATGAACTTACTGCATATATCATGGTATTTCATGGCTAGCTAGTCATGAAAAAGGTAGCAACAGTAAAATAGTAAACAAAAGCGAGCAACACATCCACAACGAGAAATACGCTGTGCTACCCCGCTGTCTACCAAAGTTGTTCATTTTCGCCGTACATCGTGATTTGTTTAGCGCTAGTGTAATTTATTGTAAGCTATTCCGGGCTTACAGGGGAAAGGTTTGATTGTTTTACTTTTGGAAGATATATCCGATCTTGCAGAGCCACTTATATCAGTCCGACGGAGACCAACACGACTTTTACTGAACATTTACGGTACCACCCGCCTATTATATTATAGGGGTGCCAGCCCCGGCCTTTAGTTTCGTTTCCTTATTCCCACCCATATTATACATTTCATATCTGTTAGGCGCGTGCTGATAGGAACGGATTTTTTGTCGCCGTCATCTACAAACTTTTAGTTTACTGTACTACCTCCCTTGTCCAAATTTGCTTGTAGTTACGGTGCTTCCTCGTCCTACCTGAGCCTCGCTTATCATTACAGCGATTCTCTCCAAATTTACTCCCATTTTATCTAGATACTTTATACTGCATCTACCCCTCTGAATCGACCAGAATCAAGTTCTTTTTCTTTTTTTGCTTACCTCCTCCTCAAAACTCGCTTTTGAGAAAAAGGGCGCAAATTAACTACTACAAAATGCCTTACAGATTTATTTGACCTATTCAGAATATATAGAACCTGCGCCAGAGCCCAATTAAACCCCCTTATTCAAAGTTTTAAACTTCCGCGATCATTTTAATCATCCCCCTTCTCTCCCCACACATCCAAAACACCCTCCATTGTCTCCCATTCCCCAGAGCCTACCAAAATGAGCAATCTATGCCCCTCGAAAGTCATTTCCAAAAGTTTCCATCCCTGCCTCCTAAACTCTATTCCCCTACTCCCTTTCGAATCTACTGACCACGAGGACTGGCAAACCAAAAAGAAGGTTATCGAATTCTTGCGTCGCCTTTTCATTGAGGATGAGTCAGAGGAGGTAGGTAATGGGCGGGAGTCGGACATCGAGGAGGGAGCTGGTGAGACTTTCGAGGAGTGAGTAGCCCCTGAATTGGTCCACGAGGTTAATAATGGGGAGGGTGGGGAGGATGAGGAGGATGAGGATGATGAAGAGAAGGAAGAGGAGGATGATGAGGACGATGACAAGTTGGATGAGGAAAAGGGGGCATGGAAAGTGTTGGACTGTTGGGGCCTGGACTGGAGAGTATGGAACAAGCGGTGCCTACGCTGGAACCGGATGGAGATATATTTAGTAGTTTAGATATCTCCCAGGAGGAAATAGAGAGCTATGAGCCGTTCGCAGATATTTGTTGGGAATGCTTGGGCAGCATGGATATTTTGGAGGAGTTGTTCGGATCTGATTTCGAGAATGGGAAATAAGAGGATCTCATTGATTGTTAGTTTCTTAAGTATCTTTTGTTTAGAGTATATTATCCACACAAATTTTTTCCATGAATTTCCTTGTACCTTCTGTAGTTTTGTTCGGACTTTAGCGGTAGCCAAAAGTCTATATAAGCTGAGTAAACTGCTTCCCCATGGAGAGGTCAAGCAAGTTGGCAGACAACTTAAAGTCCAGTCCCAAATAGTTAGGAAGTTCAGATTCACCCTCGGACCCAAGAAAAATTTTCCTTCCGCTGGTCGCAGAGCATCAATGGTAGACCCTGCCCCTTCCATACATGCTTGTAGCCCTCTCAACTCTCTTCCATATACACTCCTTTTCGTGCGTTCACCTATACCACTGTAGCACTTTTGCTGCTTGCAAAAAGTCTTTCTTGGAATAGTTGGTCCTGAGTACCTCTTCTACCGACGATTAACCCCTATTAATATCCTCCATGCATCTGAAAGCTACACTTAACTGCGTGAAAGTACAGTCTCTTGGTGACAAAGCAGCAGACAACACTATCTGGATGCGGTTACCGTCCTCATTGTCTTTTTTCTACTTCTTGTAAGCAACTTTTGTATGATAAAGTCAACAGGTTAATTTGTATGGGTCGAAAAGAATAGCATGGCCTCATTTTGCACTTCAAGTTCAATTTTATCGTTAAATTGATCATGGAGAAGACCAACACTTCTCTTTTTCGCATTGAACCCAACATTTACATATTGACAGCTGCAAAGGCAACGGTTGAATCTATCTCTTGAATATCAGAGGCGAATGGATCCATCATTTATGCATCCACCACACCACCTGACTAAAAAGGTGGCAACAAATACCTTCACGACCTTTTTCTGCCACCAATCCCAGTCGCGAATATACCGTTTGCTACGCTGATATTATAGATCGTTATTCTGGTCCATGTGAATAAATTTTATGTATTTGAAGTGATAAAAGATGCTTTTTTTTCTTAATTGCGACCAAGGATCCTGATATCAAGTATAAGACATTTAATACAATAGCTTGGCTTTGTTTTCGGATGTAAGTTTCTCTAATGGAAGTCAGTACAGACCTTGAAAGGTCCACGTTCGACAAACCAAAGATGAATGGGGGCGCTCCAAATTCGTTTTTGAACCCTGGAATTTCGACCATTGGACTACGGGCGACACTGTTTGCAAATCAGCCGGCTACGCTGTAGGTCAAACATAATTTATCGACACGGAATCGCCATGAGCTCTATATAAATGGAAATCCATAAATAGTACTCGAAAATTTGAGAGAGCTTTTTACACGTAACGTAATGGTTAGCTGGTAACAAGTGATACTGTAATTCGAGATTTCAGAAATCCTCCTGACCAACTCTCCAGAGATCTTTTGGGCTCCATTCAGTGGAAAAAAGAAATAGAGGACTCATGAAAGGTACATTATGCACAGCAGATGTTCCGGGGTTTCGAAATATGCGGCAATCTGAAACAGTTAATTGCTGGTAATCTCTATCTATAAGTAATTTTCGCTCGTCAACACAGCCCGCAAAAGATAAAGAAGGCTTATTATATTGCCCATATGTTGGAAGGAACTTCCTGCAAGTTTTTCTTTTATTATTTTCATGAAAGAAAGAAATATTTTCAGATGGTCAGGTATATAACAAGTGAGTGTATATCGGACCTAAAATAGTTACAAGTCAAAGTGAAATTAAAGAAACTTCGTTGAAACTCTTTTATGAATGTAAGAAACATCTTTTAAGTCTTAAAAGGTCACAGAAAGATTATTTTCGTTGTAAAAAATTATTTCCGTAATGATTTTCGCATTTTTCTATTTTCACAGCAACGATAACAAGGTGTAAATCCTAAGGAAAGCTTTTCGAGAGTTTCAGGACTAGTTTCATATCCCAATATGGAACATCACCCGCAACTGAGAGATATTGTTTCTGTACTTGTGTGACTACGCTTCACGAGTGAATTCAAAACCTCGGTCAAATCCGCCTTTTGAGCTACTTCAAGGGTGATGTTTCCTAGACGTACGCTACCGAAAGCCGCAGTAGAATTATGAAAATAAGAATCGCTATGATGGTATTTAAAGGCATCTTAGACACCATAATAAAAGCTTTTTTGATCCACACGATAGACCAGACCGTAGAAAAGACCGCTCCTTACAGCATTTCTAACTAGAAACCATGTCAACAATGCACTTCTTTTTCAATTGAAGCGAGAAAATGCCTCAAGCTCAGAAACGGGGACTCTGCTGTGCACGTACACCGCCACTTGAAAGTGTTTGACGCGGTAATGATTAGGACTAGCTCAAAGTATATTGTTGCAATTTAGAAAGTAAAATTCAAGAAGAAAAAATTCAGCAGGAAAAGGGGGACTTTTATACTCTGGTAAAAAGTGTACTGTAGACCTTAAGGAGAAAAAAATGACTCCAACTGAAAGTATACGACACTTTTCAAACTCAAAGCAATTGAAGAATTGAAACCACATGAAAGGTCATACTAATAAAGGATATGGCCTCCTCGCTTAACCATAATCTCTGCAACACGCATTTGTGTAGATGCCACTACGTTTTGCCGAGATGAATGCGTTAATTTCTTCCAAATACTTAAAACATAGTCCTTAAGATCAGAAATTGAAAAAAGTGTCGCTTATTGGTAGAAAATTTCCTCGTTAGCACGCTCCAAAGGTTTTCGATTGGGTTTAGAGCAGAGATGCGAGCCGGATTCTTCATTAGATGTATTTTTTCGGGGAAAAAAAGACCATCGATTTTTTGCTCACATGAATAAGAGCATTGTCTTGCTGAAAAGTCAACTTATTTGGCATACTATCGTCAGTTTCGTCAGTTTTCAGTAGCACTGCCACCTTCATTAATTCCTACATTAAATAATTTTCTGAAGCTTTTCGTTCCGTCAAAAATATAAATATCAGATAAAAGCACTAGAAAAGCTCTCCAAATCATAAGACAAGCCTTAAAATGCCGGCGACCTATTAAACGTTCCCAGAATTTAGTAAAGGGTAATAAACTCGTAGTTGAGATTTTGAAGATGAAGCTGAAAGTATCCCAATGGCATCAGACGACAATGAAGTCTCGCAACATTATACTAACGCTCCTAAAATGCCTAAATTACTCCTATCGGAGGACTATCAGCTTTTCGAAGGAAGCATAATCGAAACAGCAAAACATGAAATTTCTTTCACTTGAATATTATTTACAATTGCGGACTTCAGACAGCGCATATCGGATTTTCATCGAAGCACATTTTTGAGTCGATTTTGGTTGTTTAGAAAATTTAGGATAGATTAAATATATCTTCCAACAGGAAAAAACCGAAAATTTTCCATCTTCATTTCATCCTTTGTTTGTCTATTCCGTTGATGTTTGCTTTTTTTTTGCGATAGGCACCTCATTTTTGGCTTCAGGTGTTTTGAATTACTTTTATCTCATTTCCAATCCAGTTATTTACCGCTTAAAGGTGACAGTGTGGCAATCCGTAAAATTTTTGTGACCAAAATGATGGTATGTGTTCTATTTCCTCCTTTCTTTCTGGCATTTTCAAAAACTTGTGGGCTCATTGCATGGATATTGAATTTTTAGGAAAAAGCTAAATGGATTCGGTGTAATGTTTGCAATGAATAATAAAGATAGAACAGCTCTAGAAGTTTAATATTTGCACAGTAGAGTTATTTCGCTATATAAATTTGAATTACAGGACAATTCAGAGGTGAATGAAATGACTGCACTTGTAATGCAGTCCAGCTAGAAAACGGTTATACGCCGCACATATTCTGTATTCACATACTACTGGGTTGATGTTTTCATTTTCTTATTCTGGTCTCTCTACAAAAGTTTTTCTCCAGAAAAATATTAATTTCTGCGTTTTACGCCGCGGTGCCTTGCTTTAAAAGAAAATGGATCCAAAGGATATATGATACTGTTCATTTATTAAACAGCTCGTGAGGAAATTTTAAAACAACTACGGAAACCTACGAGAGATAAAGCGAGGTAACAGACACTGATCTTGCACAGACCTCAATCTCATGAAAAGCAAGAAGCGAAGCATTGGTGGTATAAAGCATGGGGATTAAGTGGTAGATGGTAGTATTTTTTTAAAATCAAGTATGAGCTGATTGTGCGAACCGAGCAGGGCGCAATGGGGCTGAAACACTCAAACGTAGGACAGGTAAGATTTGGCCAATGTATCTACTCATGTTCAATTGTTTTCGTGTTTGAACAAGTTGATGCACTAAAGTCAGCGTATATCGGACTTCATCGACTATTTTGAGGAGATCTTCAGCCAACAAGAGGCAATGTACTTTTAATTTGAGGAGATGCTATAAGTGGCTACTCTATTAGCATCTTTTGGAGAACGGGGCAAATATCCATCTAAAAATTTAGTCACTGCTTTGCAAAATATTGTGGTCAAGCCTGATTGGGAGACTGAATCTGGCATGTCCCTACAAGAATATAAAGATAATGCATTTACGTCTTCATCTTCTGCTGGTGCTCGGAATTAAGAAGGAAAGGAACTCCGTGTGAGCAGACCGTAGAGGTTCTCGGTTAAGTAAAGATTAAAGAAGTTTAATTTAAGGCTCGTTAAAAATGTGGCAAGTATGGCCATTACGCACGTAAATGTCCAATGCTGACACAGAATCAGCGTAATCGAAATGGTGAAAGGCAACCAACTGATGCCGTTGAAGCGCGTGTGCGAGAGAAAAGGGCGAGATTTGCGCAAAAAAATGAGGCACTTAAGTTGAACCAATTGGTAGACATGGATGTTAATGGGACTTTTCTTGACCAGGGTGCTCCTTACCATATGGTGCGTGATCTAAAACGATTGTGTGATGAGCGCCGAATTACACCTAGAGCTATCATATTTGTCATTTACTTATTATTCATTTTGGATCTAGGCATATAATTTAATTTTTATATCCTATGTCTACTCGCTCTTTGGCAGTCGCTAGACACTATTTTTTACTTATTGATGAATATAGCTGCTATTCAACCGTTTTTCCAAATGCTCAAAAAGATGTGTCGCAAGTGAGCTCATGAAATTTTTCCCGTGGTTTGAGAGGCTCTTCTTATGTTTCATTGGAAGGTTAAACAGTGAAAACGTAGGGGATATTGTAGCCCTGTGGGACTTCCCTATCGAGAAAGGAACCGGGCAGATTATTGCACCCAACTACTCCGAGAGGCAAAATAATACCGTTTAAAGTCTGAACTGTGTAGTAATTGAAGGTAATTCAATGTTTTATCAAACTCTCGAATACTCATTGAGGTAGTACAGAATGTGGGAGAACAAATTAAGGCAGAATATTTTGTGTATGCTTTTGATATTAAAAGCAGTTTATATGGACCTAGATATTTTTGAAAATCATCACAGGAGTATGAATTTGTCTCTCAATTCCCTTATAATATTTTGCTGGTTTGGCTTGGCCCATATACCTAAACAAAAGATAATTTAACGCTATCATAAGTCAGAGATGGGTACTAGTCATGATTGGCTTGTAAAAACAATGGACTTTACAGGGTCTGGATTAGTCACGTAAGGATTACGGAGGACACATTCCGGGACATGGATAATTTTTGCGATGACTCTCACAATTCGGAGAAGATAAGTGTTGATATTGTTTCATTTGATACGAGTGTTGCATTGTCCCCTGAGAATGAGATAAATACCTACGTTTCACTTCAATTGAAGCAGGCTGGAGTGGAAAGTGGTATCGATTATGAAGATGATTGATATGAAACAGAGCAAGCTTCTACTGCAGATGAAGTGCAGCATTATTTGATATTCGATAACATTGCCTATGATAGTACTGATGATGAATCCATGACAAACGGTTGCGAGTTCGTTTTTAGTTCTACTGAAAATGAAGATTAATACCAATAACGTTGAAAACTACGGCGAGAGAGGACTCAAAAAATTTTGGAGCTTTTTTGGGGACCTGTGCTGTTAAAGTTTCCGCTAGTGCAGATGAAACTAACGCGAAGCACAAATCATCAGGATCTGAAAGCACTCAGTAGCAAGAGAGAATACAGGATGAAGTTGCTGCATTAGAGTATCAAAACACCTGATCGCGTACAGTACTGCCTCTAGGTGGGCGATGAATACCTAATATGTTTAAGTTCACACACAAAAAATGTGCCGATGACAAAATAAACAGAAAAAAGAACGTTTGGTACTGCATGGAATTTTTCAGAGTACTGTTGAGAACACATATCCACCATTCACAAAACGCACTACTGTTCAGCTGCTTTTATTCGGGTATTTGGAGGAGTATGGTTATGCATCAATACTAAGTTAAAAACTAATTTCTTAATAGGAAATAGTCACAAATGTTTACGTCTGAACTGCAAACAGTGTTTCTATTTGCGAGGAAAATGAGGTTATATATAAAGAGATTTATGGTCTTATTTAATCCTTTACGCCCTGCTAAAATAAATCATGTGACGTTTCTGCTGATTTGAATTTCAGGAACTGTAAATCTGTGGAGTGCTCTTTCCATCCCTGGGAAAATGAAGATGACTTGTGGATATTGCTTTACGAAGACGAATCGTTCTAGATGGATCATATGTAAAATTTTTAACGGCCGTGAAAAGGGAACTTGAAAAGCACTTTGTAATTAAGGATCTTGGTGCTTTCCATAATTTTTGGGCGTTTCCGTGATTATCGATGTTAATAATGCATAGTTATCTGAAGAAAATTTGGTTGACCAGATGTTAAGAATATTTGGAATGGAAAAATGCAATCTGGGCCCTATTAGTATTACTGAAGGTGCGCTTCATGACAAATTTGGTCAGTATGTTGCTCGTTTCGACACTGTCTTGTGTCGAGAAAAGCCGGGTGCTTATGTATCTTGACAACTCGGATTCACTCTGTTTTTACTGAAACGGTTGCTATTTTCTGTCGATACACTTCACATCCTACGGTATCTCACTGTAAAGCGGTCAACATTATCTTTCAATACCTCCACAGAGTGTTTTGCTACCTTAAAGGTACTTTGAACTTGGGAATTTGCGTTCGAAGCACAGCGAATGAGAGACCCTATTTTTGATTTACGATTACGTCCGGGGTGCAGGATCTTTATTAGAAAGTGTATGACTGTAATGCGGTTAAAATTTTGGTAGAAGCACTGTGGATAGGAGGAAAACTAAGCAGACTTGTTTTGCTTTATCAGGAATCGAGCCAGAGCATGTAGCAATGAGTTAAAAATGCCATCTTTCACGAACGAACCGAAATTTAGGTTTAGGATTAGTTTATTTCCTGAAAATTCTTAATGCGCTTGTCGGCGTTGATGTTTCCACACCGCTTTCTCCTTCAGATTCAGACGACAACTCGCCTGTTGAAGATAATGCGACAAACGCACCGGCCTTATATCTGCAAGCGGTCAAAGCTCCGGCAGCTCATGCCCCGGCGCGGACTAATCCTATTCACCGCCTTCCCTCACTTGGTCGTCAAGGCTTGAATGGTTATCGCGATCTTCACGACCCGTGCCTAGCGCGTACGTTTGCAGGCACGGTTCGTAGTTGCATTAACGGCCTTTTCGGAGGAAATCAGAACCGTTTCGTTCGAGTTTCTGTTTGGTCGACCTTTCAGATCCAAAACCAATCCCAGTTTCGTGCCGCCATCTCTTTCACTGGTTTCCGTGGTTCCTGTTCCATCAACCAATCTAATAGGGGTAAATCTTCGGGAGAATAGATACTCAGGACCAACCACCCCAAGAAGAAGGTGTAGTAAGCGACAAAAGTGCTATCATGGTACAGTTGAACGAACAAAAAGGAGTGCATATGGAAGAAAGTTGAGAGGACAACAAGCAAGTATGGAAGGGGCAGAATCTATTACTCATGCTCTGCGACCAGCGTAGGAAAACTTTTTCTTGGGTCTGGAGTTGACTCTCAACTTCCTACTACTTGGGACATGACTTTAAGTTCTCTGCCAACTTGCTTGACCACTACAAGAGGAAGCAGTTTACTCAGCTTATATAGACTTTTTGGCTAACCGTAAAGTCTCAAACAAACATACAAAGAACCATAAAATGCATCAAATGGAATCGCGTGAACGAGAAAGACTAACAGTGGATACTATCAGTATAAATATCTAGATTCTTTCTTTGATGTCTTAGTTCTCTATATCAGAGCCAAAAATTCCCCGAGAATATCCGTTCCACCAAGGCAGTCCACACAAATATCCGCGAACGGCTTAGAATTCTCCATTGTTTCCTGCGAAATATCTAGACAACTGAGGACACCCCCATCCGGTTCCAGAGTTTAGACCACCTGGTCCATACTATCTGGCTCCTTCCTCACTAATCCAGCACTTTACATGTCTCCCTCCCTCTCATCCTCCTCATCCTCCTCATCCTCCTCTTTACTCTTCTCTTCATCTTCGTCAGAAGAGTTGGAGATCAGAATTAATCCCTCAGTCTCCCCTTCATTCTCTATGGGAGCCCCCCCACCGTTATAAACTAGTGGCTCTCACGGATCCACGCAGTCTCCCTCTTCATCGTCCTCGTCCTCCCGTTCATTCTCTTTCTCTAACTGCTACTCTTCCTTTTCTGCCTACTCGAAGCAGTTACGGGGACCCATTCCCGAACGCGTTCCCGGTCGAAGTTTCTACAGTAACCATCATAGTCGGATGGACTATTTGCCATCAGAGCCAAAGCATTGAGTGGACCACAGCCTCGGGTTGACTTGGTGATGGTGAGAGAAGGGCGGAGGTTGGTCATGTTAAGGGGCAAAAGAAGGGGTGAGCCGATTGGGTAGTTGATGGTGGGGGCTTGCCTCAACGACGTCGATTTCGAACTCTAAGTACTGCGACGTCTTCAAAAAGTATGACGACCTTGAACGTGTACAGTAACATCATCTCCTAAAGACACTGTGTCTTAAAATAAAAAATCACCCCATGATTTTGTCACACTCATCCAAATTAAAAATATCTTGCAAATTCAAAAACTGTAAGAATATCTTGCAAATTCCGATACTGTATCTAATTTTGGTCCTCTTCTGGATTTTTGTGTGCAATTTGCGCACATCACGCTCTCCCGCCCAAGACGATCGTCCCGTCTTTCTGTCTTATTGATAAAATATACTGTCTTTCAAACGGGTACAGATGCAACTGATATTCCATATCAGGGGGTAAGGCGTAACCTCTCAGTCGCACATCTTGGTTATTCTGGAGAAATACTTAAATCAGACGGACAAAGTTCAGATAAGTTTGCGAAAAGTCTCCGATAGCTACCATTCCATACCTTCCTATAGAGTAATGGTATATTACTTCAACAAACTCTGGACCTGCTTCCGTGAACCTTCCGTTTTGGAATGAAAATAGGACTCTTACTAATAGTTGGAAATCTTCTTCAGGTAGCAATAGGCCGTTCAACGTACGAAAACATAGGCATATACTAATATAGAAATGGATCATTACGTGGAGTTCGTAGTAGTCCCGCGTAATCGAGATGATCCATTCCCAGGTCCTTTTTACTCCCATAGGAATCATTCTATAGTTAAAGATGAGTATGCCCCGTAGTTGCTCATAGTACTGTGTGACAAGTAATTCTTCAGGCCTCTGATGGTAAAGGACCAGACGAAGTACATGGACGGCACTCCTTGATCTCTTCCCTGAGCTCGAAAGGAGCTTATAATGCGGGTTTCTTTCCTCTGTGATGATGCAAGGATTCGAGTACTTTGTTTGGAAGGCCGGTCCAGTTCACAGCCTGCTGCATTGCTTTTCCATGTACTACAAGTACTTCACTGTCTATTTCTCTTAGATATCACGGATGTGTGCTTTTGTCGAAATCCAGGGGCATCTTCATGGTTCTGCCATCAATATTGACTAAAAAGCTTTGGTTGCCCAGTTCAATGCATGTCCCTAGTCTTTAAATGGTAAGGCGGCAAATATATGCATATAAAGGGAAAAAGGCATCTCATGAAAGTCTGCATCAATTTTAGAGTCCCCAAAAAGCACGGAAACCTTGTACACAGTTCCCTTTACATTTTGATACGCTTCCATCCGCCACAGTTAATTTTCAAGTAGTTGGAATGATTTTGAGGCCTAGTTCTGTCACCAACGTTTCTGAAATGTGGTTTGGAACAACAACCGAATCAAAAAGAGCATGGTTTTTCATTTCAGATACTTTGGCTGGTACCAGCTTAAGACGTTTTGGTGCTGTCAGGGCCGATTGAAGAAACAATTTATTACCCCTAGCTGACTTATTACACCTTATAATTTTTCTGAGTTTTTTTCTTGTATCCTTTGCGTCCCCCTCAAAATTTGACCAAACGTTATCGCAGTTGGGGTCGATGCAAGCTCAGACACTAAGTTATACTTCTTCACATACTCTAGTACGTCCTTCGGGAGACTCTTAGCTTTCTTATTCTATTCGTGTTTTTGGCCGGAGTAATTTCTACTCCTGGAACAACTTGATCAGACCTCTTGGTCAGAGGAGGTACAGATTCTGGGATATGCTTCAGCATTCCATAATCTAGCCTAGGTTTTTTCGATAAAATTTTCCATTCTCCATCCCTTTTTGCCACATTGACTTGACTGATTTTTTCAGCGATGGATACCTTTGCGGCATCCTTCAACCTTTTATTCTTTCTGTCTTGTAAGATTTTCATCACTGGTCCTGACTCGCTCTTCGCGTCCGATAGATTTTCTCTACTGTTGTCTTTAGACCAGAACATACTTTCATGATGTCCATATCATCCGCACATTCCACAACGAGTGTTTGTATGTGGACTATCAGGACACCTGTTTGCAAAATTTCCAAGCTTTTGGAAGTAGGAGCAGACTTCTCCGGCCCTAGGGGCCCCAGACTTGTTCCTCTTGATAGTAAGAGTAAGGCTCTCCAACTGCGAGGTTTTCATGTCAAGTCGATCATCGAATCGGGTTCCAAACCTTTTTTCCAGATTTTTGACATCGCTCTTGACAGATTCTAATGCTGCTGCAGTGGTAGCCGCCTTTTGATAGTTCTTTTCAGGATGTACGATAGACATCGATGTACGGGTTTCCCTCGGTACCTCGCTCAGTGACTGAAACGTCTCCGAGTTTTTGACAAAATCTACTATAGAACCCTTCATTTCATTAAAAGTATAAGGGCCTTTAATGAGGAGGAAATTGGAGAGCTGCTTATCCCCATCGCCGCCTTTCGCAGCATTCCGTACTTGCCTTGGGCGGTACGTGTGATCTCTATAAAAAGGCTGGTTTAGCAGCCTTTTCATAGAAATCGCACAAGTAAACCAATGGGCTTAACAGATCGTCTAAGATGAGCCGGGCCTCCATGGCGGTACGAATCATCTCATCTCGTTCTACCTCCTCGCAGGTCCTCGTAAAGCAACCATGAGCGCCAAGTTCACAAGCAAGTGAACTTGGCGGTCATGTCTTCGAGTTCTGTGGGCTCCGTGGGCACAGTGCCGAAGATGATCCCCGAGGCAGACAAGTGTTGCTGGACAGTTTCTCCTTGGTCATGGTGTGTCCGGAGCGAAAAGCGGAATTTGAGAGTATTGAAGGCATGTCGAGAATTCACAGGCGTCGATACTTGTCTTCAGACCCAGGCACGGGGTACAGTACACCTATTCCTTCGCCCATCGTAGCACCATAAAAACCCCTAATCTAGAACGCGCATCATGGAAACGGGTGGTGATGGTTGCAGAGTATGAGCCGGACAGCAATACCATACGTCAAGCAAAAAAAATTCCACATCGTCCATCTTTTCCTGACTGGCTATACCCAGCCCTTGTTAGTATAATTTCAATTTTTTGACTTTTTCTGACAGCTGACAACTCACAAAGAGGCTTATAGTTATTAATGTACTTTACTGTTCAACCTAGAACTTGACCGTTATGTTTATGCACTGTACAGTGCTGTAAGCTTGAGCTGATACATTTTAAATCAGCTCAAGCAAGTTTAGGGTTAGACACTCACCGTCGTCTACATGCCTTCTGGAAACTTCTTTCAATCAACAGAAAGCATCAGTCGTCTCGCCTATACATATATATATAAGTCTATATAAGCCCCGATCTCTCTCCATCTTCTACCCGAGTAAAGTTTCTAACCACCTACTCCTCTCTCATCTTTCCTTCTCGGTGCCTCACTCTTTCTACCCTTCTCTCTCTCTCCCCTGCTCTCCCACTCTCTCCTTCACTCCTGCCTCGCTCCCTTGCTCCTTTTCCCTTGTTCTGTCCATCAACCTTTACTTCATTTCGCTCGGCGTCCGCGCAGGGCGTGTGTGCCGGACCTTCATCCGGCTCCTCCCTCAGTATATTGCCCGACACGGCTGTAAAGCTCTCGCTGCAAGGTTCTTGTCGATGGTTACATCGAGTGGATTGCCTCTCCGCGCCCCCAGCGCACGTGGGATGAACTGAGAAAGGTGTATTAGGATTCTCCACTACTCGAACAAGGTTTGGGAAATCCACCGTACCCTGGCGTGCCTAAATTCGCAGTCATTTTGACGTCTTGCGAGGGGTTGAGGTCTTTTCAGCCTTGCGGGCTGGTCTTCAAGCTCGCTCGTCCGGAGTTCTGGCCGTTGTCGTCGCTGTCAGTATTTGTAAGCCTATGTTCTTACAGTGGTAGGTTTATAAGCCTCCTGAATCCTCGGTTTAGGTGGTGGAGTTTTCTTCCAGTCCCTTTCTCGCCTGAGTGGGCAATTGGTTCAGCCATTTCCCGGAGTCGTCCGGCTATCAGAACTCGCAGTCCTGTGTAGTGCGGCCATCTACATACAATAAAGCGGAACGCATATTAGTAGTAATACCAGCGACTTTCCGCTGTGAATGGCAAAGCTGCCGAACCTGCCTGAATTGATAGTGTTAAGTGGTAGCGGTCCCTGTTCCAAAGCAAAATTGTTCTCCTCTATTGCATGCAAGATGCCATTACTGTACTAGAAGTATCCGATGGCGAAGTAAACTCACCAATCATTCACCCCCATTATTGTACCGAGTATCCCAGTGACTGAGGGAAGACTTTAAATGATGAGTCGTTTTTAGGGAGCATATTCCCTTTTTACACAGGCTCGCAATTACCCAAGGTGTATTTCAACATAAGATACAAGTACTAACTCCTTTTTGCTACTGTTAGCTGTTTAACAGGACATTGTGTGCAGTGCCATACTCCTTAAACTAACATGTATAGGATTATATCGACACGACAAGGGCCTACCGCATCATCTTGACTTAATTAGGGTCAGTGCAATACCGAAAAAGCGACTTTATCGTTCACTACAGACTTGTCTCGAGTTCGGAAAGTTTAAAGCTCTATTCGAAGAACATTGATATTATTAAAGTGCTGGTGAGCCATTGATGATTGCGAAGAGCTCATTGAATTGCGCCTGAAGATCATCACCGGCAGTGGCGGAAACAAGGAAAGCGGCAGCAATGAAGAAAGTGGCGGTATTCATTTTGTCTTCAGGTTTGTGCAGGGTGAGGGTGGCAGTTGGAATTTTTCGGCATTTACGTACTTCGGAAAGGGTAGAAGCTTTTCCAAAACGGTAATAAACCTGAAAGTCTGCCATTTTATAACAGTAAGATGTCCAGGAATTTCTCTGTCGTCCTTCTTGAGAACATTTCGTTTCAATTTGAATGTAAAAACTCGTCTGGGCCACGAATGAATTCGTTTGAGTCCCAAACCATCTCTTCGTGCGAGCTCAGATTCGCGTCTACTTTTTGGGACTAACAGGGTCTAGATACAGACCTGTTATTGGTACCACTTATCGGATTGCATGGAACGGTTTTCAGAGATATCGAAACGTACGTAAACATTCACATGGAGCACCAGTGACGAAAGTGGCATAACCCGTTCGTACGAGTCCATAGACTTCTGACAAAAATATGGTACCGAACCCCTATAAATAGAATCTGAATACTACTATCACTGGGAGTTGTAAAGGATGATTTTTTTTGAGTTTTTGGTTTACTACCAACGTACCAGTTGACGGGGTATCAACCATCTTATCTGTTAGAGCAAAAGAACCTCCTATGCTCCATTCCTTTTGGTGATGGTCTCGTTTTCTTCTCTCCAAACTCCGTTTAGATTCCCCTGGCTAGAAGTGTCAGACGACGAAGTAGCCTACCCCATCATTCCCCATTTCGGTGATAAATGGCTCGCGACAAGGCCAGGAATCTACCGGCACAAAGGATGCGGCCCAACCATCCAGTAATTCGTATCGAATGAAATGAAGATTTCCGTTACGATATAATGGGCAATAACCTGAGATACATCGATTGAAACGAATTACTCCAGATATAATACACCTTTAGAAGGAGTCTGTAATATAACATCTTTAAACTTAACAAAAATATAGTATTAAGGAGTAGATACCCCCCGCTAGAAGTAGCAGACGACGAAGTAAACGACCGAATCATTCCTCCCGTTTTACAGAGTAAGTATCTGTAACTTCTGTCGATTGAATGCAGTCGCAGTTCGTTATTGAACAATTGAGCCGAGAATCAGGATGATTCGATCACTTTCGGCAACCGCACTGGTGTTTTTCCAGTACGCATTGCTTTTGGAAATAAAATACAGATCGACCCCCGTCCCTGGACCAATAGAATCGCATGTATCGACACCCATTTCGTGCAAATCTGTACTGAGTGATAGTGGAAAATCGTAGGGTGAAGACATGTTCAGAACCAAGTACCCAAGAAAGAGATGTTTCAAGCGACAGAATTGCTACCGTGGTATAGTCAAACGAATAGAAAGAGATCATTCTTGCCAATGGTAGGGCTAAAAGCGAGTATATATGTCGCAGAGTCTACCACAAATGACCAGTGACCAGCGTAGCAAAAACAGTTGTCGGATTTGAAGGTGACTCTCAATTTATTAGCTCCTCGGGACATAACTTGAAGTCTTCTGCCACCTTGAATGGCCTTCACAAACAGAAGCAGTTATCTCAGCTTGTGTAGACTTTTTGGCTAATTCTAAAGACTCAAACAAACTTATTGAGTTCCACAAAATGCATCAAATGGAATCATGTGAACCTGAAATACTTAAAGCAGATAATGTAAGGATAAATAACTACAATTAATCCTCATAGTTTTAGTCTTCGAGATCAGAGCCGAAAGATTCCCCAAAAATGTCCATACCCCCAATGTAGTTACTACAAATTTTATCGCACGGCCTAGAATGATAGATAGCCCCCATAGACGTATTCGTCTCCTCCAATTACTCCTCGAAGCCTTCAAGTTTCTCTTCATTCAAGTCAGTGGATTCAGAAATCAAGATTAACCTCTTAATTTTTCACAGGTCCTTGCAGTCCATTTCACTTTCCGATCCTTGCATCTCAGCCTAAGACTGATCCTTTTCTACCTACACTTCGTCAGCCACCTTCTCTGCTTCCTCGAGGCAGTGCAGATGGTTTCACTCCAGAGCGCCCTCCCTGTCAACTTTTCCACAGTAATCACCATAGGGATGACGGGCTCTGTATGACTTGGAGATGATGAGAAAGGGTGGAGGTTGATCATGATTAGGACAAAAGAGAGATGAACAAACAGGATGGTTACTGGCGAGTGTCCTAATTCAACGACTTTGATGTCGAGCTTTAAATAGAGCGATGTCTTTGAAAAGTGTCACAGACTTCGAAGAAATAAAAAACAAGTCAATGTCGTAGCTCTGATCTTGCATGAATTCAGGACAATAACTAAACATCTACTTAAAAAACAGAAACTGAGTTTAGAGGACAAAGTGAATCACGATTCGAAAGATTTCTCTTTTGAAAATGGTGGACAGTAATCTTCAGAGATAAAATGGAAAATGGAGTTGTGTAATGAGTTTGGATTCGTAGAGGAGAAGGCGTTTCAGGATTTTATTCTTAAGTTAAGATAGGTGGAAAGGATTTTTTTGAAAAATCAGGGCTCTGAGATGAAGATGATAGAAGTTTATGGAAAGGACCGCTTTCCTACAGAGCAGACAATTTTTATAACAGCATATTCCATAAAAAATCAAGGCGACCTAGATAAGCTATGCTCCTGAGGACATGAATATCTACCTTTCCAACTAACAGCAAATGGCCGCCAAACTTGACGCAATGAACGCTTCCATGGACGATTCGCTTCCGGAACCTCTTTTCTTACATTGATTTTCCTCTGAAACTGAAGAAAAGTACATGACTTTCATAGCCGCGCTGCAGAACCACTCGACTCTGTTCTGTCTGGAGGCGGAAAGCATAATTCTCATAGAGTTCTAGGAAAAGCTTGGTACTGAAACTGGTAGCGGCAGCGGTGTGAAGCAGTCTGGAAACGATAAGTGCGCTCTGAAATTTGACGTTATGTAATTTAAGTACTGATTCTGGAAGGACAAGTGACGCAAGAAGCTGAATTACTGTTGGAAGAAAAATAAGTCTAGAGGAAGAGTGGAAAGAGCGCGTTAGAGCTTGCTACGAGCATGCGAATGATGCTTGCAGTAAGGTGGCTACAAAATATCTTGTGTACCCAAGGGACTTATTTGAAACCTTCACCGACTGCAGCCTGCTTTTAGACTATCAAAGGAAAGAGATGAATACGGTTAAGACTGCAACGCACCCGTCTGTACCCCAAAGTTGCGTGATAATTTGCATTGTTGAGCTATTATTCATGGAAAAGAAATTAAAAATCGAACTTGTGTTTAATGTCCCCAAGTCACTCCAACCTGATCTATATTTCTCGGCTCTGCTGCGCTGGGTTCAGACTAGACTTCGAACAAAAACAAGTCACTATCAAAGACAGGAAAGTAGTAGGAAGGGAGGTTGTGTAAACAATATCTACATCATCCGGTTGATGGAGACGGAGCATGGCAAGGTGGATACTGGAGAGATGCTTTACGCTGACGCCGTCAAACTATGGATCCAACGCATTCATTATACAGAAAGGGAGGCCATCGCGCATATGGGTTTGCAGAAGAGAGCCAAAATTATCGATCTCACCGCGAAGGCAACCAAGGATATTTGTGACATCATTAAGTATTAACTTTAAATCCATTGAGGATTACGTTCATTGAGTCAGAGTGTGGGAGTCCTTCTGACATCCTGGTTGAAGACATTCCGTGCACTGATAACATCTTCTGTGTTCTCGGAATGTTGGCTGGAACTGCTAGATTGTAATGCGTAAAAATTGGAACCCAGGAAAACTTGATTTGTTTTGAGTTCACGCGAATTGAAAGTAGTGGAAAACTGAATTCTGGAAATAAGGATTTCGCCTATCGCAGTTACCCCTCTACCAATCGGAGTTTCGTCCTAGTTTGCATTTAAACTGTCATTTTCCGGAATATTAATTTGTTGCTGGATATTTCAAAATCACACACCTACTAACAAATAATACATAGTCTAACCGCAAACTAACCTCTTGTTTGTTTACTCCCGCCACGCAAGCATCTAGGTCCTCAATCTATGTCTCTCTGATCGTCAACTCGGAGAAGTCCAGAGCACAGGTCTCACTATTCGCAATCACCCTCCGAGCCCGCATCCAGCTTCCCATTTCTCCAAGCCGCTTCCCATCCTGCTCCATCATCACTAATTAATCAGTACGCGCAGCACTCACAACACTACTTAATCCCAGTAGCGGCACCTATGAATGCAGATGAGGCAAAATATATAACTCCCTACCCCTCTTCTTCTCTCTGTCCCCCGTTTGCCTCGTCGTCAGTCGGGTACCTCATTTTTCATTCGTTTTTGGTGATTCCTTTATCCCACCACTCTTTCCTTCTCTCTTTACTTCATGACCACCAACTCCTACCACCATACTCACCAGAATTTCCTTCCCTCCAGAGCCTACCTCTCAGTGCTTCCCTCTTTGATCATCCTCTTCATTTCCTCCAGCGGTTTGCATGCCTTCTTCACCCGTTCAATCTTCTCCCCAACACTTCCACCTACCTCTTTAGCTCCCCGTTCTACCTGCACACTTCCCTTCTTTCCCTCACCAAAAACTTCAATATCCCATCCGGGTGCCCCCATACCACCATCTTAACCATATTCAAACGATTTTGAAACATAGAAGCCAAATTAGTGACACCCACAACTCTGACACACTCAATACAAGCCAGTCTACCCCGCTCACCGCCCTTGCAATGAAATCATCAATCTTCTCCTTCGACCCAGCCCCCTCATCCTCACCCGCTCCTTCATCTCCTCCACAAACTCTTCCTCGGGCCCATTCCCAACATCCCTATCTCCATTTCCCGCTTTCTTTGCAATTTATTACTGCCTCAAATTCACTACCTTCTCCCGAGACTCGAAACGTCTCGCATACACACCCATAAGTGGCATATACGGCTCTAAACTACCCCCCAACAATGTCAGGAGCTCCTAATTTTTCATATATTTACGCAATCCTTGCTCCATTCCGCTTGGGAGGGAAGATAAACGATCTGAGCTGAGTCAAAGGGGATAATGGCAGCATTGCGGCCTAGGCTGGAGTGAATGAAAGCCGTGGGATATATGCTACATATTTTCGTACACCAGGTACTGGACGGACGCTCAATTAGTTGAGAGGCTAACGATTGCTAGCTACACGAATGATTCGCGATATAGAGGCGGGGGAGGAGCTCTTCCCGGATTACGGCCTGGATTGCAGCTGGGGCATGCGGGAAGTCTTTGAAAGTCGACTAGAACTAGTTGTAATGTGTTCTCCTAGCATAAAGTGAGGTAAGCTGATATGTTAATTATGATCTATGTACTACTACCACATGAACTAAATTTTGTATAAATGACCGTGTACTTAGCAAGGTGAAACTTGTCGGTTGAGGGCATTTGCGCAGTGAGCTAAGCGATATGATTGATTACGATTTGGATGAGATAGGCTCCGGCAAATCCGGGTTAAGGAAATATTTAACCTTTTCTTTTCAGTATTATGAAGGAGTACTTTCAATCAGGGCGCTCATTGGCTCCGTGTGTCATGCCGCATGCGTCGCCAAGTGGAATCAATTCGATAATGCGCCAAAGAAGAAATGAAGGGTCTTCAAAGCGGAGGACGGTAGCGATACACGCCGAAACAGACAGAAGGAAGGGAATGAAGAGGGGAATGAGGACGTAGTCCGTCGATCCCGAGCACCGCAGAGTGGTTTTTGTGGTGGTGTGCTGGCTTGAGATCGGGCTAATGTGCTATACACAGTATATTGTGTGAGGAAGAAGTGAAGCAAGGAGGTGTAACAAGGCAAGTTCGGAGCGGAACTCAGGTGAAGCGGAGAAAAATGAGGAGAGAGATGTCAATGCGATGGACGCACCTTGTAATATTATCGCGACAGGAGATTGGCGGCCGAGAAGGACGTCAAAGGTGAGGAGGCTGCGCAGATAAGGTTGCTTTTGGGCGGCACGGAGCGTATACGAAAGAAAAATGTAGGTGTAAGCAAATTTGCGAATGGCAGAGATAGCGATGGCGAGACATAAAAGAGTGGTTCACGTGGGAGGCAGAGGGGAACTAGTTCGAGGGCAATTGGAGTAGTGAGAACTGGGATGGATACACACAAGAGAAGGAGTGAAGTATTAAAGAACGTAGTGGCGGTGTTAATGGCGTAGAATGCCAGGGTCAGCAAGAGGAAGAGAAGGGGAGAAGTGGATTGTGAAGCTGAATGAAAAGAGACGTTCCGTATGGAGAGGAAATAAGGTGCAGGTTGAATGGGATGGAAAGCTGAGAAGCAAGAACCAAGGAGGCATGGGGCTTGGGCAGGGATGAGGATGGACGGATAAATACGGACGGGATTGACAGAACTAGATAACGGAGGCAGTAAGGGGCTGGGGGGAGACGAATGGATAAGGTGTTGAGGGTGATGAGATTCGCCTAGTTTTGACGCCACCACGGGAGTCCAAAAGGACTACGGAGGGGATTTGTGTGGTGAGGAGGAGTAAATTGTCGTCATAGAGTCGGATGAGTGCAGAAAATGTGCTGGAACGTGAAGAGGAAGGGGAAGAAGGGAAGAAAATAGGGCAAGAGAGGGGAAAAAGAACTAAGAACAGGGGAAATAAACTGAAAGAGGAAGTTGGGAGAGGATATCAGTATTCGTTCACGAGTAATGCTGATGAAGGAGATCAAATCGCTGAAAGGGGAGTGGGAAAAGGTAAAAAAGACTTTAAAATGTGGTGGTGAGTTTGAAAATGACACAGAAGGAGAGAAAGTGAACGAGAGGGGATTTGAGGGAGCAGAAAAGTGCATATTGGCAGTTTTAAGGAGGCAAATAAGGCGGCAAAGGGCGATGAGAGGGACAAGGTCGCCGACAAGTCGATGTCAAAAAGCGGCGAAGGTACTATATTGGGGTGCACGAATGATTTTATAGGTTCGCAAGGGCTTTCTACGATCTTATCTTACATTATGCGGAGCTAAAGGGCTCGAAGCTTTGCTTTGAATCGGAGAGGACGGATTGGAGGTTGAATAAACCAAGTGTTTGGCTCTCTTGGGTGTTAGACTGTCGACCAGTGCTCGCACCATAACAGTGTGGGTAAGGAATTGCCTGGATAGGGTCAAGGTATCTCCACCTCCTCGGGTCTCGTGGTCCTCGCAGTCTCTCCGTATGGGTGCAGCATCCGAATGTGCTGCAATTGGGGTGCAGGAATATCGCATCCTAATATAGGGCGACTGGTCCAACAGTCGCACATTCCGCGAATCGTATCTGGATGGGCGTGTGTTACAGTGTGAGATTGTGGGCGATAGTAGGTAGGGAAGCAATTATGTGATGGGAGACAAGGAGATAGTTCCTAAGCGCCCGCTGCAAATGGCATTGGGGATGAGATCGTATAAGCCATCGACAGAGGGGGAGAGGGGAGAAGTTGTTGAAGTATGTGGTCGAGACGGAGATGATATTGGAGAAGTGGGAATCGATTCAAAATGAGGGAAAAAAGGAAGAGAGTGTGAAAAGGGTAAGCAGGGACAAGTACTTGCGGCATTGGATGAAGCAGGCGTTTAGCGACGGGCTGGATGTTCGGAAGCGGGCGGTGCTGGACAGCGTCTTTTCATTGCTCGGTTACGATTTGATTGCGAGAAGAGAGAAGCCCGCGTATGGTACGGATCTTGGTGTGGGGTTAAAGAAGAATATGGATGAGGCGCGCGAGAATCTAAGTAGTGATACCGAGAGCGAGAGACATGTTTTATCTGCTTGGAGAAGTACAGAGACTGTTGATCTTGTATAATTAGGGTCGAAGGTGCATGATCGCTTGAAAGGGTTCTTCGGGGAGATATTATACTTCAAGAATTCGACAGGAGTGAAGTGCTAGAGCGAGAACGAAGATTAAAATGGAAGAGCAATATGAGAATTTAAATGTGATTCACGTCGCGTAGCTTGATGCTTAGATTGCTTATGTGGTGAGAGCAATGGATACTGGATTGGGATAGGGCGGGCAAAGGCCACCGTTATTCTAGAAATTGTACGCAAATTATCTACTACGCGCGATAGACAGTATCGTGACGTTAGTGTGAGAAGCGGTGTAGGACATGTTTTGGAGTTCGAAAATGATGATTTTTGTAGTGCAGATCGGAGAGAAGTGCGCAGGAATTTTAATTGGGTAACGACTGTTGCGTTATGGATAACGTCTACGAAGAAGCTGTACTTAGCGGTAAGGAAGGATTACTTTGTGGAGAAGATGAAAAGAGGGCTCTAAGCTGTTTCAGATTGCTTCATCGCGTCGTGCAGACCGGAGGAGGAGTGTTTCGAGCGGCTGAAGAGAAGGGGTGTAGACGAAGGGCGACAGTGGTGTGGGGATGTGGAGGTGGTGTCGGAGTGAGATGAGATGTGAATATGGGTTTTATTCATTGGAGGGTAGATATTTTTTCTGTTTGGTCGCGTTATAATCGATTGAGATTTAGTGGGTGGAAAAGCCAGTAGAGGCATGAAGCACATTGCGGAGTATGATAGAGGTAAATCGTCGGAAGAAGGGATGCTCAGAACTAATTACCGATAAAGGAGGTGTTGCAAGCGAAAAAAGGGTAAAGCTTTGGTTTTTTACTTTGGGAAGAGGTATTTGATCTATCCTTACGTTTCCGGACAACCACAATCGACTCAAAATGTAATATTCTGACAATGTAATGGGGAAAGACCTTCGCTTCTTAATAAAAGTACCTTGAGGCCATTCATCAGGAAGGCAGCACTGGACATGAGGGCTGCTGCAGCATATCTTTGCATCAAAACCACCCGAGCGACAAAAACGTGCTACCATGGTAGAACTTTTACAAAGAAAAGGGTTTTAGTAAGGAAGACAGTTGAGAGGATAAAAAGCAACTATAGAAGGAGCAGGGTCTACCGCTGATGCTCTGTGACCAGCGTAAGAAAAATAGTTCTTGGGTCCGAAGGTGACTCTCAACTTCCTAATATTTGGGAATTGACTTGCGTTTGTCTGCCAACTGGGTTGATCTGCACAGGAGAAAGCAGTTTAGTCAACTTATATAAACTTCTTGGCTAACCCTAAAGTCTCAAACAGACATACTAAGACTCATAAAATACATCAAATTGAATCTTTTGAACGAGAAAGACTAACGGCAGACACTATCACGATAAGTATATATATTTCTTCCTTAATATCTTAGTCCTCTAGATCAGAGCCAAACAATTGCTCCAAAATATCCATTCCTCATATATGGTCCACGCTTATTCCTTCCAGCAGCTAACACCAGCTGTAATATATATATCACAAAAATAATCCTTATTAGCCTCATGGCCGCTGCCCAGGGAATCCCGTCTTGCCTTATATACAGTTTGAAACACCCGAAATCTGATACAACTGAGCAGTATTTTTTTTGCCACCGCAGCACTGCTATTCTAAAGTGCACAGCATCCATCTAACATTTATTGAAAATAAAGTATGAAATACAGCGCAGCCAGCGCAGAATGCCAACTCAACCAGAGCAGTGTAATTTTCTTTTCTTTTTTCGCCGTTTTTGGGGACATGCTAGTTTTGGTGGATGACATGATCAGATCCAAGGATAAAGAAAGGCTTTCCGGGGCAGAACCATGGCTTGGCTTTTTCCGAGTTGGAGTTGGTCGAGATAGGGGTTGAGTTTATGGTGTGTTTTTTCTCATCGTTGGTTGTTTATCTGAGGAATATGCAGTTGAGGATTTGATCGACATTGTCCCGTGGGGGAACGAATTGGAGGTACTGAATGAAGGCAAACTACTTTGGGTCCAAGTTGGGAATGATTCAACAATGTTTTCAGAAAAGGGTGAGAGAAATGAGTTTGGAAACCCAAGCGACAGGACGGGATTTCTAGATGCAGGATCCAGCGACAAGGACGTGAAAGAACTTTGAAAGCTTGGAACTACAGCAGGAGGGAGATGCGTAGATTAATTGATAGAGAGGGGTGAGGGAATCCTCGACCGCGGTTTCCGTTCTTTGCGGGAGTCATTTATCGAGGGTAAGGATGTAACACCCAACGATGTAGGAGGAGTTGAAAATTGTGACGCGGATGTGACTCAAGATGGTGGAATCGTTGGTTAAGTCAAGGTTTTCGAGAGAGAGATTGACGAAGGCTGAGAATGAGGGTGTGTCGGTATGGGAAAAGATGGGTAGGGTGCTTAAGGAGAAGCGAGATTGAAGGAAGCAGAGTTCGGAAAAATATTGGGTGCAAATGTACCTATCGACCGTGATGAGCTCGGAAAAGGGGAGCTATTTTTCATCACGAACGAACCCTGGTTGGCGGGAGAGAGTAGAAGAAGTCAAGGAAGGGGAAAAGATGGAATTTATGGCGGTAACTGGGTTCCAGTGGTGGGGTGAGGGTTGGAGCGGTCATGGATTTGAGTGTTTCGTTGTGGGCGGTAGGTCTTCGCTTGGAGGTTTGTCGGTAGTGGGTCTTAATCAGAATGTATGCTCGCCCGTATATGCTTGCATGATTGAACTTGAGTCCTCCGAAGCGGCAAATGTCGTCTACAATGTGGTAGAGGAGGTATAAATTGAGGCTGACTAGGTTGGAGAAATGGTAAAGGTCCAACATGGAGAACGCTATTTGCTTAAAGAAGAGGATTTGGTTCTGAAGTGTGGAGAGGCGTTTTTTGTTCACTCGAGGAGGGTGATGTATCGGAGTGCCATTAAGAGGAGACCTGTGTACATGGTGTAGATCCCAAGAGCGGTCAAAGAAGGTACAAATGAAGGGATAAACATCCCTAGGGCGCGGTAATCTCTTGCCTCGATTATTCCGCGAACAAATTTGTGAGTGAAGAAACCGGTGTATGTCTGTGCGTTGTTGAAAATGGAGGAATCGATGTAGAGGCCGATAGCGGGGTATTTTTTTCGATAGATGCAAGAATGGTGTTGGAGCTCTTGAAGTTAAGGGTGCGGACGGATAGTAATGTGTGACGGGAGCAAGAAGCGACCGCAATGGTACAGGGATCTTACGACCTGATCATATCAATGGACTCGATCTTGATGAGCTTGAAAACGCCGAGATTGAAGTTTTGGATAGGTCCGAACCTAATATGTGGTAGAAGTTGGAGAAGGAAGGTCAGGGGAATGAAAGGAAGTTCGCCAGCTCTGGCCGGATTTTACTTGGAGGTGCTCAAGTCGCAACTTGCATAGAACTATTTCGCCACAGTTGCACTCAACACTTACTCTAACCAAACCCTAGCCATCTGAGCGGGAAACTCAATACTAACAATCATCACAGGACATGACATAGTAACACTGGCACAGACTCATGCCAGCTTACAACTAACAGCGCACAACAGTGCACAACACTACATCACGTCATCACGTGTATGCACTAACTCACCAACTGCACGTAACCACACAATCACTACACGTCCCCAAATTCACAACACAACTCTTACACATGCAACGACATGTATACACGCACCTACTGTAACCGCCACCACTGTACTGGACTCATTACCATAGTGCATAAAAACCCATCAACCTATACTGTATGTCCACATACATACCTGTCCACTCTGTACTGCACAGCCGTACTGTACAGCATAGCCATATTTACTAGCTACACACTTGTACGCCAGAACAACCCACTAGAGCCGCAACACTTGTACGAACCACGTTGCATATAAGGATTTGCAGTAGTCAACAAGAAGCCCATTTCACGGTGATTTTGAGATGAGGCGCATATGCCCTTTCCAAACGGCACCCCCCAAAACAGCCCATGCTCCTCTTCACTTTTGGTTTTCAGTGACAGCAGAGGGTTCACAGCCAACAATATATTATAAGGAGAGAGAAGTAAGATGGTGTTGAGGAGGGAGTAATTCTCGAAGAGTGAAAGTTTCCTTGCTAAAGAGAGAGAAAGGAGAGTACGGAGGCCGTGCTCCCGCATGGTGCAATCGAATGGTAATCTTGCAAGGAGGGTCTGTTCCGAGTCAAGGAGGATAGCAGAGTGGTTTTTTCATGCGATGGGAGTCTGGTGCTGTGTGCGACGAGGAATGATGGGGGAATGAATTGCAAGCTCAGAGCTACTTACTTTGAATCTTTGACAGGGGTTCTGGGCGTGAGTTTCATGGAGCAATTTGAGGATATCATTTGCTTCTGGGATATCAGCGCAGAGCTGGCAAAAACAGGGTTACATTTTCGGAGGACGCCATTAGCGTTGCGAAATAGTAAGCCGCAGAGACAGGAGTTTAGGACAGGGTTGGAGAATGCGAGCTCAATGAATTCCGTATTTGTTCCGCAGTTGATTTTTGCGGGGTTTTTAGGGATTTCATCTCCATCTGCGGAGGTTGACGTAGATTGGAAAAAGTAAGCATTGTAGACGAAGAGCTGTGAGGTTGTTGGAGATGAATTTGCCGCCGACGGAGTCGGATAGGTTGAGGAGGGTAAAATTGTAGGAGAAATGATGTGATAGATGACCTTTTGAGAGAGCTGGAGGACTTGTGGGAGTCTTTATGGACGAAATCGATGAATTTGTCGATTTCAGAGAGTAAAGAGCTAGACGAGACAATATTTCCTTTGCAAGACTGCAATACTGCGGCCTTGACGACTAAAATTGCTTGTTTTACGAAGGCAGCTGCCATTTGGTGAGGTGTAGCGGAATCTCGTGACATTATTTGAGCTATTTACCTGGCGTACTCGTAGATACTTCCAAGCCAAGACCAATCAGCAAGTGCTTTTTGATGTCTCGCCAATTGGATCAATGGAACTCTTCCATTATGGGCATTACTGCCCGTCTCACTGTAATATGCTAGGTGAAAGCTCAGAACTTTGTAGTATTACACCCCTAGGCCTGTTCTTCTAGAATGTTTTTGAATTTAGTATTGTTTCCTTATTATTCATTGTCACTCTCGTTGAATTCTTCTCCATATAAACCATGGTCAGAAGCTACAGCCTGTCAACCGAAATCTTCAGCCTTCAGTTCAGCCATCGACTACCTCTTGTGCACCCGAAAACCCCACAGGAAAGGAGTGGATTGCACGTGATGTCAACCGGTTGTTGTGGCAGTGCGGAATTGTTGGTGGTTAGTGAGAGGGCCGAAAGGGACGATGTAAAACCATATCAATACTATGGGTAGCCTGAGAATACCACATATTTCCCTATCGATTCTATATATGCTATTTCTAATCCTCTATCTCTTGTGCATGAAACTAAGGAAAAGGAAATTATTTCATAGTTTCCCAGGCCCAAGAACTAGAGTTTGGGCAGTTACGTTCCAGTTTCCCTTCCAGGAAACCTAGCAATTCTGAATGCATGGGTTTCTTTTAGTAAAATTTGGTTTCCAACTTTGATTAATTTCAGTGGTGTTTGCTTTGCCTTTTTTATCATTATTTGGTCACTAAACTAGCATTCACAGAACACCCTCGATACTTTCATCCAGGGAAATTCTCTTCAATTACGAATTACTAGAGTTCTTATACCGCTTCATGAATCCAATTACCACAGGATGTCCTCTTTAAGTGCTTCCAGTGTCCATGTAGGAACTGGAGGTAGTCCATGATACTAGTGCTTCGAAACTGTTCCTGGATTTTCCCTCAAACATCGCCAATGGAATTATTTTGGATGCAGATTGAGACCTTTACAGTGTCCTCCTGTTCTTGAACTCAAATCTGCGTAGCCAGAGTAGAGATCGAAGAAATTTGAGGTTATATCCAGCTGTGGCATACATGTCCCCGAAAATTTGTCATTTCAAGGTTTTATCTTCGTTAAGCGTAAACACGGGTCCAGAAGAAGGATGAAAAGGAAAAATGTAGTTGGAATCTACTCATACTCGGTATTAAGATGTATTTTCATGTTCCTACTGAACAAATTACTCTCAATAATCGATGCGCTGTTGATAGATTAAAATGCTGCATTACATCCCGAGTTTTGTCATTAAAAACATAACATAAATCTTCTACTCCTGCCATCCCATTGGTATGTAAAAATCTCTTTTTGGAAAGATCAAGATTCGGTAGCTCAAACCCTGCAATAGATTTCTCTATTTCATTGGAAGAAAATTGGTAGCCTTCAGGTGCGTCTACTTGTTTTATACTGACAAGTTACAATCAGGCACGCGTTTTCTGTTGTACATGAATTGGCTTACCATGACGCAAGTCTGATTTCTCCTGGTAGATGTGTAAATTTGGTTCCTTTTAAGCTTTTTACTATCCAGAGGGAACCCAACAGTAGCTAAATTTCACGTGTCGATGGAAGAAGAGTCGCACTAGTGTTGAAAAAAATTATGGGCCTTTTAGGGGGTTCATTTGGAATAATCAATTTTGGTTACATTTTCGATGTCAAAAAACTTGTTCAGTGCTTAGGTGAACATTCTTGATGCAAAAAATTGACATTCTGCGCGTTTGAGTACCTAGAAGTGATATTTGATACATGTAATGAAAAAATACTGATGTTACTATGTAATTGTTTATAATATAGTCTAACCGTTAGAAATACTTACTAATATGAGTATAATACTCCCTGCAACAAATTCCAGTAAAATAGAAGATTCTTATCTTCACTATTTTTCATTTTCAAAAAACATTTTATCATTTATTCTTAAGGCACTAAGGCATACTCTTTCGTGAAAATACAATATTTAAATACTTTATGGACATGACCACATTTAAGAGGGGCTTTCTGCTTTTTTAACAACCTTAATCTACTGCTTTAACCAGAATAAGTCACAGGTTCCAAAACCTACAGGATTACTTACTCCCAGGTACAGCAGTTAGGTTTGCTTCCACATACCCGTACATTGTTAGTTCTATTCTTTGAGTGACTCAAGCTCAGCAGTGGACCTTCAACACCTCCCTATTCCTTTAGTCCTCCAAAACTCCCAGCTATTCCCATGGTGCCTCATCCAGGGCTACAGTGAACAAACTACTCTCCTAAATCTATCTATCACTAATGATATCTACTGCCAAATCAGATTAACCGGACTTCAAGCTCTTTATGATTCAAGTAACTTTAGAGCTTAAATTGTAAGGATGTCTCTCTTTTCTGAATTATGAAATCACAAGATACTTTCTTGGAGTATGTTCCACATTACAAAGCAGTAATGCTGAATAACAGATAATTGCGCATATACACCACCTCAGGATCTCCTTTGTGAGATCTGTGAACTATAAGTTCTCTTTTCCTCTCACAGTAATTCCAATACCCCAGCCGGGTTAAAATTCTAGATTCGTAATGCTACTAGGGCAAATCAATATCGTATTCCAACTTCCCTTGAGAAATAAACTATGACATGAACAGAAGAAGTACATCGGTCATATTTTCCATATTAGCTGATTTTATAAACCCATTGTCAATAAGATATGTAAAGTGAATTACTATGCTTATCCAAATAAATGAAGCAGATACACGTTATTTCACTACTTTAGATACACTCTGCCTCTTATTACGAAACAAGTCCTTTCCGCAAAAATAGTTTCCCTTTCATACCTAGATCCTTTATTTGCCTCTCTTTTTCAAACATGTCGCTGTACTTTTTCTTTCACAAAAAAATAAATCCTACAGTTACTATCATCTATGATTTCAAAATGACTACACGACTTCATTTTCAATTTTAGTGTAAATTTTTGGTCCTTTTTTTAAAAATGTAATCTTTGATCCGTGATTTGTTTCGTCCTCCTAATTCAGTACCGATATTTGTTATCAGGATGACTTTTCACTACTGTCCTGAATACAAGCAAAATCAAATCCTTGACATTTTCTCGCATTTTATTTCATTTAAGGTCGTGAAACCTTTCGAAGACGTCGCCCTATTTAAAGTTGCATTTCAAAATCATTGAAGCAAAACTCTACAATAAACAACACAATTGGCTCATATTATCCTTACCTCCACATAAAAAAGCTGCCTTCGCCTCCTCCATCGACGAGTCATTCGGGGACATCTGTCCCATCAACTCCCTAGCCGTGATGGCAAACGGGACAACTGCCTACGATGACTTCTATAAAAAGATGTACCCTGAATGAGTTCGGGAGTGGATCTGCCGTCACTGTTTCGAGAAGGCAGAAAATATTGATTAAGAGGAAAAAGATGAAGATGCAGAAGAGGCGGACGAGACTAAGGCGGACGTGGAGGGACCGAAAGATGAGATTGGTTGTGTAGGACCATGGTAGCCACATTTTTACAACCGTAAGGGAGATGCTTTGCATAATGAAGGGAAAATTGATGGGTTATTAGTATTTTGGACTTCTCTGCTCTAGTTAAAGCGAATTTTGAAGGTCTTTGGGAGGTTTTAGAGGATCCAGATATATGCTAGGATTCCATACATAGTTCTGGACCCTTCGACGAAATTCAAAGGGAATGCATTGCGATTATGGATATGTTTCTGTAATTTTTTGTCTCTGATCTTGAGAATAATCATCTTGATTATAAATATATATATCTATCTTGGTAGTGTCTGATGTTAGTCTTTCTCGTCCACTCAATTCCGGCATTTAATATGTTTGTTTAAGCCTTTAGAGTAAGCCAAAAAGTATATTAAATCCGAATAAAATAATTCTGCTACAAGACGGAGAGAATATTGAGAGACAAATTCAAAATAAGACCCAAGTATTGTAATAGCTAAAAGTCACCTCCATTTCTAAGGAGCAATTATTTTACGTTAATCTCTAAGCGCAAGTGGCTTAATATAATCCTTCTGCACTCACTTGTAGCTTCTCGACCAGCCGTCTTTGTCTTGTTCTTCTCGTTCCCGGAACCATACTTTGGTAACACTCTTGTCGCTTCCAACAACTTTGCCTTGGGATGATTGGGTTTTCAAATATCATTCTCCGGATATTTATCCCTGAAAAATAGAATGGATTTTATAAACCAAATCCTTCAAGAACTCTCCGATGAAGCGGTTAAGATCCATTGGTGGCTCTCTTTTCGACTGTGTGAAACAAATACACGTGGAGCGACTATACTTCCCGGCCAATATGGAGAAATATGTAGCCACCATCAAACGTTATTGAAACATGTCACTTGGTTTTGCAGTGCAGGGCTTAGTGAAGAAAGAATCGATAGAGGTCCGCCACATTGATATAGACATCACATACCGGATCCCTTTGGGCTAATATCATCAGATATGACAATGAAACTATATTTGACGATGCGCATTAGATTGGATGATCGGATTCTACTTTTTTGCATAAGGGAAGTCTGTGTCGACCCATTTCGTTGGAATTAGAGATATCTCCTGGCTACGGTCATCTAAACTGCATAGTTGAACATCTCAGTCAGTGCAAATTCCTAATTTTGCCGGTCATTGTGGCTCTCAATGCAGAATAGACCGTATTAGTCGTTAACAGCGGGGCAAAAATGCGATTGATGTTCTCTTCCTGAAAAACTAAAGACTTTGATGTCATGGAGAGCTCTACATATTGTTTAGAGGGAGGAGAGGTTTTGAAGGCAAACATCATTTTGAAGTTTGGAGCCATCAGTGCGTCTGACACTTTGATCTTAGAGTGGCCGGTCTCTGTCCTCCTCTTTGCACCTCTGTGAGGGTTGGGTGCATAAACGGTAATTGATGGTTGAACTGATGGTTGAAGCTTCCGGTGAGCAGACGGGAACTTCTAGCTATGTCTTATATAGATAGTCATTTAACGAGGGAGACAATGAATGGTAAGTAAACAATACTAAATTCAAATTTATTCCAACAGAACGGCCCTAGGGACCTAAAACTACAAGGTTGTGAGTGTGCACCTAGCATATTAAGGTGAGACTGACAGTACTGTCCATCATAGCGTAATTCCATTTGTCTACTTGGCGAGGTAGCACAAGTCACTTCCTGATTGGTCTTGCATGGAAAATATCTAGGGTGGGCCATGTAAATATAATAGCCTCGTTTAAGTGGCTCTGTGTTCTTGACACGTAGAACCAGTGTCAGATTGCAGTGCAATAGTTGCACTGGTGCTTCTCTGCAGTGCTCATTCCGTTTGAGGGCTAGTGGCCTGATATTGTGTACAAAAAGGATACTACTGGGCATAATCCTCACAAACACTCACTCTCGTCGTCAGAAAATTAAATTTGGAGTCTTCTGCCAATTTTTCTGGGGTATTAGATGGACTATAACACTTCAATCAGTCAGCGTGGGCGACAATTTGCGAAGTAATAAAGCAATACAGGAAGACCAAGTCTTGGTTAAGATCTCTTTTAGGCTGAGTAGAGCGTGCAATGATGCCTCTCTGGACCCCTTTCTTGTCTTTTATTGTTCCAAGGGGAACCACTGAGATTCTCAATGGTAACAGTGGGCGTCGATAAGATTAAAGCAATCGCTACCTTGGACATTTGTAATGATTTGTACAGACTAGGGCTTGTGGAAAGATGTTTCAAGCAGTGAATAAAGTCCTTGAAAAATTCTATCGGCTTAGATAATTTTCGGACTCAAGAACATTTTTCTCTTCAAGCAGACGGCTTCCGATATCCTCCAAAAGATTTTTTTTGGAAGCCCGTATTTAAACCAAAGCCGTCCTGGTGGCCATTTTTGAAAACATCAATGCATGGAGTAAGGATCCCTATGGTCGGAGCATCATCACGAACAGTAAGAATGGACTCAACATTGACAATATACTTGTGCAGATATTCAATTTGCCGGAATTTGTTTTCTTTGGAAATAATGTACTTAGTAGGTACCAACTTGGCCGTAGTAGATCTAAGATTACCCATTTACCTCTAGAAGTAACGCTTATCCTACTTAGTCATACTTTTACACTGATCACAAGTGGAGGCTTCTATGGCTAGGTCCGCAATACCCTCAAGTACAGGGACGATTTATTTTAACGTTTATTCTTTCATTTCATCCGAAACAACCATGAAGCTCCAGAAAGCTCGGTCCCCTCCGCCAGAAATATTTTCAAATTGTTTAAAACCAGACCTGAGGGTTGACTTTGTGTTAATTTTATTCCCAGGACTTCTACAGTCGGACAAGGAGAGAAAGTTTCTTCTAAGTTTAATAGAGTACTGCCATTGCTGTCCATTTGGGACTTTTGGGAAAAAATGACCGACATATATGAGCTAAAAATACTTTATAGCAGCAACATTTTTAAAATAATAAACCATCACGTATTACGTCCTTCTCCAAATCAATCGCGCCATTTAGATTTATGAAAATGTGCTCCAAGACTGTACCTAAAAAATTGTGTCAACATAGTTCTAGCGAACAGACAGATGGTAGTGTGTTAGGAGAATCTTCCTGTACTAAAGTATGTAGTTCGGAATTACCTACCAGGATACTAACTGCTACAGTCATTTAAAAACATTGTCAGCATTACATGATTATTTATAGAAGTGCTGTGCGCAGAAATTAATCCAGGCGTAAAAGATAGATACACAAATATTTCTAGTATTTACATGCTTTGTGACCTAGAACTGATGGCAAAGCCAAAATATGGCTACCTTGGAGTAATCTGTTGCCGAAAAAACCTTATTATCAGAAGAACGTACTTTTATAACAAGAATTTGTGGTTGAGTTTTCTTGCCACGAAATCATGAAATAACTAAATGCGGAATTGGACACTTAGAGATCAGCCACTGAATTTGAGAAGCATCTGAAATATAAACAACCTGGCTGGCTCTCCTGGTACTCCGCTGCAAGGAAATAAAGGAATGATGCATGGGGAATTCACAATACCCCCGAGCTCGTTCATTATTACTTTTCCCCGATTCTACCGAATTATCTATTGTTTTATTTTGCAGCATCCTCCTCTTAACCATTTCTAAGGATAGATTTATTTGACTTACTTTCATTTCTAAAATCGCCTGCAATCAACTTCAGTTTTTTTAACGTCTCTTATGCAACTCTACGTGCCTTTTTTTCGCAAAGAAGCCGAAACTTTTCCGGTTTCTTTTTCAAGTTGACATATCAAGAACCTCTCTGTCACTTCTTTACGAAGAATCTAACAGCAATTTGTAAACCTTCATTCGTGCTTTCAAAATTCTAATCAGAACTTTTCATCTTTCATCTTCTGTTCCAAACAATTTATATTGCTGGCAGACCAATATTTTCAGATTTATCTTCGTACCAGGGCTTGAAAGGGTTGATAATATCTGACGATAGTAGAAATCCTGCCATGAAAATCTTCCCGAGTTCGTCAAGAGAAACTTCATTTTCCATTTGCGATTTAGCACTTTAAAGAGTCTGCATCGAATCAATTTCAGCTCTCCTTTAACTGTTTGAAATCTTAAAAAAATGTTGATATACAAATATCGACAAGGTTCACTACCGTCTTACACTTTTGATCAGTATGGGTCGGCTCGATCGCGATTCTCGTTATTTGATCCTAGGTGTATCCGTGTAGTTTACACCAAGTACAGAGGTAGCTCTCCCTTCTATTGTTCTGAAATATGAACGCTTGGCGCATGTTGAAGGTTCATTTGCGCATCCTGGACACATTCGACCCTTCTTCTCGAAGTGAAGTATAGATAAAGTACACTTGAAGGTTTATATCGTGTTTTCCGGAGTTATAGTGGAATTTATTGACTTCATGGAAGCTAGGACTCACCGTGGCTAGCTATCTTCATAGTAGAACTTAGGTCTGTATTACTGTGCATGTTTTAAAAGCTAGAGTCAATTTTTACTTTTCAATTTTAAGTGTTATATTTTCCCTTTAGTAGCTAGCTCTAATCTCCCGCAGTATATATACGTATATGCATTTTTTACTAGCCCTCATCTGTATGCACTGAGATTGAAGTCTACAGTATTTATGTCAGGTTTTAAATTGATATATGAGCGTTATGAATTCTGCAATTGGGTTTCTTTATTTTTAGAATTGATATAAAGGCTGCAAGCGTTTGCGAAATTTTGTTGACAACCTCTTTCAATAGGCATATATGCATGAGTATTGCTTATATTTTCACTATGTGATATTTATATATAGTGACTCCCACATGGTACACAATTTCTAGCTGTATAACCCAAAAAAACGATTTTTCACCAGCCGGTATCCCTTTTACCGCAAAATGATAAGTATGTAGTTGATAACGTCAAATCTTTATCGACTTTAGGACTTGAAACTGGTGCCCTGTCAGGCTCTACGGGAACATGCGGCGTACTTTTGTACATTGATTTGAATTCTGCCTATATCATGTTCCCAAAGTACTGCATACTTGCCAAGCATAACATTTTCTGAGTCAAAGAACTAATCCCTATGCTTTGGCTCCCCAATCCTCCAGACCAAGTGTAGAAACTATTTCCGCTAAATTTTTTCACATATTTAAATACTAACTGTTTTAAATAGATTGTGCGATACATCAAAACTTGGAAGCATCATTTGGCCTCCGACTATTTCTAAGAAAGATCAAAAGGGTATAAAAGCTTGACACAGCATCTAAAGAGTTCAATTATGCACATTTTTATGCGAAGAAAAAGAAATTTGTAGCTTATTTATCCGAGATCAGCCACGCATCTGCCAATCAAACATTGACAACATTAAGATCCTATAAGATAAGCGAAAAACTGCTCTTCTATTTAATATTAAAACTTGTGACAAACGTAACAAGCAGATCTGCTTATGGAACCCGGAATTAATGAGAATAGTGCCTGATTTCTTGATGTATTTCATATAGAAACGCGATAGTGGTAAATGAGGAGGACCGCATCGTGTGATAATTAACGGGAACGACTCTCGTGCGAGCTCTACCGTTGCCATACAGCAGAGCGCGAAGGCTTATGTTATACTTATTTGGGATGACACTAATGCGCGCGTTAACAGTAGTTTACGGCAGACTGACTGTTGGTTTGTAATGTGTGGTCTATAATTATGCTTGATGTAAAGAAGCAGCTAGTTTTGATTTTTTTTAAAATCTCAAATAACTGGTAGCCCATCGATCGTGAAATCTCTACTTAAGGCTTGCAATTCCTCCAGAAAAATACAAAGACTGAATCACCCTCAAGAGCTCCTCGGAATGACTTTTTTAACTTCATCTTAGCAACCACGGTGAAGGGGAAATTTTTGGGTTATTTCAACGCATCGAAGATGTGGTCGGTCATATCCACGAAGTTAATAACTTATGCGGTGAAGTTTGTATCAAACACTCGTCAACTTAGTTAAAAAATTGATGACTACAATCGTCCATCGACGTTGACGTTTTCTTTTCTGCAGTTACCGGCTTTGCTTACTCTACTGTATTTTCGGAAGGTACAGATAAATGTTTAATCCAAAGGCCATAATCCCGGGAATAAAAGCAGTCTGGAGAAATAATCGATTTCGTTAATTAAATTAAATCAGTAATTGTTTTATTCATACCCAGAACCTGAAACAAGTATCTTGCATTGGAAGTCTGACCTCTGCTTCCATATGTGAGTGTCCCGTTCACTTCAGAAGTTTTGGAGAAATCAGCTCTAAAGTTGTTGACGCGGGTTGACTGTTCAATTTCTAGGGAAATTTAATGAGCTTTCCGGCTTGGAACAATAATTAATACAGTATCCCTCGTCTTTTTACAGCTTAGACTGCTCATTTTGGCGAAAATAAACGAACACTTATATTACAATATTGTAAATAGACAAAAACATCGTGTAAAATATGCTTTTTTCGAGTTCCAAAGAACAGGAGATCTTGTTCTAAGGTTTTTGCAAAGGTACGTGTAACACCACTAACATTGCATAATGATCAAAATAAAAAAAATTCTGTTTTTGTCGTGAAGGACATTTTTGTCCTTAAGTTACTGTCTAGTCTCGTTAACAGCTCTACTCGGAAAATTCTTAACTTGGCATACTGGTTTTGAGGTGCTTGCAAGGTGAACATATTATTTTAGGCTATTGATTCTATATTTTTATAAATGAAAAGTGTCTCGCGGGGTTGTTTTAGGTGTATGAAGGCCTCTATCATATTTGAAACTTCCCTGAGTACCTTTTATATACAATCTATGTCTCTCTGTGAATCAATCACTCCATATTATTCATAACATTATTTTTTCACGTGATAGCTAGTGCGATATGGTTTAATGGTATCCTGCTGCAATTTTTGGGCTCCTTGTGCGGTGAAAGTCAGATCTCTGGTTGAAGGTGAGGAAGTTCCCTACATAATCTACTGTATATAGATAGAGTGGTTCTTGTACATTTCATGTGTGCCATTTTGGTAGCTGTGAGCTAACTGGATCTCACTACGGTAGCTAATGTTTTCCGGAGACCAGTAAAAGTTTGATGTGTGTAGTCCTGTATTTTAATACATTCAGGATTATATGCACGAAACTGGTTGATATGGGAAACCATTTATGTTGACTGATTCATAGTTATATATCCAGCGCGACTCAGAAAAAATATCACGATGCTCTCAGATAAAAATGTATGTGCGAAGTAAGAGTAATAGCTTCACCCATATTTTCCTCGAATTATTTTGCGAAACGTGCCAACATGAATTTCTTATATTGCGTATGAGCTGTGAGCGAACATGATGATGCAAGCCTTTTTCAACCAGAAAAGCTATTTGCTGGTTCAATCAAGCGTTATGGATTCTGCATGTTCTAATTTCAGGAAAATTGTGCTTTTACTTTCTACATCGAGTCCCAATATTGAGAAAGAATAGAAAATATTTTAGTAATACGTTATAAAGAAATTTTTTTTGCTTTACTGTTGGACATATATTCGATCTAACTCATAGCTTTCCAGTCATAGCCTCAGAAAAACAGAATACACTCAAAAAGGTAAACCTACACAGTAATGGTGAATGAACTGTGCTTCCTAAAAGGGGTCAGTCAGTCTGGCCATCAAGCAGGCCACATTGGACATGACGGCTGACTTTTATAGTGATTACTAGTGTCTATCTGACCAAGCATTGTCCTCATATGAGGCACGCTTGGTCCTCATAAGAGGACGGTTTCCGTTGCATTTTGGAGAGGTACATATTTTGGAAGCCCGAAATGTTTACTGCAAAAATATTCTTTTTGTTAGGTTACAGTACAGTAATTCTTACTGTACATGCGACTTCGTTTCTGAAACCCCCCATATAATACGAACTATATTTCATTTCAAAATGAAGTTTTTTTCGCAACTTCTGGCTAAGAGCGGAAGCTGGTGACGGAAAACTGTTCTAGCCTTCACCGAGATCAACAATCTTGAAAAGTTTGTTTTGATCGGCCATCTAAACTTTTGAACTAATGCAATGGGACAAGAAATGCGCTGAGGTAGAAAAATTGCATTGAGAAAAAGTGCTGAAAGTGGTCCTCATATGAGGACAACGGTCCAGTAGACACTAGACATTCAAAAGGCATTTAAAAGGCTTTCCAATGTTATAATTAGCAACACAAGGTATGCGTAGATAGTTCTGGAGGTATTTAGGTGCAAGATTGGATTTCGAATCCATCTTCTATGCTCCTCTATAAGGTTACCATTTTTCGAAGAGTAAATATTGGAACGAAAAAATATTTTTGGCTTCAGGGAATTGAGAAAAAAATCCTGTTGTTTTCACAATTTATTACATTGAGCAATTTTTAAGCTTTATATCTCATATTTATATCTATGGACATAATTTGGTACCATCGCTGGTTGAATCACGCACATATATAGTTCTTCTCAGAAATCTTTCTGTATTGATCGACATTAGCAGAGACTTTAGGGTAATCGATCGTGACCCGTTGTTATCTAATACACCATACTATTAAAAAAGGCTCATTATGGGGCTTAACCTTAAACAGTGAGAAATGTAGCTTAGAGAACTATAACTAGGGATCTTTTTACTATCAGAAAAAAATTGAAACAAAATTATTAAAGTTCGAAAAAAGAAAATCATTGCACGTAGCTCTTAGTTTGATGTTGAAGAGCCGAGATGTTTGAGTTGAAGAGGCAATTTCGGAGGTTTTGTAGTCATTAGGACTTAAAAAAGGCCGAAGAATTGAATTTTCTCACTATTAACCAGAAATAATCCCCAGAATCCTGAAATGAAGTATATATCCGGAACAAGCGCTTTGGTCATCGGCTCATCTTCGCCCATCAAAAAAGTTCTAAGGGATAGGTATCTTTCTGCAGCCTCTTAATATACAATGAGAAGCGAAAATTAGTTATCAAATATCTTTAGACGGCCTTACGACAAGAGATGAAACCTTGTGACTGATACAGTTCAACTTAAGATGGCTTTTTTTGGAAAGATGAAAGAAGCATGAAATTTCAGAGGTCAATATGTGATAATATTAGTTTATTATAAATCTGCACAAGTGCATATATTCGTACCACTTCAACTCAGCAAGCGAAGAAGACCTTCAATATTATATTCCTTTTAAGCTTCGAAAAAAGAACAATAACGTGATCTTCTGGTGAAATTATACAAATTCAAAAAGATGTCTGTGATGGGTGGAGTACAAATTTACTTAATGCCTCTGTAATTATTTAAATTCAATGAATTAGTGGGTCCAATGCAGCGAATGGTTATTAATCGTACAAAATAGGCTTTATATGAGTCAAGGATTCGATTGAAATATTAGATAAATGATAATGCAGTATACTACTGCTTGATATTCGCTTATTTCTATATCAAAGCTGTTAAAATCCTCGAAATTCATTACTCGGGAACAAGTCACCCATTTTGAAACACAATAGCGTATTTAAGCGCAATTCAAAGTGCACAATTGATACGAAAATGCATTTAAATTCATATACTATCGCAAATTAGTTGCGACAAGCTATCAGGCTAATATTAAAGGTATAAAACACAATACTCTGAAGTTAGTTAATGGAATCATAGTAGACAATGACAACAAATTCATTTGAAAAACGCAAAAAGAATGGAGTTTTGATATGAGTACCATGGCAGTGACACCCTCAGTAAAATATCGTATGCTCCCATCATGACTTCAGTACAAGTACTTTTTCCCGAAAATATCTAGTAGGTATATGTTTATATCTTTTCACTGTAAAGGCCGCATTTTATTCATATATGACCGATGTAAAAGCAAGAGAAGTAATATGAACATACATAAGAGCCAAACAATCATCGATACTATACTAAACATTAGGTCTAAGTCATATGCAGCAAACTAGATGTATAATTGAACTGACTAGATGCATAAAACATGCTACCAGAGTAAATTGATAAATTAAAATTAACATTCAGTTAACGAAGCAACCATAACAAACAACATTCACAAAATGATTGTCTGAAGAATGTTTGGAGAAAAATACGATACAGGCGATATTAAACTGCGATAAAGAAAACCAAAAGAAGCGATCAATTGGTTGAAACATTTTTTTAGAGAATGGGTAATTATTTTAATTAAGACATATCAGAAAAAAATACTATTACATGCAAAATACTAGATGTGAAAGATCACCACATTTGCAGGTACCACATCATCAACCATCCTTGAGCTGCATCTCTCTTAATGCTAGTCCAAGTTCACTGAAAACGCTTCCACATGTAACAATAAATAGGATAGACCGAACATTTTCGCCAAACAGAGTTTGTGATAAAGTATCATCCGAATATATTTGACGTCTTCATGCACTCAACTACAACCGGGAATGAGTTAACCTGTTTTTCGGAAGAAATGTTATCTGATCACGGAATGTTTTGGAAAAAGCCGCGTTTTTCTATACCATGGCGTCTTTTTGGTCTTTTAATCCTATAGCTGTATCAGACTGATAACACTCAAATTCCACCAAAAAGAACCAGAAAAAGGGCACCAGTTGTATTTAATCTCTTTTTGCAATAATTAACGGTTCAGTACTCGGCTATAAAGCAAAGAAATATGCCAGCTACCCATCGGCCAGGAATGGGAATTAGAGTGGCCATTATATAGACCTTTCAGAGTCACTCGTAGTATCACGCACAACCTGGAACTGTAATGACATCTATTATGACAGGGTGTCCTAAAATAAGAAGTCAACCGATGAATTTGCCACACTCATCCAAATTAAAAATATATTGCAAATTCAGAAACTGTAAAAATATCTTCCAAATTCCGATACTGTACCTAATTTTGGTCCTCTTCTAATTTTTTTGTGTGCCAATTTGCGCACATTACACATCACTAGCAGCACTCCAGTCATCGAATTTCTCCGAATTTGCGTGCTCATTCAGGACAGAGTAATCTCCATAGAGCATTTTACATCCCTCAAACAGTTTGGCGCTCTCAGTTATTGATCTTGCAGATTTTCCTCTGGAATTCAGTCTGCTTTTGTGATCTCAATGAAATGTTTTCATTAAAACTGACTAAAACTGACCAGAGTTCCCCACTTCAGCACGGTTTCCTGCAAATAGATGAGAGTGTGAAGTGTGAGCTTACAATTATCAACACTCTGCGGTCGATATATAACGATTTTTTCTTCAAAATAGATGAAAAGCCTCACTGCAAGCCCATCGAGCTTCTCAAAATTTCTGTTCGAAAGTGATGGATGCCATAAAAACTTCAAGTTTGTAGCAGTGAAAACCCTGAGGTTACTTGTGCCTGTCGTTGTGGGAAGAATGTGAAACTTTAGAGAGCAGATAATAGTGGTTTGACCAGCGGACGTAAATAGTTGGCATATCACATTGAAAACAGGGCTGCTCTACACTAGGTCAGTTTGCCTGGAAAGCTTTCGCTGTCCTTGCATGTCCAGTCCGCACCATAACAAATGAATGCAAACTTGCTGCTCCGATCCATCTGATAACACCAATATTTTCCCTCCTTCTTTGTTAATACTTTTGATCCCATAAACGAAAGGGCTCACAAATGATTCCAAATCTAAGGGCTTGCTCTTGTCACCAACAAATTCCAGAATCAACAAGTTTCGAAGGAGAAAGCGGGCATTCGGTGGCAAATTCAAAATGAGGCAAGCTTTAGGCCAACAGTCAGAGCAGTGATTGCTAAACAAATCAGACCCATCTGTAAATAACGTAAGAAATATACCATATGCGTACTATCTTGCTCCTCCATTCTCGTCAAGCAGTTCTTTGAGAAGTGATCCACCAAAGGAGTCCTGAAATACATCTTAACTCGCTTCAATATTGATGTAGAAAAAGTGAAGCTAATCAAAAACATTTAAGATCCATCGAAATTCCTAACCCGGGTTTGCGACCGCTTCAAAACATGCATGTACTCAAACATAGCACATTCCGGTGTGGTACTACACCTTGAGCAAGTTGCACATTCCGGATTAAATGACGACTGCGGGAATATCGGAATGAAAATGGTTCCCTTCTCATCTTAAAACTCATCCTTGACCGATCTTTCTATCCTTATCTTTCCAAAACAAAATTATAAATATATTTTTCCTATATGAATCCAAATTAACTGTACAACTCCCTTTTCTATATTATGTTTGAAGATCTGCTCCTCCTTTTTCAAAGAGATGCCTTTCAATTCGTGGTCACTTCGCCTTCCAAATTCCGTTCCGATATTTTATCACAAAGATTATTATGATCTACGAATTCATACAAATTCAAGGACGCAGTATCAACTCGCATTTTTTTTGACTAAGACCGTGATGATTACCGAAGACATGCCGTTATTTAAAGTGCTACAGCATTGTCGCTGAAGCATCACTCCTACTACCAACAATTAGAAAAACTGATTACCCTTATTGTCAACATTTGCAACCGCTCACCCCTTTTCCAGAAATATGACGCCAAATCGCCCCTCTGTCTCTATCTCCAAAAATCTTCTTCCTGTCCCATCAATTGCCTCCGTCTCGCCGCCTACGGGCCAATCGATGCCGACGACTACCTCCGCCGGCAAACTAAGGAGAAGATCATCGAGCTCGCTTTTTGCCTCTTCTTAGAAGAAGCGGCGAGGGAGGAAAGTGAGGATGAGGCTGGGAAAGTCGAAAAGAAGAGCGGGGACTCCATCGAGGAATGTGTAGCCCCTGAGCTGATTTACGAGACTCAGGAGAAGGATGAGGAGGACTGGGATGGGATGGGAGACCAGAGCATGAGGGAGGAGGTGAAAGTGCAGAAATTGGACTGGAGCTCCCAGAACTTGTGGGTATGACGGGAGGTAGGAATGGAGGACCAGGTGGTACCGGTCATGTGAGTGGATAAAGATATCTTAAATGGTCTAGATATTTCAGGAAAGGCCACAGAAAGCTGCGAACCGCTCGAAGGGATATTTGTGGACTTTATGGGTAGCGTGGACATTTTTTAGAAGCTGCTCGGCTCTCGCCTTGACAATAAAGATTATGAGGAGCAGATGTAGATATTTATTGGAAGTATCTTATTGCTAGTCTCTATCGTCCAAATGATTTGTTTTAGTGCATTTTATGGTAGTTAGTGTGCTTTGTTTGGACATTATGATTAGCCAAAAAGTCTATATAAGCTGATAAATCTGCTTCCTCCATGAAAGTTCAAGCAAGTGGGCAGACAACTTCAAGCACATCACTAAATAGTAAGGAAGTTTAGATTCAAGTTGAGGCCCAAGAAGCATTTATTTTACGCGTGTCACTGAGCATAGGTGGTAGACCATGCCTCTTTCATGCTCACTTTTTGCCCTTGAACTGTCGTCCTCATCCACCTCATTTGTTTTTCACAACTATACCACGGTATCACTTTTGTCGCTTGCAACACCTCCTTTTTGTGGTAGTTGGTTCTGAGTACTTCTTTCCCGTCGATTTATTTCCATCAGGGTACTCAACGTCAACCAAAACTTCGATAAAAAGCGCATGGTTTTTTTCAACGCAGATACTGACTTTTTGTAAGGCATAATTCTTGCAAACGTTGCACAAAATAGCCTTCCATGTGCAATTCGGAGCATATATATTTACCAAGACCCGTTCCATCAAAGATTGCTCCACATTAAACTTCACTGCCATCGACCCCCGCTTCTTGTTTCGCAAATACCACTGCAAGAAGTGATAATGGGGTACAGCATGCAGAGCAGCCCATATTATAGACGTCTATTTTTCCCTCTCAATCTCCGGCGTCCACCACGCCAGCGAAATTATCATTGACACCTCTACTGTCGTTAATCGAATCCCTTTCTTCAGGCAACGCAGCAAAAAACTTATTTTTTGTACCAAAATCCTCCTGAAAAACGAAAAATTGATTGCTATAGTTAGCTTGTTGTCCTTTTTTTCTGGGAGTTGCATTTGGGAAAGCATATGATTCCTCCAAACAGGAATTCTTTCGTCCATCACCCACTCTTTCTCAACCACGCACCACACCATCATCACTAAAATGATGTCGCTCACTTCTAATAAGTGCAACCCTACGTGTATCAGGGCGACCAGCAAGAAGCCGTCGACTGCGTTCACGAATATCAATTGCACATTCCCTGGTGTACCTTGGATCAGATGCCAGCAGCGATTCACTATTTTCAGTGCGAATCAGATTTGTTTGGGATCGATGGGCCCACATTTTTGAGCGAGCTACTGGTTTTCCGGCATTACAGAGTCATTGGTACTCCGGGAGGCACATGTATCGATAATTAACTCACTTACGCCAGGGCGTGAAAAGCGCAAGAAATGAAGAGCTGCCGTCGCCATTCTATTTCTAAGTGTTTGAAGAAAGGGTACTGAGTTCCGAAAACTGTAACCTACGGCACGAATCGGGGCGTGAATAGATCTTAAAACCAACCTGAAGCGAAACTGTTGTCGAATAAGAGCCATAATGCTTCGTTTCAATTAACCTCGAGCTAAACGGAAGTTATGCAACAAATAGCTAGAGGCAAGTCTGCGAAGCAAAAATAATAATAGGCGGGCAATCATCCAGCGAAAAAACCTCCCTAGGCACGTCTATAAATTGTCTTGCATTACTGAAAATTTGACGCATTCATCTCATAAAAATTTTAATTTCACACCCAACAAACCCTACTGAAACGCATGTTTTTGATCCAATATAACCCCTGTTGTTACAAAAAAGGTTCTTTCTGTAGAAGAGTGGTCCAAAAACATCTGTCTTATTTTTTCTCCGTGAGCTTTCAAAAACAGCTCTTTCCATCACTTTTCGTTTACGAATAAAGCCATGAAACATTCTCCCAAGGAATCCAAATTCACTGCAAAACTTCACTTCTATTTCATCTTTGACCATTTCGGTCCTTTTTCTGGAAAGATAACTTTCGACTCATGATCCTCTTTGGCCTCCACATTCAGTTCCGATATTTTATCAAGAATATTTTTTGTTGTTATCCCTTTCGCGTACAAATTCAAAGCTGCTGCATTGCCTCACATTTTTTATTTCGTCCAAGGCCGTGGACTTTTTCGAAGAAGTAGCACTATTTAAAGTTCGAAATAGAAATCGTTGAATAAAACCTCCGCTACCGACTACGGCATCAGCTTACTCCTTTTTGCCCTCAACATGGCCCCATTCTCGCCCTCCCTCACCATCACCAAGTCATTTCAAAGCCGCCACCCCCTCAACGCGCTGGCCGAGATGGCCAACGGACTAACGGATTATGACTATTACTGTAAAAGAATGGACTAGTAACGCATTAGGGAGTCGGTCCGCGGGCACTGCCTCGAGGAGTCGGAAGCGGCTGAGGAGGAGGTAGAGAAAAAAAAGATAAAGAGGAGGAATTGGTAGACCCATGGGATCTACTAATTTAAAAGTATGGGGGAGCTTTGCTAGAGAACGAAGAGGAAAATGGCGGAGTACTTGATATCTCTGACTACTCTAACAAGAATGACAAGCAGGATGAAGAGAAAGACGAGAAAAATGAGTGCGCAAGAGACATAGAAGGTGCTGTAATAGTGGGGAGGGGGGCGGAACGTGTGAAACAGGTGGTCTCGACTCTGGAATTAGATGGGGGCATCTTCATTGGCCCAAATATTTCCCAAGAGGCAATGGAGAATTGTAAGATACTCTCCGATAATGTTTGAGACTGTTTGGGCGAAATAAATATTTCGAGGGAATGTTTTTGGATCTGATCTAGGAAACTAAGATATTTAGAAAGGGATCTAGAGATTGGTCCTGATAGTATCTTCAATTAGTCTTTCTCGTTCACACCATTAAATTCGACGCATTTTATGGCTTTGACCATGTTTTTTTGAGATTATAGGGCTAGGCAGAAAGTTTGTATAAGCTGATTGATCTGCTTCCTCTTGTGGAGGTCGAGCAACTAGGCAGACAACTTGAAGTCAAGTTCCAACTAGTAGGAAGTTGAGAGTCAACTTCAGACCTAACAACCATTTTTTACCCTGTTCATAGAGTATTTTCACTAGGCCTGGCCCCTTCTGTACTTGTTTGTAGCCCTCTTAACATTCGTCCTTACCAAACCCTATTTGATTGTTCAAATATACCATGGTAGCACTTTTGTCGCTTGCAACACCCCCTTCTTGGTACAATTGGTTCTGAGTTTCTTTTATCCCTACGATCTACCCCTATCAACGTCTTCACATAACAACTCTGTTTTCCCATGCTTTTTACTCCTATTTCATTACTGCTTTTCATCTCTCATATACGCAAAACTCCTAACAACTTCAAAACACTTTATCATTCTCTCCTTCTTAAGTTTTTCTTCACGAAACATCCCGAACCATAATCCTCATTATTTCTGGAAACCGTATCTGCTTTCTTTCTCTCATGTTTTCGTCACAATTTTTCTTCCGAACCGTAAAATGTCAGCCTCCTTTCTCAAAAAGACGCCACCGTACATCCATAAGCCTGCGCCGGGTGAGACGAAAAACACCCCTGAGCAAGCACAGACACTGGATCAAACAGCCACAACCGAAGACACCAATAACCATTTTAACGTTTGCGAGATCTATACAACAGCGATTAGGAGCTAAAATTGTGGTCCTACCAAAGAAGAGAATTACATTGAATTTCCATACGAAGCAACTTAGAAACAGAGAAGCATACAAGAATTTCAATGATCACTTGGAACTTGAGCTGCGTTTGGAAAAAAGACCAGAGATCAAAACGTCCTAAAGTGAAAAAAACGTTTGCCAAACTGCCATTCGAATTCCAAGATGCGGTAGTGTCTGCGATTTTCAATGATTCGCATATGAGGGCGTACACCCAAAGTGAGAATAACTGGATAATAAGCACTGAAATTGAGCAGAAAAGGAGAAAAGCGACAAGAACGTTTCGGGGCGCATCGAAACAGGTAAAAGAATCAAACCAAGCAGGCCTTTCAAATGATAGAAATGAAACACCATTTTCTCTCAAGGCAAGTACATTTGAAAGGTTGCAAGTTCGAGAGCCGTCAATACCGACCGACTTTCACGTACAGTGCGCCATGAATCAGTCCAACAAATCAATTTTCACTACGCCCAGTGGTCTTTCATCCTCAGAAGGAAAAAACATCTTTTCCTTCTCCTCCGAGTGTGCCGAGCAGATCGACCCACCACTCCCACCTCGTTCACAAAGTATTCAGCTTCGTGAAGTAAGTCACGTTCATCTTTTTATTCCAAACCAATTGAAGGGTATGAAGTCTCATTACTGAGAGCTACATATCACGAGGACGTTGATTCGCTAATGGCAAGCGGGCGGGCTCGAATGGCCTTCCCAAAGGGTAATGAGCAGTATGAGGTTGAATTTCGTGCCCAAAAAGGTGGTGAGAAGATCTCAATGTCAGTGCAGTCTTTGGACAGACCATCATTGCTGAAGGAACCATTATTACTGAAGGAACACATAGAATATAGCGCGATAACATAGCTTTAAAAGCCCGACGCTCAGTTTTTAGCCGTAAAGATCCTCGCGATCATGTGTTTTCAGTGTGTCATGGCCAAATGGAGAGTAATCGTGCCAATGAAGATGACAGTATTTCTGAAAAAAAAGCATTGGACAGCCGAATCGCTGAAATTCTAAGCAGGCCATACAGGCGGCAAAATACTTATTTGGCTTCCTAGTTTTCTACCGGAAAAACATGATTGAATGCTCCGCTAGGGCGACTTGCTTCTTCAAATGCGAGCGGAAAGCGGACAAGCAATGAAAAAAGCGCTCGTGAGCCGATGTACAGTCTTTATCGCCTATACCAGTAACCAGGTATTTGGAGAAATGAGATTGATTCTGAAGGATCGAGAGAGATTTTACCGGTATTTCCATGCTCTTTGTGTCAGTAGATTGCTTCCTTGTGGCAAGGAGTTCAGTTGACTCTCAGTGGGAAAAAATTTAAACATCCTTCTCATCTTCGGCAAACATCTGTTGTACGCAACGTAGGTTTCTTCTCTTTTACACATCCAAGTCGTGTGTGCATTCCTTTTATCTCTGATACCATCCACATTTCTTGAATGATGCTGCCGTTAGAAATACTTTCAGAAGAGAAAAGCCCAAATCCGATACCTCGAATCCCTATTAGGGGTAAATCTTCGAAGGAAGATATAATCAGAACCAACTACCCAAGAAGGAGGTGTTGCAACCGAAAAAATGCTACCATGGTATAGTTGAACGAGCAAATAGAAATAGATGAGAAAGAGGGTTGAGAGGGCTACAAGCAAGTATGGATGGAGCAGGGTCCATCACTGATGCTCTGTTACCAGCGTAGGAAAAAAATTCTTGGGCTGAGATTGACTCTCAACTTCCTACTACTCGGGACTTGACTTGAAGTTGTCTGCCAACTTGATTGACCTCCACAAGAGAAAGCAGCTTACTCGGCTTATATAGACTTTTTGGCTATCCGTAAAGTTTCAAACAAACATACTAAGAACCATAAAGTGAATCAAATGGAATCGTGTGAACGAGAAAGACTAACAGTGGATACTATCAGTAAAAATATCTAGATTCTTTTTTTAATGTCTTAGTTCTTTATATCAGAGCCAAAAACTACACCCAACATATCCATTCCACCCAGGCAGTCCATAGAAATATCTGCGAACGGGTTAGAATTCTCCATTGCCTCTTGCGAAATATATAGACCACTGAGGACACCCCCATCCGGTTCCAGAGTCTGGACCACCTGGTAAATATTATCTGGCTCCTTCCCCACTAATGCAGCACTTTACATGTCTCCCTCCTTCTCATCGTCCGCATCCTCCTCTTTACTCCTCTCTTCATCTTCGCCAGAAGAGTCAGAGATGACGATTACTCCCTTAGTCTCCACAACGAACAAAAAGGGGTGTATATGGAAGACAGTTGAGAGGGCTAAAAGCAACAATAAAACGAGCATGATCTACCACTGGTGCTCTGTGAGCAGCGTAGGAAGAATGTTTCTTGGGCCTGAAGTTGACTCTCAACTTCCTACTACTCGGGACTTGGCTTGAAGTTGTCTGCCAACTTGCTTGACCTATCCATGAGGAAGCAGTTCGCTCAGCTTATATAGACTTTGGGCTACCCCTAAACTACAAAAAAAACACTACAGAAGGAACCAGGAAATGCAGAAAAACAATTTGTGTGGGCTATATACTCTAAACAAAGAGGGCAGGGTCTACTATTGATGTTCTCTGACCAGAGTAAGAAGAATTTTTCTTGTGTACTGAACTCCATTTTGACAGCGTGTCCAAAAAGTAAGAATCAACATATGAATTTGCCCCACTCAATCAAATGAAAAGCATCTTAAAATGCAGTTGCATAAAAATTATCCTGTATATTCAGATACTGTATCAGAAGTTTTCGTCCTATTCAAGAATTTTTGAGTGGAAATTTAGCGTACATCACGGCCTTTTACTCGAAACGACGGTCCCTGCTCTTCTTCATTACTCCTGATGTTCTCCTGGTACTTCCATCTATTCATCAGGGAGACTGTCTGGTTGACTGAAAAGATATGGCCGTAACTGATTTCCGATATGGTGGGAGATTGTGTACCATGCGATAACCAGCTCAGCCTCTTTGTCAAGAGTTTCATAGATACTGCGTATTGTTTCATAGTGTTCTCCAATGCGCTCTTCTTGTTTCACTTCTCCAAACCTTCCAAATGTAATATAGTAGATTTAATACGCAAACGTTTCTGGTAACGGGTCCAGAAACGGGTATATGAAGGAGGAAAAAACTCAAAACATAAGGAAGAAGTCGTCACAAGTAAGGTGCTCCCCGTGACTGTTTCGGAAGCACATGCAAATACAAATGGCGAAAAGTAAATTACTTCTGCTTCTCGATTGTCCTTTATCATTTTACTAAGCTAACGTCTAATTGGTAGTCGTTCAGTAATTAAGGATGCATAGTTTACACCTAGGATAATAGGCAGAGCTGAAGGTGGCCTGCTTGGCGATCTTCCTCGTTGATTTTGACGCCTTCCCCTTTTCTATGATCCGCCCCGATCAGACTGTGGTCCCACTCGTATCATCGCGATGGTCCCGGGAGGATCTTGTTATTCAGCTGAGCTTGTTTTCATTGGCGGAGAAAAGTAACGTTCTCATAGGGGACTTGGAATCATTCTATATTCCTTATCAGGGGTAAGCTGTAACCTCTCGGTTGCACATCTTGGTAGTTCTTGTGAAATACTTAAATCGGCCGGATTACGTTTCAGTAGGTTTGCGAAAAGTCTCCAATAGCTATTTTCGTATACTTTCGTATAGAGTAAAGATATATTACCTCCACAAACTCTGGACCTGCTTCCCTGAGCCTTCCCTTTTGGAATGAAAGTATAACTCTTATTAGTAGTCGCATATCTTCTTCAGTCAAGAGTAGATCATTTAACGTACGAAAAAGTAGGCATATATTAATGTATAAATGGATGATTATGTGTAGTTCGTATTAGTCTGCGTAATCGGGATGATCCCTTCCCAGGCTCTCTTTCCTCCCGTAGGAATCATTCTATAGTTGAAGGTGAGTATGCCTCGTGGTTCTACATAGTCCTAAGTGGGGAGGAATTATTCAAGCCTCTGATGGTAAGGGACCAGATGACGTGCATGGATGGCCCTAGTTGATCTCATTCCTGAGATTGAGCAGAGCTTACAATGCGGGTTTATTTACTCCGTGAAAATGCAAGGGTTCGAGTACTTTGTTTGGAAGAACGGCCACTTCACAGCCTATTGCATTGCGTTTAAGTGTACTACAAGTACTCTAGAATCGACTGAAAAGGTTTGGATTGGAGGCTCTGCACAATTATTTCTTGTCAGTGTTAGCGGACAGTGTGATCTCCAGCCTTTCGTGGCCAGTAGTTCAACTTCTGTAATCTCTTTATCGATATTGTCTTTTTAAATATCTCTCTCTAGCATTATAAGAGCACTTTCGAGCAATAGGTCAAATGGTGAGCGTCCCGTTCTTCTTCTTCCTTGACGATAGCCGTATAAAACTTTTAGTAACGCATTCTCCCACCGGATTTCATTCTCCGACAAAATTTTTGATATTTATCGTTTGATGGTTCCAACTATTCAAGCAGTAAAGCTGCAGTAAAACAAAGGGCGTTATCCAAGATGATCTTATTTGAAAGACCAAACGGTTCAAAAGTTTCTTTTTCGATTATTTTCAGGACTACCTTGGCATTGACCTTTTCATCTACAACGGCTACTAGCCATCCAGCAAGATGTTCCATCCCTGTAAGGAGATATTTGTAATCGGAAGAAGTTTCCTTTAATGGGCCGGCGAATTCAATTGAGAAGGTTTCAAAAAGACTGGAAACTGGAAAGCTTAAATTTGTCTTATACTTTCGTATCGGAGTGACGTTTTGGCACTTGTCGCAGCTGTTAACGAAATCATAAACATCATTATTGATAATGGGCCACCTAGATCTTATCGTAAGAATTCTTTTGGTTATTTGGGGATCCCATTGCCGTAACTCATCATCAGAAGTCCTCGAAATCTCCATTCGTTCTTTCAAAGGGGAGGCTAGTCGAAGATTGACTTTAGTATGTCGTAATTGCTTCCCATTTCGCAATATAAACTTCTTTTGATTCCTTGGTACCCAATTTTAGTATTCGAAATCATACTTTTTCGTTTATAGTCCATCAGGGAATTTCATTAGTTCGAGAAGATTATCTTTGTAATCGTTATCGTTTCGCCCTTGCACTTCGGCAACTCTGACGATGTCCCCGGAAGCTTTTTCATTTAGACTCTTTGAATCACTGAAGCGGCATAGGTAATCAGCAGGCTGATTATTTCATCTGGGTTTATACACAATTTCAAATCGATACGATGCGAAATTAAAGAGCCATCGGACTAATCGCTGATGGAAATATTTTTTTTGGAATGCCATCTTAAGTGCCTGGTGATCAGTTACTAAGACAACATTTTCGAGTGATAAAATGTACACGCAAAAATTTCCAGTGCAAATGCGACAGCTAAGGCTTCTTTCCCGCAGACTGAGTATATCTTTTCCTCTTGATTCAGACTATGATTTGCGAATGGAACAGGGTGTAGTCTTCCGTTTTCATCTTTTTGGGACAAAACGGCACCCAAGACTGTTCTGAGGCATCTCTCTCCAAAACAAGTGGTCTCTTGAGATCTAGATACATAAGCACTGGTGGAATACATAGCTTATCATTAAGTTCCTCAAATGCAGTTTGAATTTCCTTTTATCAATAAAACTTTCCTTTTTTGTAGTACTGGCATTAAAAGATGCTGCTGTCTTGGCGAAATCTTTGACATATCTTCTGAAATATGAGGTCAGTCCTAAGAAGCTTCAAACCTCCATCTTTGAACCAGGCCTTGGTGCCAACTTGAGTTTTTCGTTTTTTATGGGTCAGCTTTAAATCCATCTTGATCGAGGATATGACCGAGTAATTTGATAGAAGTTTTCGCAAAGAAGCATTTGCTCAACTTAATTCTCAGGTTGTATGCCGATATTCTATATACTATTGTCTTGAAATGCGTTATGTTCTGATCCAAGTTTTTTCAGAATTACACTAGACCATCGATATAAACTCTTGCAAATGGAAATCCTTTTAAAACTTCGTTCATCACTCTTTAAGATGTCGCTCGAGCATTCAAGAGACCATTGATATAAACTCTTGCAAATGGAAAGCCTTTCAAAATTTCGTTAAACACTCTTTGAAATGTAGCCGGTGCATTCCGGGGACCAAAAGGCATCGCTCAGAAACCCTAAGTACCGGCTTTGCTGATCAAAATTATTTTTTCCTTATAATTTTCATCCAACTGAATTTGCTAGTAGACATTGTAAAGGTCAATTGAGGTGAAGTATCTCCCTTCCTTCAAGTTCTGAAGTATTTCCTCAGTATTAAAAAAATAGGAAGCTAAGGATATTTAAACTCGAAAATCGATCAGGTATTATTTGTTGATTAAACTGTCGGCAATCGACGCAAAAGCTATGTTTTCTATCCCTTTTTGGCGCTATTACGACTGAAAATGAACATAGGAATGAAACCGGCCTAATATTATCATTTTCTTGCATGCTTGTAACATTTTCTGAGATAAATCGGTCATATTTTGGCGGATGAAGTCTAGAGCTGTGGTAAACTGGTTGAGTATCGGTAAGATCGAATGAGTGAGTGTCCGATACCATTACTTGTCTTAGATCTGATAAGCTCCATGCAATTACTTCGGAATATTTTAAAATATCGGATTGTTTCATTCAGGCGGGGGCGGGGAGGTTCTGTACTTTTTCCTGAATTTATGCCATCTTGCGCTCTCCTTCTTCTTGATAATTATCCTACATAATTTAAAGGACCTCTCCAGGCATACTCAAATCTTGAAAATTAGAATTCTACATATTCTATTTCTCTTTGCAAAGTTAATCTTCTTTTATCCTCTTAATTACATCCTTTACTTCGATATTTTCACAAAAAGAAACATATTAGGGTCTCAAATGTGCCCTAGAATTCCAATTGTCATCTTTTTCGAACCCAGAATCATGATCATCTCATGTTGTGTTCAGTATTCCTTGAGGGTATTTTTCCATTTACGAAAGCGTTAGTTTATTGGGAATCTTCGCTGTCATACCTAGAAGTGCAATATTCACTGTCCGTTTATTTTAGATCTTCCAGATGTGTGCTTTTGTCGAAATCCAGGGCATCTTCACGGTTCTGCCGTTAATATGAACTGAAACGATTTGGTTACCGAAGTCAATGCATTTCCGTAGTTTTTTCATGTTTGAGCAACCAATATTTGCATCGAAAGGTAGACAAGGCATTACAAAAAAATTTACATCAACTTAAGAGTCCCCAACAAAACACGGAAACTTTGTCAACATTACCCACAAATTTTGATACGGTTCCATCCGCAATGGTTATTTTTCGATTAGCTGTAATAGTTTCGAGACCTAGATCTGACACCAAAGTTTGAGTAGAAAAATAGAGTTCAGGGTGCGGGGATAGCAGGTTTTGGTAACGACTTTCGAGGGGCACTGGTTGTCCATTTTTGTGGGCTTTGGGGAGCGGTAGACAATTGACAGTGTTTGAAATGCGTAGGGGGAGAGTTGTAGTGAGTAAAATGATAGAGGGCGTTAAAATCTTGGAAAGAAAGAGTTTAAGGGGGTTAAGTAGGCTTCCGAGGGAGACTTCTATAGATTCTAAATGGGTAAAATAAATCTACGGGGGAATTTGTAGTGGGTCATTTGCCCTTTTTTCCTCAAAAAATGAATTTGGAGGAGAAGGTAAGCGAATAGGGAAAAAGAACTTGATTCAGAATGGATTTAGAAAGGTATATAAAGTATAAAATATCTAGATAAAATGGAAGTGAATTTGTAGACGACTGCGATAAGGATAAGCAAGGGTCAGGAAGAGCGAAGAAGGACCGGAACTATAATCAATTTTGGACAAGGGGAGGTAGTACAGTGAATTAAAAGTCAGTAGATGGCGGCCACAAAAAATTCGTTCCGATCCGCACGCGTCTAAAAGTGTTCTTTTCGGTTCTTCGCTGTTATAAACTGTTCTCACGCCTCAAAGTCAAAAAACTTGGCTCAGTCGAAGTCTTAACTCCATTTAGCATTATATCTACAGCCCCATTTGTCTCGATCTCCGTTCAAAGATCAATGCACTTTATTGTGGGTGGGTAGGGTTTGGACCAAATTTCTTCCTCACCACTTGTTTTTCTCCAGAAGTCTCTTTTGGGTGTCTCAATCTCATCAATCGGAATGTGGTGAAAAAGAATACTACTGATATTTGCTTTACATATTATATCAAAAAGAAAATTATGCATCGTACTGATGCAATATACTAATTAAACTAATCTAGGTGTGCAGTGGCGAAGGCTACTGCCTGCGTTTTCAGGTATGTTTGACGTCGAATTATTAGCTGAATATCAGCTTCCGAGTGCGAAGCGGGGATTGGCAAACTCGTTGATCCGTCGTCCTTCCAAGAAATGTTTGTTGCCGACTCACAACAGGTTCGATATAAAATGTTGCGTGTACTATCGGGATTGGCTGCGAGGCTTTCCGCGATTACTGTTCCCGGAGGACTTTAATCATTAGTTAATGGCATAGGGAGGCGTCGTTCAAACTCTCGGAGGTGTCTATCGGCTTCGGCATATCTGTCCGAACGGTGTTCAGTCGCGTCACTGTCCGCATGGTTCGCAGTTGTTTGGCGTCAATTATGCTAGAAGAATATGCTACGAAATTAAGCGTCGCCACCAGTGTTAAGCCGTTGACGCCATAGCGGAGCTGCAAGGTTACTTTGTGTCGAACTGCACTTGTAACAATGGCTCTGTTACACCACTGTGTAATAGAGACTTTTTCGCTGTCGCTAATCCAGTTCTCTATTACACAGTGGTGTAACAGGGAAACTGTATCGTCTTGAAGGATTTTAGAAATTTGATTTTCCCTCAGTGTTTTTATTTGACGTGGAGCCCCACGTCATCCTTTTTATTTATGTAGTTATATTCTAGATAGTACAATTCTATGGTTACACCTCTACTTTCTAGTAAGTTCTACTGAGCTAGCAGAGTATAGAATTTCTAGAGTGGAGTGCCGCTTCCGTCTATTCGAATCATTGCCGCTGGATCGACTCCTGAGCGCGTTGCCAGTCCATTCTACTACGGTAATACTCATAATTTGTTGGTCCGTTGGCCACCACGGCCAGTGCGTTGAGAGGGCAGCGGCCTCTGGATGACTTGGTGATGGTGAGGGAGGGGCGAAGGGGGGTCATGTTGAGGGCGAAAAAACGTCGAGCCCATGGGGTAGTCAGTAGCAGAGGTTTTACTCAACGGTGTCCATTTCGAACTTTAATTAGGGTTATGTTATCGGAAAATTCCACGGCTTTGGGCGGAAAAAAATGTTGGGCAATGCAGCAGCTTTGAATTTGCATGCCACGGGGTTAATAAATAAAGCTCTGATCGATAAAATACCGAAATGAATGTGGAGGAATGAGCGGATCACCAGTTCAAAGAATCATATTTTGAAAAGGAGGACCAAAATGCTCAAATACAAAATAGAAATGGAGTTGCACAGTGAATTTGGATTCACAGGAAAATCCATTAAAGATTTTGTTCCTAAAATAACATTGATGGGAAGGGTTGCTTTTGAAAGATCACGGGGAAGAATAGGACCGCTCTCCTAAGAAAAGACCGTTTTGTAACTACAGTGTTCACTATTTTAGACAAGACTGTCAAAAATCCAGACGAGCCAGATGAGGACAGGGCTCCAGAATTTCGATGAGATGGCAAGATTTGAGACCAGAAACCCCCGCAGACGAACCAGGTTTAAACACGAACAGTGCCGAGTACCTCTTTTTCTGTGAAGTCTCGGAAAGGCAAGACATTGTCTGTTGAGATGTCGTGCGCTGCCTCGTCGTGGGGGCTTGTTGTGGGTGCTTCGCGAGGAGTGCCTGGACGATCTCAGTGAAGAATGGTCAGACGTCCAACGACCCGAACGCCTGTGCTACCTTTCCATATGCCCCATCCTTAGCCATTTAATAGCTCTGCGGATATTCACCTGTTGCTGGTTGGAGAAAGGCGGCAGAGCCGCTAGGCGTGGGGGAGACGTACTGAAGGCCTGTTCCCACAAAGTCATGCATTGCCCGTAGCTCCATAGCTCTACCCGCTATTTCATTGCTTCCGAGATCGATTGTGGAAGGTGTTCTAGAGAACGGGAAAAAGAAACACTTCGAAAAATATCTGCACTCCCTGAGTTTGTCCAGATGTACAGGCGGAAACTGCCTCCTCCATTGTCTTGGCGTACAAATAGGCAAGTAATCCCGGCATTTTGTTGGGATATGCGCCATGAAAGGAGTGTAAACATGCCTCGCAAAGCAGGCAGTGGCTGTATCTCCGGTGTCGATTGTTGAGCGTCTGCCTCTGCTGCCACTGTTTGATCGACTACCGCGAGGGCTGGTGACGGAAAGGTTTATGTGTTTTGCTCTTGGAAGATATATCCTGTGCTGATGATGAAAGAACCGCGGGGACAGGAGCTATTGGAGGAATACAAGGTGTTGAACACCAAGTGTTTGCTGGGTGGCCTGGGTCGTCTGGAACGGGGACTTTGAACGCGGTCGTCGGCGGTACTGGGCTGCGCAGTTGTGTCTTAAATAATGGTATTCACCGACTTTGTGCCATATGGACTGTGAATTTTGGGCAATTTGTGTAAGAGAACTCGAAGAGGCCTTTTCCCTTCGTAACGGAACTCTGGGAGCCTATATACTGGCAGTGGCAGCCACAGTACCAGAAGCCCAGCTTTGCGAGATAGCTCATCAACTTTCCGTTTTGTTGCGCCTGTGGTTGTCCCATCTTGGATCCGACACGGTGTGTTACGAAGGTGGACCATTACTGTAGAGTGGTGAAAATTTGGACATTTTAATGACTGAAACATAGATAAGCCTATGTTCCAAAGCGTATTAAATATTTGGTACGAATTGTCGGCATGTGGAAACCAAGAAACGAAATTAATCCAGTTCAAAGTCGCTATAATTCTGACGCAAGACCAGCCAGCAAGCAGGCCGCGTTGGACATGGTAGCGGCTGCAGATTGCCTTCACATTAATATCTTGCAAGACTTCCCCTATTTTTCCATAGTCCTGACTGCAACGCTGCTTTCCACTTTGCTTATGACGGCTTTAGCTTCTGTATGCTAACTGCAGAGGATGGATGTGGCCATATGGACGAGTATGCCTCGAGAGGAAGTAGCAATGAAAAATTGGTATTTTCTGTGCTTCGCTGCTCGGGCTGCGTTAAGGGAAGTCGAGAGGTGTAACGTGTTGACTCTCCTGTTCGATGGCGAGAGTGTAAAATTTAAATGATATTCGTAGATCCAAAATAGATAATTTGAAATAAATGAATAATGAGTTACCTGAATAGGATTGAGAGTGATAATAAAATGTAAATAAATATTTATTGATCGACGAGAATAGTTTGATGGCCGGAGGACTGCTAAAATTATCTAAAGGCCTAGGACCATTTATACCACAGATCAGAGTAGAAAGCTACAAAGATGATTCCAGCAGTATAAGAATTATAGTAGACCAAATTCGTGCTCAATAATAACTATAGAATAGTTATCGATGCGAGCGTTAATCCAAATAGTAATTTGCTGGGAATATAATTCAAATATTTATAACTGCATAATATAAAAAACAACTGAAAGTCATAAAAATTGCTTCACGTGTAATACAGTATAAAATAGGCCAGTAAAAAACAGATAAAAATATTTTCGGTGATTCAAAAATAACAAAAAAAATATTAACCCCTGATAAAAATTGTTCCAAATATTTTCATGACTATATTCGATATTGAAAACCAATTAATTGGTTTTCCAATTAAATGGTTTTCCAATACTTGAAAAATTATTTTTCCAATTTTCACGGGGAGGGGATTGACAGAGTGATGTCGAAGAAGTGAGTCCTCCGCCGCTTCCTATTGCCCTAATGTCCGATCTCGTGTGATGGTGGCCCTCTGTCGACTCTATCACGGGGTGATGGGCGGCTTTGGCCAGGTCCCTAGCCAAAAGATTCACTTGCCGGTCGCGACTGACCCCCCTATGGGGACCGTGTAGGCAGTGGGGGAGGGAATCACCGTAGACGTCCAGCGTGTGAGGGCAACTTTCTATTCGGCGTGGTGTGCGAGGAGCAAACAGTGATATCAGAGCCACAGGGAAAATTACTGGGCCTCAGTTTGTGTTTTTTGTTCGGGGCATGGCGCACAGAATACCCACTCTTTGGAGCCCGGAACGGCCATGGATGCGCGGAACGCTTGCCTCCTGCAGTCTCTGGTGAGAATCACCTGTTCCACTGTCTCATGGGAAGCATCGGTGAGTATCTTCAGCGGTGTTTTTTTGAGCAGAACAAGTTGAACGGAATGATCTTGGACGATACGCAAGACAGGGGCCATTTCCGATGGTCGTCTACGGTAGCGGGGTATGTTTCAAGGGATGGGGAAGGGAAAATTTTATCGAAAAAACCTAGGCTAGATTATGGAATGCTGGAGCATATCCCAGCACCTGTACTTCCTCGAACCAAGAGACCTGATCAAGTCGTTCCAGGAGTGGAAACTCTTCGGCCAAGAAGACGAAAAAGAGCAAAAAATTTAAGAGTATCCCGAAGGAGGTACTATAATATGTGAAGAAGTACAATTTGGTGGCTGAGATTTCATCAGCCCCAACTGGGATAACGTTTGGTCAACTTTTGAGGGGCGACGCAGGAGATGGCAGAAAAGAATTCAAAAAAATTATCACTTCTAATAAGTCCGCTAAGGGTAATAAACTGTTTCTTCAATCGGTCTCGACAGCACCAAGACGTCTTAAGCTGGTGCCAGTCAAAATATTGGGAATGAAAACCCAAGCTCTTTTCGATTCGGGCGCTGTTCTAAACCTTATTTCAGAAAGTTTGGTGACAGATCTTGTTCTTCAAATTATTCCAACTACTCGAAGAATAACTGTGGCGGATGGAACCGCCTCAAAATGCATGGGCGCTGTTGACAAGGATTCCGTGTTCTTTGGGGACTCTAAAGTTGATGTAGACTTTCTTGTCACACTGGATCTCCCTTTCGATGCAATCATAGACTGCCCCACCATGAAAAGACTAGGGGCCTGCATTGACTTGGGCAAACGAGTAAGTGCAGTTAATGTTGACGGCTGAAACGTGAAGATGCCCCTGGATTTCGACAAAAGCACGCATCCTGAAGATTTAAAAGAAACGGACAGTGAAGATTTCACTTCTAGCTATGACAGCGAAGATTCGGAACCAACTAACACTTTCGGAAGTGGAAAAGGGTACCCTCGGGGGTAATGAACATGGCATGGGACGATTATGATTCTGTGTTTGAAACAGATGACGACTGGAATACTAGGATAAGTTTGAAACCCGAATGTGTTTCTTTTTGCGATGATATCGAATCAAAGGACAGAGTTCGGATCATGAAAGAAGATTAGCTTTGCAAAGAAAGTAAGAATATGTCGAATTCCATATATGAAGATGTGAGCACGACGGAAGAGGTCCTTCAAAATATTGGGGTTGAGGATCAAGAAGAAAAAGGGCGCCAAATGGCAGAAATACAAGGAAAAGTGCAGCACCTTCCCGCCCCCGCCTCACTGAAAATATCCGATATGTTAACATCTTCCGAAGTAATTGCATGGAGCGTTTCAGATTTAAGACAAGCAAGTGTACCAGTTACTCACTAGTTCGAACTTACCGACACGCAACCGATTTACCACAAGCCTAGACGTCAACCGCCAAAATATGACCAATTTATCTCAGAAAATGTTACAAGTATGCTGAAAATGATATTATTCGACCAGTTTCATCCCCATGGTCGTTTCCAGTTGTGGTCGCACCAAAGAAGGATGGAAAGCTGCGGTTTTGCGTCGATTACCGACAACTGAACCAGAGAATGATACCCGATCGATTTCCGATTCCGAACATGGAGGAGATCCTCGAGGACCTGAAGGACGGGAGATATTTCACCTCAATTGACCTTTACACTGGCTATTGGCAGATTCCATTGGATGAAAAATGTAAGGAAAAAACAACCTTTACCAGCAAAGCCGGTACGTTCAGGTTTGAAGTGATTCCTTTTGGTCTCATGAATGCACCAGCTACATATCAAAGAATGATGAACGAGGTTTTGAAAGGACTTCCATTCGCAAGAGTCTATATCGATGATGTCGTCATATTCTCAGAAACATTGGATCAGCGCATATCGCACGTCAAGACAGTTGTGGAGAGGATATCGGAATATAGCTTGAAAACTAAGTTGAGCAAATTCCTCTTTGCGAAAACTTCTATCCAATGACTCGGCCATGTTTTCGATCAAGAGGTAATTAAAGAAGATCCTGATAAAACGAAAAAAATCAAGTTGGCATAAAGGCTCGCCTCAAAACCCCTGATTTGGAGCTTCTCAGGACTGGCCTTATATTACAGAAGATTTATCAAGGATTTCGCCAAGACTGCAGCACTGTTACATGCCAGCACTACAAAGAACGAAAAATTTTACTGGAACAAGGAAATGCAAACTGCATTTGAGGACCTTAAAGATAAGCTATGTATCCCCCAGTGCTCATGTATCCAGATTTCAAGAGACCATTTGTTGTGGAGACAGATGCCTCAGAACGGTCTTTGGGTGCCGTTTTGTCCCAAAAAGATGAAAACGGAAGACTACACCCGGTTTAATTCGCAAGTCGCACTCTGAATGATGCGGAAAAGTGACTCAGTCTGAGAAAAGGAAGCGCTCGGTGTTGTCTTAGCACTGAAAAGTTTCGCGTCTACCTTTTATCACTCGAGAAATTTGTCTTGATAACTGATCACCAGGCACTTTAGACAGCATTCCAAAAGGAAGATGTACATCATCGTTTGGCCCGATGGCTCGACATTTTCGCAGAATATCGGTTTGAAATTGTGTATAGACCCGGACGCAATAATCAGCCTGCCGATTACCTATCCCACTTGAGGGATCCACAGATTCCAAATGAAAAAGCTTCCGAGGACATGGTCAGAATTGCCGAGATGCAAGTGCAGAACAATGACGAGTACGAAGGTAAACTTCACGGACTAATAAAATTCTTTGATGGACTAGAAATGAGAAAAGTTGATCTAGAACACAGAAATTGGGTACGCAGGAACCAAAAGGCTTTTACATTGTGGAATGGGAAACTCTTCCGACACACAAAAGCCGGTTCTCGAGTAGTGGCCCCTATGAAAGAAAGGACGAAGATCCTGAGGAATTTTCATGATGAGTTAGGGCATTGAGATCTCTGAATAACCCCAAAGGTAATTACGGAGATATTATGGTGGCCCAGTATCAATAAGGACGTCTATAATTTCGTGAAAAGCTGCGACAACTGTCAAAAATTAACTCCGATACGAAAATATAAGACAACTCTAAGCTTTCCAGTTTCCGGTCTCTTTGAAGCCTTCTCAATTGACTTTGCAGGCCCGTTGAAGTAAACTTCTTCCGGAAACAAATATCTCCTTATAGGGGTGGAACATCTCACTAAACTGCCAATAGCAGTTGCAGTTGAAGAGGCCAATGCTTAAGTGGTCCTGAGATTCATCAGAAAAGAAATAATTGAACAGTTTGGTCTTCCAAAAAGGATCATCTCGAATAACGCGCTTTGTTTTACTGCAATTTCACTGCTTCTTTACTTGGAAGAAAAAGATATTCAGCTAAAGACAGTTCTCGCATACGCTCCTATGTCAAACGGGAAAGCGGAGAGGATGGTTGGAACCATCAAACGAGCAATATCTAAAACTATGTCGGAGAATGAAATCTAGTGGAAAGATGCCTTCCAAAAGTATTATACAGCTATCGTCGAAGAAGAGGAAGAAGTGGACGCTCACTATTCGCGCTAATGTACGGGAGGGCTCCTAGAATGTTGCAGAGAGACATGGAAACAAATAGAACCGATAAAGAGAGAAGAGAAGTCAAACTACTGGCCACCGAAGGCTGGAGATCACACCGCACGCTAACACAGACAAGAAGAAAAGATGCAAAGCCTGCAGTCTGAACTTTTTCAGTCGTTTCTAAAGTACTTGTAGCACACGGAAAAGCAATGCAACAGGTTGTGAAGTGGCAGGCCTTCCAAACAAAGTACTCGAACCCTTGCATCGTTACGGAGGAAAGAAACCCGCATTATAAGCTCTGTTCAAGCTCAGGGAAGAGATCAAGGAGGACCATCCATGCACGTCGTCTGGCCCCTTAACATCAGAGGCCTGAAGAATTCCTTCTCACACAGGACTACGCGCAACCACGGGGCATACTCATCTTTAACTATAGAATGATTCCTACGGGAGGAAAAAGGGCCTGGGAATGGATCATCTCGATTACGCGGGACTACTACGAACTCCACGTAATCATCCATTTCTACATTAATATATGCCTATGTTTCCGTACGTTGAACGGACCATATCTACTTGAAGATGATTTCCGACTATTAATAAGAGTTCTATTTCCATTCCAAAAAGGAAGATTCACGGAAACAGGTCCAGAGATTGTGGAGGTAATATATCATTAGTCTATAGGAAGATATGGAATGGTAGCTGCCGGAGACTTGTCGCAAACGCATCTGAATATTATCCGTCCAATTTACGTATTTCTCAAGAATAACCAAGATGTGCGACTGAGAGGTTACGCCTTACCCCGGATATGGAGTACAGACTGGTCCCGTATCCTCTATGGGAACCATATGTTTCTCCTCTCAGAAACACAACCTCAGCTGAAGACCAAGATCCTCCCCAGACCGTGATGATGATACAAGCTGGAGCATCAAGTGACCGGGGCGGATCATCAAAGAGGACAAGGCGTCGGGAGCAGCAAGGAAGATCGCCAAGAAGATCACCTCGAACACCGCCTAGTCTCCCAGGGGGAAACTATGCATCCTTAATTATTGGAATGCTACCAATTAGACGTTGGCTTCGCGAAATGATAGAGGACGCTCGAGAAGCAGAAGTAATTTACTTTTTCGCCATTAGTACTTGCATCTGCTTCCAGACCATTCAAGAGCCGCACCTTACTCGTGAGGACTCAGTCCTTATGTTGCGAGTTTTTTTCTCCTTCGGATACCCGTTTCTGGACCCGTTGCCAGAAAAGTTTGCACACTACGTTTGTTACCTCACATTTGGAAGGTTTGGAGAAGTGAAACGGGAGGACCTCATTAGAGAACACTAGGAAACCATACGCAGAATCTACGAAACTCTTGACCAAGGAGATGAGCTGGTCATCGCATGGTGCACACTATCTCCTCATATTAGAAATGCGCTACTACCATATCCTTACAGTGAACCCTATACGCTTCCTGATGAATGGATAGAACTCCCACAAGAACAAAAAGATCATTAAAGACGGGTCCGGACGTTCATAATGAGCAGGAGGGCGTGATGTGCGCAAATTCGCACACGAAAAAAACTAGATGAGGACCAAAATTTTATACAGTATCGGAATTTGAAAAATATTTTTACAGTTTCTGAATTTGCAAGATATTTTTATTTGGATGAGTGTGGCAAATTCATCGGCTGATTTTTTTATTTTAAGACACGCTGTCATAGTATATTTCAGTACAGTTCCAGGTTGTGGGTGATACTACGAGTGACTCTGAAAAGTCCGAATAATGGCCACAGTAATTACAACCCCTGGCCGATGGGTGGCTGGCATGGGTATGGCACCTAGATATTTACGTTGAGGAAATATCTTTTAATAGTCTCTCTGGTTCACACGATTACCGTGAATACATTTTATGGTTATGAGTATCTTTGTTTGAGACTTTTGGGGTAGCCAAAAGACTACATAAGCCGAGTAGAGGTGAGGCAAGTTGGCAGACAACTTCAAGCCCAGTCCCAGAGTAGTAGGAAGTTGAGATTCAGCTTCAGACCTGAGAAACATTTTTCCTAAGCTGGTCTCAGAGCATCAGTGGTAGGCCCTGCCCCTTCCATATGTAGTGCAGCGAGCACAGACTATTCACGTGTGCACCGTGCACTAGGCTAAGCCACACTGGGCCAGCACTGATAGTGTGATGACATCGAGTGTCACGTGTGCCCGCATGGCACCACGTGTCGTACACATTTAGATTTAGTAGTTTCTTTTTGCATGACACTCGTTGTGTGTGTTCCCCGTGGCGCATGACAATCAGTGTCAGGAAATGATCTAGTTAGATTAGCTCTAGTGTAATGTTCACTTTAAATCCCGTTCCGTTAGCAGGAACTTGGCTGTATAGCCCCTGTCTTCCATAGACATGTAAAGTTAGCCAAGTCCCGGTGTTTCGACCACCCGTGTAGTAGCAGCCTCTCTGAGCTCCGCCACTCTCGGTATAATTCGTAAGCATCTGGCTTGGGTTCCTCTTTACCCGCACACGCCGTGTATTCCTTATCTCTTCCTCGTAGCATCTTCGCTACATTCTTTCCGGCAGCCACGTTGGCATAGGCCTTACAACCCTGCTCGAAGTGCAACGATCACCTCGTAGCTACCGACAGCCTCTACAACCCGCCTTCGTTAGGCGTTGAGCTACTGCAGCTGCCCGCTGCTGTCAAGAGAAAGAGAGTCATGAACGCCCTGGTGGTTTTTCTTTCGTCCGTCGTTGGACTTTGCACCATATAAAGTGGTCTCCCGACCTAGACCAAGTCACTTTGACAAGTGACACAAGTTTACGGCATAGACTTTGAAGTTTAGGACCCACAAATTGCCTCTGAGCAAGCAATCTTAAGTTCGATTATAGTCAATCGACTGAGATGACCTCTCGCAATAACGCGGGGGTAAGGAGACCTGGATCTCATAAATCCGCATTCGTTGCGGTTCCCTCAAGTGCAGTCGCCGCACAAGGCATACTCACGCGTAGTCGCGCAGGTTCCGCAGCCGCTGCTGAAAAGAAAGCCGCTCAACCAGAGCAGTCCGTAGGGGACGTACCCCTTAACTACGAAAACGTCGTCCGTTTGGTTGACGAACTCCGCGGTGAGTTGAAAGAAGAACTCACTCGTGAGATGGATACCCTTAGCGAGCAGCTCGTTCTGCAGGGAGAAGCCGTCAACGTGGCCTTGACCGGGATCGTTACTCTCGTTGGTTTGTTGGAAGAGCAATCGAAAACTCATGTGACGATTGACCCCGAGATCGTTGAATCGTTGAAGGAGTCGGTCGGCGACGCTCGACGCGATGTAAACGAGGCTATGAAAGCCCAAGCTAAAGCTCGAGACGATGTCGAAGTTCGCTTTGGTCGCGTTGCCGAACATTTCGGCACGTTGGAGCAAGGGCTTATCGATAGCCCGAAGCGTCATCATGATAATGAGGGGTCGATCGATATAGAAGGAGATGTTCTCGACGATGAAAAAAGTGTGTGGAGGGACACTCCAGTAACTGCACGCACGCATCGTGCTCGGAATGATCGTACCCCACGCTGCGAGCATCGTCGCTCGGCTTCCTTCCGTTCCAAATGGAACAAGAAACACACACGTAACGAACGTGGTAAGTCATCCCGTAGAGGCTACGACCCGTCGCAGTACAACGGGAGCGACTCATAGTCTAATGACTAACGCGCTGGCAAGCTCGATGCTTCTTCGAACGAGTCCGAGGAACCCATGCGTGATCAATCACGCCGTGCGTCGGCGATCCATCGCAAGCTCAAGATAAGATCGCGTCCAACCGAGGGACAGACAAGTTCAAGCATCACGGCGATACGCATTTTCAAGGATGCTAGACCCCAGGACATCGCGTCCAGAAGAGGCCCTCGATGGGAAGATATGAAGGAACTCAAGCCAACGAACCACTTGTTCGCGCACTTGCTGAGTTACCGCACTTATCGACTCCGTGATCTGCGCACGTTCCTGTCTCGCGATAGACGTGCCGCGGTAAGGAAGAACCGCCTTGATATACCACTAAAGGTAAAAAAGGACAAAACTTTCGCTAGTGATGATGAAATCATGGTCCTAGACTTTCCACCCAAGATTGTACAAGAGTTCGATACTAAGAAGATGACCAAAGGCCAAGCCATCCGGCTGTTGCCTGAATTCCTCAGCGGCGTAGCTCTTCGACAATTCACTAGCGTCTCGCAAACCGCTGGCTCCCACTATGGAAAGGTTACCGTTTGGTCGGAAGTTGTCCAATGGTTTCTCTGCAGTTTCGGTCCTGACGAGGCCATCCGTGAGGCCGTTTTAGCAATGCGCGAGGTGAAACAGTCACCGGGTGAAGACGAGATGACGTATTACATCCGATTTACCGACACTAGCAACCGCTGTGGTAACGTTTACCGGGTGCAAAAGCAGGTCAACATGTTCATCGAGGGACTCGTTCCCGACGTTAAACCCAAAGTGTCGCGGTATCTACAGGACTAACCCGAAATGTCGTACTTATGTATCGTGAACTACGCCAAAGCGCTTGGCACTGCCACGGGGCAAGAAGGAAGACCGGACAACGCGTGACCATTCACGCAACCTCCTTGAGAGATTTGGTGAAGACCAAAACACTCCACCCGAACTGGAAGCTGCGCCGCTCCGCGAATGTCATTGACCGCGTGTCAAGTATGGGTGAGTCTATCGATACTCATGAACCCGGTCCGTCTACCGCTATGATGGTACTAGAAGGAGAATCAAACGACATCGAGATCAAGGAATCCCACGGTGTAACAAATAACACCCGCGACACCGAATTCGAGAGCTTGGAGCTCGATCAAATCCACGATTTCTGACGCGGAAGAGTTAGACCCAGACCCGATACTGGCGTTCCCTGACCGAAAAAGACACACAACAGCTCCGAGGCTGGCACAGGAAGACCGACGAAACAGGTTCAGTCGTCCTGGTTGGGTGAATCGAGCACCCCGTCCTGACCATCAGAGGTCATCGGTGCCGAACAATAAGCAGCACGCGTTTATCTGCTACACGAGCTACCAGAAAGGGCATACGTCGCCCACGTGCATCCTTTCCGTTAAGGACATCGAGAACTGCACCCGAAACTATGAGGCACTCACGCCCATGAAGCGGCTTGGCATCCAATCGAACAGCTATGTTCGAGTAAAGAAGATGTTCGAAGCACAGGAACCAGGAAGTGCACCAAGTGAGTCGACCATTGAGAACCCGAAGACGCCGTCGTTTGCGACCGCACCGAACGCCGCGTTACCCGGGGCCTCTTTACCCAAGTGGAAAAACTAGCGTGGGGAACCTCCCGGGATACGACTGGAGAGATACCTAGCGATGGGCATTGCGTAAAGGCAACCGAGCCTTGTTCCCCTGAACGCAAGTCGGATCTGCCCTCGATGGCAGATGACGACGACCGTCAAATTGAACCTAGCGTACGATGCGTGGTTAAGGTGATAAAAAAATCCGAAGCCGTTGCTCCTAATCTTTGTCGTCCTTGGCACCGCGTCAAGCGTCCTGCGTATCCGGAGTTCATATTAGTTCTAACGCATAAGAACTACAAGGTTCACGTCGACCTAATCGTATCCGTTGGTATAATGCGTCGCATGACCGCCGTTCTCGACACGGGCGCCGGCCCGAATCTTACTCGCAAGTCGGAGTTACCTCCAGGTATGCACAAGCACATCGCGTGCGGACCTGCACCCGACAAAGGTGATACGAACAACCGACCATTGAACATCGTAGGTTCAGTACACCTGTCCATACGACTCGGACAATTTGCAGCGAACGTCGAGTGCTTTGTTTGAGAAGTCTTGCTCGTCCCTCTTATCTTGGGTGCGGAATATTTCGAAAGGTTTGTCGAGGCAATACTTCCCCGACGTAAGAAAGTCGTGTTAGCGGACTATTCGGAAGTCCCCATCGTACGTCGATTCGTATCAAGACACGACAGCTCTATACTAGAGCAAAACGAGGCTCTGAAAGAAGGCCGCTTGTCTCCAAGAGTCCGGGTAGCGAAGCACGTAAGGATTGAACCCGGCACTCAAACGTTCGTGCAGTGTACGACCGAGAGGTCAGGACTGGTCGTCTTTCAACCTAATGGACCGTTGCACGAAAAAAACAAGTTGGTCGCGACCAACGGGGTCGTTCAAGTGACACAGAACACGCCGTTCACGTAGCTTGTCGCAAACTTCGGAACGATTCCAGTACTGTTACACAAGCATCAGGTCGTGGCTGAAGTATTACCTCACCCTCGAGCGGTGATAGAGAATGCTCTCACTCGGGGTGAAGTCCTAGACAAGGACACAGGTCACCACTCATGCTCGGGCATCGACCAATCGCGAGGCTTACCTCAATACGCAGGCATCGATATCTGATAAACGAATAGAACCACCACCGCCGAGTGTGGATGAACTGGACTTATCGCATGTCCCGGATAACTTGCGCGATAAGTTCCGCAACATGCTTCGTAAGTGCACCTCTATGTGGGATGGTACACTAGGTGAGCTGAAGCTTGCGAAGCACCGGATAGATCTTATCCCGGGCACGAGGCCCATTGCTCAAGCTCCTTATCGCGCCGGTGCGAGAGCTAGAGGGATCGAGGACGCCGAAGTCCAGAAGATGATCTCCGCCGGAGTCATTGAACCCGCCCAATCCGAGTGGGCATCACCTGTATTACTGGTACTGAAGCGAGATGGATCGCTCCGCTTTTGCGTCGACTATCGAAAGTTGAATGCGGTGGCGATCAAAGATACCTACCCATTACGAGGATAGACGAGTGTCTCGATTCACTGGGTGAAATGAAAGTGTTCTCAGCACTGGACGCCATGTGTATATACTGGCAGATTCCAATCCACGATGATGATAGACACAAGACGGCGTGCACGTGCCACGCAGGGTTGTACCAATTCAACAAAATGCCTTTCGGGCTCACAAATGCTCCCGCTTCCTTTCAGCTTGCAATGGATATTCTGTTGTCAGCCTTCAAGTGGAAGTCTTGCCTCGTCTATCCAGATGACTTGATAAGCTTTTCCCGTACGTGCAATGAGCACGTGGCTCACTTTGATGACATCTTATCGGTCTTAAGTGACCGGGAGTCAAGTTGAAAATCCGTAAATGAGAGTTCGTCTTTGAACCTATCAGGTATCTCGGTCATGTCGTACGACCCGTCACTATCGAAGTGGACCAAGCTCGCACCGAAGCACTACAACAAGTGCAGTACCCGTCAACGCAGACGCAGTTGCGAAGTTTCCTGGGATTGTACAACGTGTGCCGGAGGTTCGCGCCTCATTACGCCAAGATAGCCGCACCACTCAACGCGTTGTTGAATAAAGGCACGCCGACTCCCATGGATGATCCAAGGGATGAGTGTCGAGTCTCATATCAAACATTGAAGGACGCTATCCTCTCGCCAAAGGTACTCGCTTTACCTTGTAAGGGTCTTCCTGATTCCGTAGACACCGATGCTTCTAATCATCAGATAGGTGCTGCCTTATTCTAGACCCATGAGGATGGTCAACGTAAGCCTATTGGCTTCTTATCCCGGACATTGTAATCCACGGAACGGAACTACTCCGCGTCGGAGAAGGAATGCCTGGCCGTCGCATGGGCCCTTCAAACGCTCAGACCATATTTGTTCGGCGAGCACTTCGTTGTGCATACTGATCACGCATCGTTGCGTTGGCTTCTAAACATCACCGAACCCAGTGGTCGTCTTATTCGCTGGAGATTACGTCTCTCCGAATTCGACTTCGAGGTTGTTTACAAGAAAGGGAAAACGAACACGCATGCCGATGATTTATCCCGCCTTCCCACTAAGGGCGAAACGATAGCCTCGATCGAAGATGCTCATCCTTGCTTCATCAGTGAAGCGGGCATCACAGAAGGTCTCGTTGACCGCGCGTCCAATGACGCTTTGTTCAACACCGAGAACCCCTCGGAGGATGAACACGATCACCATGATCACGAAGATGCATTCTGCACCGATGAGCTCCTCGCTCTTGAGGGGAGGACGAGCCTTCGGTTGTCTCGTACCAAGCAATAACTCCCGAAGAGTTAGTTCGCGAGCAGCTCCCGGATATCTTCTGCAAACATGTTCACAATGAACTGGATAAAGACCGAACTCGATCGTTAACGATGGACGCGTCAGAATTCGAAAGTACTTTTTGCCGTACTGCCGCTGAGTACATACAGGTCGTTTTCCCTGCCTCCCTAAAGGACCAAGTCCTAAGAATGAGTCACTAAGCAAACCTCTCCAGCCATACGGGCGGTGATAAGTTATACAAGACGCTACGTCGTTGGGCATACTGGCCAACGATGGCCATGGACTGTTACGCTGTCGCTCGACACTGTGCAGACTGCGCACGTGAAAGGGTCAGGTTGCGAAAGAACGCAAAGGAAATTACCTTGTTCCTGGCGCACGCGCCGCTAGAGTTTGTCGCGATTGACATACTGGATGAAATAATCCGTACCCGTCGAGGTAATCGTTACCTGTTGGTCATTACCGACCGGTTCTCCAAGCTAGTGCGGACCGTTCTGCTGAAGAAGATCATGGCTGCGGAAGTCGCATGGGCATTCGTGCACCATTGGGTCTTTGTCTACGGACTACCCGTCAAGTTGTTATCGGACAACTGGAAACGCTTTGTTTCAAAGTTCTTCCAGAACTTATGTCGCATCTTAAGCACTCATAACCTATTAACTACGACATAACATGCCGATAAGAACGGGCAAGTTGAACGATTCAACCGTACAATGCTCGCTGCACTTCGTAAATACGTTGGGGAGCCTCCCAAGGATTGGAATCTCGTCAGTCATTCGAGCACTTACGCGTACAACACGCAGGTGCATCGTAGTACCAACCTCGCTCCGTTCGAGCTTGTGCTAGCGAGAGCACCGAGAAGTCTCGCAATTCAAGAGCAACCCAAGATACAGGAGTTCGAATCCTCCAAGCCCTATTATCTCAAGTGGAAATCTTGGTTGCAAAGCCTAATTTCCACCGCTAGACAGAGCTTAGCTAAAGAATAGGCGCGCTTTAAGCGCAAGTTTGACGCAAAGCTACGTAAGGAACGATACGAGGTCCCAGTTGGATCGTATGTCTTCCCACATAAGGAACAAGGAACGGCATCAGAGCCGAAGTCCAAGTTAGACCGCGTCGCTACGGGACCGCATCGTGTGCGGGAGAGTCGCTCTGACACGATTTTCATCGAGAAGGACGGCAAATGGGAACGCGTATCCCGGGATCGCGTAGAGCTCGCGCCGAGTCCGATCGCACTACCGCGGGGTACAGGGTTGAGTTAGGCATTGCAATCGTTGCAAAGAGTGGAAGTTCACGTCGAACGCACGCTACGTGCAAGGACAAACGTTAGTCCAGGTTCACCCTTAAGGCATTTATTGCCATCGCAGGACTCGAGTCCTCAGAAGGGGGAAGTAGACGAGCCCGGAGCGAGGGACAAGAATGAAACTGAGGATCGCACCTCATCGGAAGAAGTCGTCAAGGTGGCCGAGGCCTTTAGTCAAGGCGCAGAAGATGCGCTCGCGCCTCGCAGAGGTGAAGACGTGGAAGCAAACTAGTCCCGATGGACGTCGTCGATGGTCCACAAACTGGTCGCGATGACACGGAGATTGAGAATGTGATCGACAAGATCAGTGGTCATGGTTACGATAACCAAAGGCTACTATTAATAGTCGAGTGGTACAGCTACGATGCCAGCGACGCTACATGGGAACCTCTTACCAGCTTACCGCGAAGCTTGGTTCATATAGGTTGAAGCTGAAAGGGAAGTTTGGATAAGGAAGTTCGGGGGAATGAAAGAAAGTTCGCCAGCTGTGGCCCGATTTCACTTGGAGGGGCTCAAGTCGCAACTTATATAGAACTCTTTCGCCACACTCGCACTCAACTCTTACTCTAACTAAACCCTAGCCATCTGAGCGGGACACTCAATATTACCAATCATCACAAGACATGACATAGTAATACTGGCTCAAATTCATGCCAGCTTACAACTAACAGTGCACAACAGTGCACAACACTACATCACGTCATCATGTGTATGCACTAACGCACCAACTGCACTTAACCGTACAATCACTACAAGTCCCCAAATTCACAACACAACTCTTACACATGCAACAACATGTATACACGCAACTACTGTAACCGTCACCACTGTACTTGAATCATCACCATACTGCATCAACACCCATCAAACTGTACTGTATTTCCACGTACATACCTGTCCACTCTGTACTGCACAGCCGTACTGTACAGCATAGCCATATGTACTAGCTACACACGTGTACGCCAGAACAACCCACTAGAGTCACAACACTTGCACGCACCACGTTGCATATGATCATTTGCAGTAGCCAATCAGAAGCCCGTTTCAATTTGAGTTTGAGATGAGGCGCATATGCGCTTTCCAAACGGCACCCTCCAAAACAGCCAATGCTCCCCTGCACTTTTGGTTTTCAGTGACAGCACATGGTCCACAGCCAACATTGGTGATGTCCTACTTCCGACGCAAGAATCTTTCTATACCGTAGCAGGTAAATCGAGCCATGGCAGGCTAATCCGGTGCTTCGACACACATGAATTAATGGTATGCACGACGCGCAAGTGCGTGGTACCATGGTAACACAAGGCAACGGTTGCCGAGAAGGCATAATTAATACGAGCGCATCGATGCGCATGTGGAAGGGAAGTCGCAAACGTCACCGCCGACATGCATACACAAAGAAAACAAGCTCTGGAGAGACGTGCATGACGTATGCGATGCGAAGGTACAATGCCAAGAGACTGCACAATCGAATTTGCGATGTGTGCACAACCCACAATCCAAGTCGCCATACGAGGCGTTGACCGCCACTTCACAACTTGTGGGTTCAGTTGTCCAATTAAGATAATTCGCATGCACGCTGCATGACTTGGCCTCACCTTGTTGGTGCCGGAACGAAAATCCATTGGAAACGGATGGTCCAGAACGACGGAGCTCGCCGTCGCCGGAAAAGGTCACATGGTGATCTCCCCCGATGACTTGGCAATATCGTGTTGCATTATGAAATTAACGGATTTTCGGCAATCCGGAATGTGGCGTAACAAAGTGCGACAAGTTGGCGCCACAAGGGGTCCACGAACACGATGTTCATTGGCGGTTTCAATTGCGCTTCGCAAGCTGTTCTTTCCCCTCCCATAGGGGTGGGGTATCATCCCATTTTCCAATTCCCACTTCTTTGCATGCTGTAAATGGGAGCACAAGCTGCGCGCACGTTGTGCATGAGCACAACTCCAACGACGACGATCGTCAAGGTATGCAACGTCTTCGTGACGCCAATTTGGATAGATGCGACGATGCATCGGACAACTCACACGCATCCTATGTCCTACGTTGGACAGATCGAGAGCTACGAGTTTTGCTCCTCCACACATCACAAGTGAGATGCAATTCACGCCAGATTTGTTGTCAATAGTGGTGCTCACACATAGAGTGTGCAAAGGTGATGCGCACTTGAGAATCGATGCTTATATCAATCGTATTTGATGTTAGGGATCGTCCCCAGGACGATTCATCGACGCGTCGTCGCTTGCACACCGAGCGCATGGGCGAATACGGAAATCAGGTGTGCCGTTCCACCTCCGCACACCCCGCAGAGAGTAGGTAAGTAAGCCTCGAGTGCATCGATGCACGGTGCGAGGTAAGGCACAGTACAACCCGGTCCTTCGAAGTACATGTCGAGGCACCAAGAGCGGATGGAAAAGCGTCATTCCCGCTGTAAATTCACCTGAACAAAGACCGCGATTGTCTTGCCCCAAGGATACACAAGTGTTGACCAGCACGACGATGTGCACAAATACGTTAAGCCCGCACAAGCACGCTGCTTTGGCTAATGAAGATGAACAGGAGCGACGATGATCGTGAACAGGGATAACGTTCAAACGCCCGAGACTACCTGACCGCGTTATCAAGGCATGGTGGAGCGATACGTGCATAAAACATGTCCACCGATGGACAGAAACGTGTGTCGCGCACAGGAAATCTTTTAAGAACGAAGCACGGAAGAGCTTCCGACACTAACTCACCTCATTGGTGACGCTCACTTAACCTCCGAATGGTTATGTTGCATTGCGCAACTATTAGTAGACGATCGATCGTCTCAGAAGGGGAAAAGACCAAGTGCACGATGCACAAAAGGATGAATCAGGGCATACGAAACGGTTCAAACAACATGCAACGTTTACTGATGACTCCACATCAAGGCTAGTCCTTGCATGGGTCCCGGACGATAAGCGTCCTAAGCAGAAGGCCAGGAGATGGACGCCTCAGGCGGCAAGCTCGCGACAAGTTGGGACAGGTTCCGCAGATCCTCTAGAGGCAAGTCGGCCAAGCAATGGGCATTGATGCCTCGGGCGTGCAGCATGCCGCGGTAGAAGATTTCTAGACGAGACTCTGGCGTGGATAACGAAGCCCCTTGTCCATCCACCGCCGACTGGTGTTGACCGGGAGATGCGAGCTGCATCAGAACTGGAGGAGCTAACTCCGCGGGGGACGTCTGCATCGATGCAGGTTCAACGGAGTCGGGTTCCATCGTCGGAATAATGGGAGGACTAACCGTCGTAGGTTTGGATGGAGCCGAAGCATCTGGCTCATCCCGAGTCGAGGCCAAGCCAAGGAACAACGCCGCTACGGAAGAAGGACTTGGCTCATGACTGCCACGAGACGGCTTTCGAGTAGCCGGGCGTACGGATAACGCTTTCGTGACCTTAACTGCCTTCGGGCGTGGCACGGAGCGAATACGAGGTCGCTGGGCGGGTGAAGTTACCTTCTGCCACGGTGGCAATGGTAGACGACCTGTAGACGGAGGTCGTGATCCCTCGCGATCAGTCGCAGCCCGCTCATATAGCGTTGGCCTGGAATCAACTTTCCGGACATCGTTACCCATTATCACTGGTGTGGTCTCATCTTGATCAACAGGATCGGAGATGGTGCTTTCACCCTGGACTGTCGGTACACCTTGCACTAGTCCCTCCGAAGAATCGGTTCTCTCCATGGGTTTCAAAAAGAGAACTTTTCCGTCAGTTGAAGGGTAGCACGAGGCACCTTGCCCAACGTCAACTGGAATGCTACATGTTTAGAGAAACACCCCTGTGTTTCGGGGTTGAACCACACAAAGTCGCCTCGTTGCGCCCCATGGAGTATTTTGACGACCTCTCTCACTTACCGGACACTTGGTGGCTTGGCACCAGACTCCAGTCAATCTCATCGATGAGATCGAGACACCGAGTCACGCGTGAATGACCATCCTGATCATCGAGGATCCCGGAGATATCGAGTTTGCACATCTTGTAGCGCAGTTCCGGCGGATGGTACCACAGCTTGCCTGACTGGAAGGTCTCCCACAGCAACGATGCTGCAACTTGACAACACCATTCGGTGAGGTACACTGTCCACAGCCCATGTTGGGAATCTTGGAGCACGAGTCCAAAGTAGGTGTACACCGGGCCCAATATTGCCCACAGTCCGACGGGGACTTCGTACCGAGACCACCAGCTCGGGAGGCGTTTGTATCGAGATTGTAGCTCTTCACGCTTAAACTCCCGAGCTTCCCTCATTTGCCACGCTGCAGCTATCCCGTAACGGAACGGAATTGTCGTTCGAAACGAATAGCACTATTGTTTAACAACGAGTCACCACGTTTTTCACTTCGATTGTGAGTCGGGAGAATTGGTCTCCGGTAGAATATGGCCTCCTGTCGAGCAGACAACTGGCCAGAACAGAGGTCATCAGCGTGTGGGACCGGATCTTCGTGACCCCATTTCATGAGGACATCCAAATATAGCCCCTCGTCGTTAGTACGGAATACCCATGTGTCTGCGTTACACTCGGCCGGGATGATCTCGTCCGTCGTGAATAACGTGAATAGATGTAACAGGGCTTCTGCAAATGAGGAACTCGAATCTCGGGAACGCGAGCGGAAAGCCGAAGCTCGAAGAGACTGCATCAGAACAGCCATGCGCTATGTCCACTCTGGACAGGTAATTGCCTCTGTTGGCAAGGGACCCGGCGAACGCCCACGAGAGTCGGCGAACTCGGCGATGATATCCTCAAGATGCTGCACCGCATGTGGACAAAACCACCGGGCAGTGAGGAAGAAGCCGGGACGATCTTTCATGATCAGGCCGTCGAAGTCGTCTATTGAAGGACATTCCCAAGCGCCGGTGCTCGTAGATGCCTAGCTTGAAGGTCGACCGTACGACATGGAACGCGAGTATCGATACCCGGGAATCAACCAACGTTCATAACGACTCTCACTCCTCGATGGGTGACGACGCAGGTTCGCCTGATGAGACCTGTACGGGTTCTCACCGTCCACAAGAGGGACGCTAGGCGGGAACAACGGGGTCACGGGATTGACGAACTCTTGCATCGAGCGAGTAATGTAGGCCCTTTGTGCCAAATACGGGTCGACCTCAGTACGCGGCAGGACGTAGGCACTCCCAACATGCTGCGGGACTTACGGCTCGTCCGTCGTACGCGTCGTAGTGTAGGAGTCCGATGAACAGTTGTGGGCAGGAGGATTGGAAGGAAAGGGCGTCGATGCCGCGGGCGCAACCGGCGCAAGTTGAGATGAGTCCAGCTGACGATGAGTCATGGTGGGTGACGCAGCCGATGTGGCAGGAGGACGAGAAGAGCGAGGGGTTCGAGGGGATTCGTAAACATCGAGCCTGGGCAAGGAGAAGAGATAGTGGGGGAAGTTGTGGAGAGCGAGATCTCGGTGTACCTTTTATCCGAAATCGATTTCGGTTAGGATGTTGTGTCTTGGGCACCGTTTGCCACTTTGTGATCACCAACGACAGTGACTGTCGGAGATCGAGCGCTTGTGATATCGAACATCGTGTTCGCTCCCGCCCGACGCAAACAAGATGTTCGATGTAATAGAACGATCGCACGCCACGACTTCGCAACGCGCACCCTATACGCGGAAATTCCAGACCACCACGGTCGAGTTGGGAATTGAAAGGTAGAAATTACCGTGCTTCAATTACTGTCGTAGCTAACGTACACCACGGTGGTGAAAAACTATCTGCATCCGCACTCGCACATCGAAGCCCGACACTCGCTCAACCTACAGTGTTGGACTGGGTACGGCTGCAGCCAAGGCAAGCCTACCGGTGCGACGCAACGTGGAGTCTGAAGTCCATACACGTAATGTCTCTGCACTCTGACTGTCGATGGTCATTCCCGTCCTACAACAGAACTTAACATTTTACCGCGATGGTGACGACTTAACAAAGGTAGCAAGGCAACATGACCGTCAATGTCAAAGTCACGTTTGACAATGGTGTGGCGATACACCAGTCTCTAACATCTAACAAGGTGCCGCGATGCGCCTGGAATTGTAGGCTATCGCCGCTAACTTGTGCCTCGTGCACTGTTGCTGTGACAACCCGAGCCCGATGTTCAAGGGGTAACATCAAAACCACGCCGTTACGAATGGACATCGTGTCCGGAGTGGCGGAATCGAAGCAAGGCTTTCGGGGGCCTGGGGAAACGGACTCGTTGATGGGAGTTGGGTCGGCAATGACTCGATGTCACAACGACGCATCACCGAAGGTGCAACGTGCAAAAGTACGCGATCGCGACAATCACGCCGGGAACATGGAGTTCAACCAAGTTGCGACGCGTTTGTCGAGGTTGATGTCGATCATCGACCCCGGTGGTCGCGTGAGCAAGTGAAAGTGACACGATATCGGCAGAAAAACGCGCGTGCATCGGGCACGATCGTAGATGGCTGAAAAAGAACAGGAATACCTAAGTGCATCGATGCGTATTACTTCACGATGAAGTTGAAGGTATGGGTGCGTGGAGCGACCGTATTGGGCTTGACCTCGGCAAACTGGGCCCTCTCAGAAAGGGGATATGTAGTGCAACGTGCACAGACTATCCACGTGTGCATTGTGCACTAGGCTAAGCCACACTGGGCCAGCACTAATAGTGTGATGACATCGATTGTCACGTGTGCCCGCATGGCACCACGTGTCGTCCACGTGTAGATTTAGTAGTTTCTTTTTGCATGACACTCGTTGTGTGTGGTCCCCGTGGCGCATGACAATCAGTGTCAGGAAATGATCTAGTTAGATTAGCTCTAGTGTAATGTTCACTTTAAATCCCGTTCCGTTAGCAGGAACTTGGCTGTATAGCCCCCGTCTTCCATAGACATGTAAAGTTAGCCAAGTACCGGTGTTTCGACCACCCGTGTAGTAGCAGCCTCTCTGAGCTCCGCCGCTCTCGGTATAATTCGTAAGCATCTGGCTTGGGTCCGTTTTACCTGCACACGCCGTGCATTCCTTATCCCTTCCCCGTAGCATCGTCGCTACATTCTTTCCGGCAGCCTCGTTGGCATAGCCCTTACAACCCTGCTCGAAGTGCATCGAGCACCGCGTGGCTACCGGAAGTCTTTACCAGCCGCCTTCGTTAGGCATTGAGCTACCGCAGCTGCCCGCTGCTGTCAAGGGAATGAGAGTCACGAAAGCCCTGGTGTTGTTTCCCTCGTCCGTCGGTGGACGTTGCAACACACCATACTTGCTTGTAGCCTTCTCAACCCTGTTCCATAAACACTCCTTTTTGTTCGTTCAACTATACCACAGTAGCACTTTTGTCGCTTGCGACACTTCTTTCCTGGGATAGTTGGTTTTGAGTACCTCTTCTCCCAACGATTTACTCCTATCAATGAAATCCGCGCTCCAGGGGGAAACAGATGAGATTGGCCCTCATCCCTCTAGTGTCTCAGCCAAAGAAGCCGATATATTTTATATAGATGTATGCGGTCCCCTCCCAGTTAAAAGCATTGGGGGAAAGAAATAATTTGCGACTTTCACAGATTTAATGTCTAGCTATAAGGATGTAGGAATCATGGCGCGTTAATCTGATGAATAAGATTTGTTTCGCATGGTTCAAAGAAAGTGTTGACGAATTTTCGATTGCAAGATCAAACTTTTTCATGCAGATAAAGGGGTAGAGTACGTATCCCTTCAAGAATATTTTGAGGAGCGGGGTATCGAATGAGAATACTCAGTACCGTATATACCACAACAAATATGGTTGCAGAAAGGCTGACCAGTACTCTCATGGAATCAGTGCGCACACCTCATCCCATCGAACCTAACAGACTGTTTTTGGGCGGAAGCATTGATGTCTGCAACTTCTCTTAGAAATTTTATTGGTACCCGTAAGCATAACGGGAAAACACCAACAGAGTTGCTGACAAGGCAACGGCCGAATACCAGGAATTTTAGTGTACTCAGATGTAAAGCATGGCTGTTCAATGCTGGTGATAAAAGAAGGAAGCTAGACACCCGGAATAGCAGGGGAATACTACTGAGATGTTTAACTCATGCCAACTACATGGTATAGGACATTGCTAATAGGCATGTGGTTCATATGAGACACTTCAAGTTCAATTCAGACGTGTTCCATGCTATAGAATAGAACCCTAAGAAGGCGTCACTAGTTTGTACTGCACTTGAAGAAATGATCAAGCCTATTCCTATGGGTGAGTACTTTATTAGATATCCAGAAAACAACGGGCAGGGTGATGATAACACAAGTGATGCTATGGAGAGTACCTATATGAAATGATACTCTAATAATGATACTGAAGAATCACAATATGATTTAAATGAATCATCATAAGATGAACACGACAGTGATGTGCCTCAAACGAATGCTGAAAGAACAACTGGGAATCAGTTGGGAACAACAAATCAAGACCCCAAATCCGAGGATGTGCAGGAAATTTGGATAAAGTACCCACCTCCAAAAGCCAAAAAAGATAATGAGCCGGACAACGAGACAGGTTTGATTGCCTATATCTCTGACAAGATCCCCAGGAGTGTCGAAGATGCGTACGCTTCTACCGGCAGTAGGATGTGGAAAACCGCTATTCAAAGGGGACTGAAAAGCTTTTGGGGTAGGGTGACATTGCGAGTAGAGAAAATTCGGCCTAACGCTATAGTTCTTGATTCAATTATGTTATTCTACTTAAAGCGTAAATCTGATGGCTCAGTGGAAAAGTGTAAGGACAGGCTCGTAATTCGTAGGTACAAAGAGGGATATTTGAAAAATGTGTATGCACCTTGATGTGCGCAAATTTGCACACGAAAAAAATCTAGATGAGGACCATGATTGTATATAGTGTCGAAATTGGGAAGATATTTTTACAGTTTTTGAATTTGCAAGATATTTTTGATTTGGGTGAGTGTGGCAAATTCATCGATTGATTTTTTTATTTTAGGACACGCTGTCATAGTAGATGTCAGTACAGTTCCAGGTTGTGGGTGATACTACGAGTGACTCTGAAGGGTCTATATAATGGCCACATCAATTCCCACCCCTGGCCGATGGGTGGCTGGCATGGGTATGGCACCTAAATATTTACGTTGAGGAAATATCTTCTAATAGTCTCTCTGGTTCACACGATTACCGTGAATAAATTTTATGGTTATGAGTATGTTTGTATGAAACTTTTGGGGTAGCCAAAAGTCTGTATAAGCCGAGTAAACTGCTTCCTTTAGTGGAGGTGAAGCAAATTGGCAGACAACTTCAAGCCAAGTCCCGAGTAGTAGGAAGTTGAGAGTCAAGTTCATACCCAAGAAAACGTTTTCTTACGCTGGTTGCAGACCGTCGGTGGTAGACCCTGCCCCTTTTATACTTGCTTGTAGCTTCCTCAACTCTCCTCTAGATACAATCCTTTATATTCGTTCAACTATACCACGGTAGCACTTTTGTCGCTCGCGAAACCTCCGTCTTGGGGTAGTTGGTTCTAAGTATCTCTTCTCCCGACGATTTACCCCTATCACACTCATCACATTTCTCATAAATATTTTGGGAGGGCTTCAAATGCTTGCTAGCATCAAAATGCGACCTTTCTAGAGTCGACCTATTTCATCCGTTTATTGAGCATCGTACTAGGATAGACTCAGATCAAATTAGAGCTTAGCTGAACAGACTTATAAACTGCGTCGGCTTTACAGATTGAAATTTAAAAGGAATTATTGCCCGAAAAAGATCACGTATGATACAGCTAGCTGCATACAATGGTCCAAAAGGAAGCATTCTCTGATTCTTAAGACGTTTGCAGCACCAGATGGAACGATACTGCATGCGTACGGACCTTTAGAAGGGCGCCATCACGACTGGAATTTTTGGTGTAGGAGTGTAGTAGAAGATGCTCTCCCGAATGTACTGGAAGAAAGGACTAGAATGTATTGCCTTAAGGGAGACAGCCTTTGCAATCGCCGATGATATTTTGAAACGCCTTACCAAGGAGGATATACGCAACCGTATCAAACTGCGTTTAACAACTGCATGGCTAAAAAAAGAGTGATAGTGGAGTGTATTTTTAAGGGAATCAAAGCTTATCTCACTGCAGTGTAATTTTTTGCGTACAGTCCACTGACTTTACGCGAAAAATTAAATTATTGGAGTCCTCTGTTGGATCTATTTACCTAGCAGCTATGATGGTCAACCATTTTCGTAATTGAATTCATCCACAGCAGACATCAAAATATTTCAGATGCGCTTCAATTTCACCGCAAAAGTACTTGAGCCTGGCTCATGAAGTACATTAAAGAAAAATTGGCGCGGAGCGCAGAGAAGTGCGGAGAAAATACGCATACTGGGGTAATAGCGACGCGAAAGGAACTCACGAAGATGCTCTCGAAAACAAAAAAACCAAGGGAAGGCGATTAAATCTCCTTTATTCTACAGAGAGAGAGCATCCGATGTGATAGGTCAAACGGTTACCTCGGGATGATGCTCACCGGAGCTGGCATTAGGGGCATCGAATCACTCAAAATCGTCTGCGGCCACTTCGGGAGCCTCCATTACGCTGTGATCCTCTGCAATCTCCTCAAAAACACACTCATCTATTGCTAACTACACCCTAAACAACTTCATATGCAGCTCCTATCCTTGTTCATCATTCCAACAAAGAGATTTCGAATCTCCCTTGGACGCTGATGAGGACTTCTAACGCCGCGTGTTTTCAAAAGTGCCACGCACAGGAAGCCGAATCTATCGCACGAACCTAACTCGCCTCCGAACGTTGTACCAGATCCAAAACATCAGGATCATACCGGGCTACCAGGCACACAGGTTAGTAGCCAGCTAACGAGGAAAGCTTCTATCGAAATTTCATAGATTCCGCAAACTTTCTAAGCGGGTACTGAACCGAATTGCGGTAATCGAAAACATACGACAATTAGATCAGCACTAAAACCCGCAACAACACTTCAAGGTTTCCAGAAGCACTTCGTATCCACCCTTAATCACCCAATAGCAGATCACAGACCATCCCGCCCGACTTTTTGACCTCCTACACTCACTACGTCAGTCCTTTTCCCGAACTTTTCCCTATTGCCTTCCCTACTCGAACACCGCAGAGGGCTCGCACTCAGGTGGTTCCCACATTGGTTTCCGCACCATCACCCACACTCCCATCCCGAATGAATTCAATCAAACGATCTCCAGGTACGGGCTACCCTAAATACTCTCACCAGAAGGGATCTTACCCCCAGCCAGCTCACCATCCTGTCAGCAATGCTGGCCCCATTCGCAAAATGGCAAATAGCTACAACTCCCTGATGAACAAATATATAAGTCTACTATAGCTTCCCCTATATTAAGTGAGCTATCTTAGATAGCACACAAAAGATGACCCACGAACTGCCCTACGTTTCGTACCTCAACAAATGTTCAACCCATCTCAGAATTCGCAGTATTTACTTGTGTGCAGGAGTTATCAATGCATTTCGACTCTGTTTCTTGTTAAGTATCTACATCATCAAAAGCAACTTTGCAAATTCTAGTTCCTGATTTGATTTCAGGGCATCCCGACATTCTTGCTGCTCTTTCTCTCTCTCTGTAGTTTCCGTGTCCATCTTTGCTTTCTCAAAGGCTATTTTTTTCTCTGTTTAGCTCGATACGCGCTGAATTAGAGTCACGAAGCTGCATTTCAAACCTCTCTATCTCGCAAATAGGACCGAAAACACGCTACAAGTTTCGTTGACGGTTATCAGAAGACATCTCAGCATTTCACCTAATTCTGTTGCCATCACTCTCACTCGAACCTCTGCTTCTCGCCAAGGAGCGCAATTTACTACTGATCCTCGTCATCCAATTTCCTTGCCGCTGTTCTTCCGCTACCCGCCTGGAATCTGCGTCATCTCGTGACTCTCGACCCATCATGAGTAAATTGTCTAGCTCCCATCCCCACTCCAGATCTAAACTGATCCCTTTTATCGGACTTGTCAAGAACCAACTGCAGACGGTTTTATATATCCTGCACGCACTTCCCTGTCACCTGCTCATGCAAGATAGTATTTTTGTTGGCCTAGTCCACGGACTCCTAAAACTTTCAACTGACATTCCTGAAGAATGTGAAGTACGCGTTTTCAGCCGTTACCTCTCGGACTAGCACCAGATCTGCCTTGGGAGTAAATCTTGTATGTTTTCCCTTTCGCTCTGATCTTGTAGCTACTCTAACAAATGTTACTTCTTTCGCAAAAACAGCTCCGGAGATAGTGGCGGGAGAGGTACTAATTTGAGTATCGGAGATGTTCACTGCAATAGCGGTAGGGGTAATTGCGGTTTCACTAGTGGTCTAGCTGGCAGTTGCCGCAGTGGGAATGGTAGGTGAGGAAGCAAAGGGGGCAACTGAAGTGGTATGTTTAATTAGTGCATCAGCGTGCCCTGTGGTAACAGCAGAACCCCTTTGGACCACTTCAGCAGACATAGGGGTAGTAATAACAGCTTTGGGGCTTTTTCACGATTGGGGTAGATCTATGCGGTGCTACCAGGAATGGCAACAGCAGTATTGATGTTTGCATAGATGTGCGAGATGCTTGCAGCTCTGGGGAAGACCGGAGCAGCGGGATGGTGGTTCTAGAGGCGGAAGAGGAGGGCATATCTGCGGATGTAAAAGTCTTAGCGGCGGGGAAAGAAACAGCAGCTGTTGAGATGGTCTCGGCGGGTTGGATTGACGCAAGTTGACTGACTTCAGCATCATTTGTGGTATATGAAGCGGCATGAAAAGTGTTAGGGACAGCGGCTAAGGTGTTCGCTGCGGGGGATGGTGTCAGCCAGGCACGGGGGGAGAGGATGTCCGTGGTTTTGGAGTAGAGGGTTATTTTTCTAGGTTAAAAAGTGCACCGCTTGGTGCTTGTTGTGGAGGGTATTTCATGGGGAGTTAGAGATTTCAAGAAACGTAGGAGTAGGGTAGAAGGAATAGGAGGTGGATTTAGTTGATGGCCTGGTTGGTGGAGTTCTTGGTTGTGAGCAGAAGAACGAGTGATGGGTACGAGGGAGACGTAAGGATCACGATTTTCGGTTGCCACCAAAGCAATATCGGACACTAACTTCACTCTCTTCACTAGCGGGCGGAATTTCAGCATATCAATTATCCATATTAACCCAATCTTCACTAACTCATGGCAGCCTGTCCTTATAATGAGTACCGTAGTCATATTTATCTATGAAAAGTAGGGGCGTAAGCTCTCTAATTTGAAAAGTTGGCTACCATAGCTAGGAAGGGAAGGGTTCTTTCGTGTCCTCTCCGATTCCCTTCCCCCCGGCACCAACGACAAGTACTGTTTATATGGAAATCAGGGTTGCGGCTAATTTTTCAAGAACCACCTGCCGCAAGGCCGACAATAATTAAAAATTATCAAAATAATGTAGAAAATGATAAAAAAATAACGCCGGGGTACAGTATTTGACAAGTAAAAAACTGATACCAAAAAGGGTTACACAAGTGATGAGAAAGAGCAGAAATTTGGTGACCCTTCAGGGGCCATCCCTCTGCCCTCGCATTCCAGCTCCATGCCCTCCGCTCCAAATACTTCCAACATATCAATTCTACCAAAGCACAGCCCACCGCCACTTTCAAACATGTCCGCTTCCCCCACATGCGGGGACATCCCCACTATGAACGCACCTCGACTCAGGGCACCTAAAGTTTTCGGGCGGCTCCATCCTTGTCAGTACGAGCGGGGATCCATACGACTTCGGACCCATCCGAAAAATCCCTCCATGGACCACTGATATGGTGAGGACCAACTCAAACGCAAAAAAAGGAACAGAAGGAAAGCTACAAAGTCGTCTGCTGATCGGTAGGTGGCTCTTAAAAATGCGAGAGATCCTTTTCTCGGGAACATCCAGTCATCCAGACCAGAAGTGCTTCTCCGTCCCAATCGTACCGGACCCCAAAACTTTCCTCATTGATAAGCTCCATGCATTGCATTATTATAAGGAAGGTAGTTATATTTTCGAATAAGCCCGATACAATCGAGACCTCGAAGTCGAAAGTGCAGGACGAATCCCTCCACGACATCCGATTTCGCATTTCGGTTGGAGGGTACCAAGAAGGAGATCCTGTGTCGGCAGTGGTATCTTACCTAAAGCTTGTTGTCTTTTGAAGCCATAATGTAGCAGAAATTGCGGCCTCGGAGGAATGCGAAGAGGGAATCAACAGTCATCTAGCCATGTGAATAAGCTTTACGGAGTCTCTCTCCAATCAGAATGATTATATGTAATTTCAAGAGTTTCCCTCTTAGATAATCTCCAAGGTAGTCTGGAGGTCCCCGCACAGTATCCATCGTAGTTCAGCGGGGAGATGCTACGACGTTGATGAATGAACAGAGCAAGAACATCCCATCGATCTCTACACCTTCTCATTCAACGAGATACCTCCTGGATAGGCTGACCATATTCCGTCGAAGCGGAAATTGAGAGAGGAGAGAGAAAATTGTATCTCCGTTAATGAGGCCTTTGGCAGGTACCTCAGTTCTAGATTGGGAGCTATCTTGCAGATTGACCGCTATTTTCCAAAGCAACCAAATCAATATTTCTGTGTCCTTTTCTTTATGTCACAGGTGCCATCTTCTGTCTTTCCCGCAACGTTCAAGAGCCACATCTTGTGTTTATGATATTTCAAGGGGCGCTGTACGCCAGCTGGAGTAGCGAACGCGATACCCTTCATCTTAAGGCTTGGTCCTGCGTACATCTATTGTGAAACAGACTACACTCGAGATAAAGATTCCGTAGAACAACTTGGCTATATTCCTTGATGTCTCTCGTTCGCTGAAGTTAAGAAAAGGTTTTTTAAGAATTCTATCCCAATCTTATGGTTCTTTTCCAAATTTGGTGGGAATAAAGGTCATCAAGAAGAACCAAAAGTAGCCTTCCCGAGCAGCAGAATCTTCTATTGACACTGCACGGGTGCGCAACTTGCCTGTTTCTTTTGTCCGCGGAGTTTACGTTTCGTCAGTTATCGGACGGCTCTGATCGCAGCATTCAATTTTTATTGACGCTACGTAAGTTTAGATTCCTATCTGGACTGCGGCGAGAAATAAATTATGTGATTCTCCGAAGCATATCTCAAGAATTTTTTGGGCTAGAAAATCCCATACAATTACTTGAGAATCGTCGACGTGCGCCATCTGGTTCCATTGAAAGGTCAAGGTGTTCCACCTCGTAATATAATGATTCCACACACGTCGTCTGATACCAAGAAGGAGAAACGTTACCGTCTTCGTTTAAAGGCTTCTGTAGCTGTTTTCTGCAGATATGCTTTCAAGTGCAGTTCCTTGCATGTTTTGAATGTTTTCGTTGATAGAACATCTTTTTTTCTGCTTTCGAGAAACCTTCTCTATTGCAGCAAGAGTTTTTTATAATTTGATAAAATTTGAAGATGAATTCAAATGGTATTCAGATCATGGATAAATGACAGAAGCAACAGACAAGAATACAAGGAACAAACATAAGAAAAATAAGTGATATTTTCTATAGGATGGCTTCAGAAATTAATTCTATAGAAAAAACGGGCGCAAAGAGTTGGAAACCATGCGCCTCGCATGGTTATCTCGTCGAAACGTCCTACCTTTATAAGAGGCTGACTAGCATCAAGAGTGATTGTTTTCCAAATGCTAAAAGTTTCTAAGAAACAGGAGTTGAAATAAAGTCATTTAGGCGTTTATTTTATGACATTTTCATGTGAGAACCAAAACCAGTCTCTAGTACTAAACTTTCGGGGTTGTACCGCTCCAACTTCCCTAGCAAGTAGCTACATTTGCATATCGACCTTCTTCGAGCGAAGCACTGAGGTAGCCAAATTCTCCAGCTGGTAATGATCTTCTGAAGGTTTTTGTATCACCAAAGCGGAGTGAGAAAGATTCATGCGATGTACCTCTCTCCAAAATGAGTTCGAACGGGTAGACACTTGGTCCCAATCATGAGCGGCGATAGCCGTAAAGAACCTGAGGGATCAACTGTCCCCATTCGGCTCTTTTTCCGATCACCATCTTCTTCAATGCGCTCTTTTTAGTGCGCACCACACTTTCGACTCGGCTGTTTGACATCGCAGCATAGACTGGAACGGTGCTCGACTCGACTCCATACTTCTTCATAGATTCGACGAATGTACCGGCGGTAAAAAATCCGGAATCTTCAGATACGACGCTCTCTGGGGTGAACAGAAAAAGAAATAGTCTCCTTCTTCATAAATGCCTTCAAGAATTTCTACGGATGTGGTCTCCGATGCGGCAGCAATTGTTCAGCCCGTCAGATGCTCGACGGCAATAGAAAAGTATTTTTCAGCTCCTGACCTCGGGAAGTATCTGGTGAAGTCTGTAGAGCAGGTCTTGAAGTTATCACTGGGCGTAATTCTCAGCGTAGTTTGATAATTGATCAAATTTTGGGCCTTCTTGTATTCCTCATATCTGTTTACGTACTCGTGAACGTCCCAATAGATTTTAGGCAACACTCGTCGGTCGATAACTAATTGTTTTGTTTTATCCTTATCCGAGTGCCTCTTTTCGTCGTGGGATGTTCTCAGAACCTAAGACCTGTCCTTTATTGTCACAATCAAGAGGAACAAATTATTTTTACGCCTCATAAGGTTTCCATTCAATAATATGAAGTTTGTTGCGGTGCGTTTATTGAGCTCCGACTAGACGGATCCTCTTCTTGAGTATTTTTCCTTCGATGTAGTGAGTGAAATCAACCTTATATTTCTCTATAGCGGGATTTTCTCACGAGCGCATTGAGTTAAGCACACCAAAAACGCCTCCTCCGTCAAAATTTGGGTCGCCGCTGAGCCCTTCCTGAACTACGGGTGAAAGTTTGCCGCCACCTCCATTCCTTATGCCTGAACGATATTACACCTCAAAATTGTATTCAGCTTGGAAGTATAGCCGTATTAATAGTCTTACAAGGACGTCGATCTTCCTAAAAGTATACTAAATGGCCTGATGGGCAGTTACGAGTTTGAAGGGATACGTTGGAAGCGAATACATTCGGAACTCTCTAAGTGCGAAGGTAACTGCAAGAGAATTCCGTTCGCACTCCAAATATTTTCGCTCAGCGGATTCCATTGTGTGACTTGCATATTTTACCAGGTGTATCTTTCCGTCTTCTCACTTATGAGCAAGTAATGCTCCTAAGATGAGATCGGAGGAATCCTTTTCCACGATGAACGGTGCATCGAAGTCGGTGAAAGTCAGCACAGACTGGTATTTGAGATCAACTTTTTTGCTCCCCGAATTCCTCCTTCATTTCCCCTGTTCAATTGAAATTTAAATTGTCATAAGTAATGAGATGGAAAGCAACAGATATACCCGCGAAATACTTGATGATGCGGCGATAATAACAAGCTAAGCCGGGAAAACTCCAATAATCAGCCTTGTTTTTTATACTGGTGCATCATTGATGGTACTGGTGTTCTCTTTGTCGACGTGTACTTCTTTTTTGTCAACTAAATAACCAACAAACGTTGTACCAGGCTTTCCAAAGGCAAACTTCGTAATTTTTACTTGATTTTGGCCTTTCCAATGGCTTCAAAGAAGATAAAAAGGTGTATAACATGCTCCTATATCGAGATTACTGAATTGTAAGGGCTAGCTTTTCTTCTGAATTGTCGGCAGAGTCAGTGCTAGTATCAGAGTCGGAGGTGAAATATTTGCTAAGCGTTACGAGCTCTTCACTTCTCATAAGGTGCTTCTTAGCGGCTATTATCGAACCTCAAAGGCGAGACTACTTCTTTAAAGCCAATTTGCACAAGAATGCTTCGGGTCCCAAAGTTATATTTGCCTGTGTGACCTTGAGAGCTGAGAAACCAATGTTTAGATCAATTGCTGAGTTCTCCACAATGACATAGTCCAGTTTGACTGCTTGGTCCCCAAAGATGGTGGCAATCCTAAGCAACGAACCGACACAAGAGGCGATACCTCCATTCGGGATGGTAAATTTTCTTCGACTTGTAGTTCGAAGAAAGGTAAAGACGTAGAGATATCTCTGAAAGCATTAAATACTGTACGGCTCCAGAGCCCAATAGTTCCTGATATGGGTAAATCGGCGGGGGAGGAGATCCTCAGAACCAATTACCCTGAGAAGGAGGTGTTGCGAGCGACAAAAGTGCTGCCGTGGTATTGTTGAACGAACAAAAGGGAGTGTATATAGAAGAGAGTTGAGGAAGCTACAAGCAAGTATAAAAGGGCAGGGTCTACCACCGACGCTCTGCGACTAGCGTAAGAAAAAGTTTTCTTGGGTCTGAAGTTGACTCTCAACTTCCTACTACTCGGGACTTGGCTTGAAGTTGTCTGCCAACTTGCTTGACCTCTCCATGAGGAAGCAGTTTACTCAGCTTATATAGACTTTTGGCTACCCTAAAGTCCGAACAAAACTACAGAAGATACCAAGAAATGCATAAAAATACTTTGTGTGGACAATATACTCTAAGCAAAAGATACTTAAGAAACTAACAATTAATTTGGTCCTCTTATTTCCCATTCTCTAAATCAGATCCAAACAACTCCTCTAAAATATCCATGCTGTCCAAGCAGTCCCCACAAATATCTGCGAATGGCTCACAACTCTCTATTTCCCCCTGGGAGATATCTAGACTACTAAAGATATCTCCATCCGGTTCCATCGTGGGCACAACTTGATCCATACTCTCTATTCCAGGCCCCACCAGTCCAACACTTTCCATGCCCCCTGTTCCTCATCCTCCTCCTCCTCCTCCTCCTCATCCTCCTCCTCCTCCTCCTCATCCTCTTCTCCTCCTCCTCATCCTCCTCATCCTCTCTTCCTCCTCCTCATCCTCCTCATCCTCTTCATCCTCTTCTCCTCCTCCTCATCCTCCTCATCCTCTTCCTCATCCTTCTCATCCTCCTCCTCATATTCCTGAACCTCGTACACTAGCTCAGGGGCTTACCATTCCTCGAAGGACTCCCCGCTCTCCTCCTCGACCTTCTCAGCCTCTCCCGGATTTACCTCCCTCGCTTCTTCTTCTATGAAGAGGCGGCGCACGAACTCGATGATTTGCTTCTTTGTTTGCCGCCGGATGTAGTCGTCGGCATCGGTTGGCCCGTAGGCGGCGAGACGAAGGCCATTGATGGAACGGGAAGGGCGGTTTTTGGAAATAGGGACAGAGGGGCGAAGGTTGCTCATTGTGATAGACGTTGGGGAACAGGAGGCAATGTAGGGTGTTTTGGGTGTGTGGGGGAGAGGGGTGATGAGTAAAATGATCGGGGCATTTGGAACTTAGAATAAAGGGGTTTAAATAGGCTCCCGGGGCAGGTTCTATAGATTAGGAATAGGTAAAATAAATCTGCAAGGGATTTTGCAATAGTGCATTTGCGCCCTTCTTCTCAAAAAAGGCGAATTTGGAGGAGGAGGTAAGCTAAAAGGGAAAAGGGACTTGATTCGGGGTCGATTCAGAGGGTAAATACAGTATAAAAATATCTAGATAAAATGGAAGTAAATTTGGAAATGACGGTTGGAGAAGTTAGGGGCGGGATCGTTGTAGGTTGCTGGATTACGTGAAGGGAGGACCATTTCCTGTATAAATGAGGGGAGGACCATTTTTTGTATTACACGCCCCCTTTCTCAAGGCGAACGTCCTGGGTCGTCACTGCTCTTCTTCTGCTTCCGTTAGTGTTCGCTGTCTTATTGATAAAATGTATGGTCTTCAAACGGGTACGGATGCAACTGATTACCAATATGATGATCTAAAAAGTAGGTCGCATTACTGGTACCTCACTTTGTAGCATAGCCTCATATATTGGTTTGATCACATCGAGGTGGGGTTGAATACATTCTTCTTCCGTGACTCTTCCGAATCTTCCAAGAGTGAAAAAATATATGTGATATGCAAACTCTTCTGGAAGATGCCGGAGGAATGGATGTCGATAAGAAAAGAAGACGCGCATCATCAAGAACGAATCTTCGTAAGATAAGTGCGGTCCATGTAGCGCCCTAAAACATAAACAGATGCTTATCATGAAATAAGAAATGACCTGCGCATCGTTCGCATCCTCGGAGATATTGCGCATCCAAAAAGATAATCTTCTTCTTCCGACTGTATGCTGTGCATGGTTATGAAGGAGAGCTAGAGATGAAGTTGTGGTGGACGGTCCCGATGAATGGCCGCGACCAGCTCCTGACGTACTGGGACCTGCACGAGGTCCTCTCGGGGGACGACCAGAACCTCTTCTGGGCGGGTTGTTGTCTCCTGAAGGTCCTCCTCTGGTCATCATCACTGCTTCAGGAGGATCCTCGCCGCCTCCAACGTTCCCAATTTGTGGCGGAGAAACGTAAGGTTCCCATAGAGGATACGGGACCAGCCTGTATTCCATATCCGGGGGTAAGGCGTAACCTCTCAGTCGCACGTCTTGGTTGTTCTTGAGAAATACGTAAATTGGACGGATAATATTCAGATACGTTTGCGACAAGTCTCCAGCAGCTACCATTCCATATCTTCCTATAGAGTAATGATATATTACCTCCACAAACTCTGGACCTGCTTCCGTGAACCTTCCGTTTTGGAATAAAAATAGAACTCTTATTAATAGTCGGAAATCTCTTATTAATAGTCGGAAATCTTCTTCAGGTAGCAATGGTCCGTTCAACGTACGAAAACATAGGCATATATTAATGTAGAAATGGATGATTACGTGGAGTTCGTAGTAGTCCCGCGTAACCGAGATGATCCATTCCCAGGCCCTTTTTCCTCCCATAGGAATCATTCTATAGTTAAAGATGAGTATGCCCCGTGGTTGCGCATAGTCCTGTGTGAGAAGGAATTCTTCAGGCCTCTGATGGTAAGGGACCAGACGACGTGCATGGATGGCCCTCCTTGATCTCTTCCCTGAGCTTGAACAGAGCTGATAGTGCGGGTGTCTTTCCTCCGTGACGATGCAAGGGTTCGAGTACTTGGTTTGGAAGGCCGGCCACTTCACAGCCTGCTGCATTGCTTTTCCATGTACTACAAGTACTTTAGAGCCAACTGAAAAGGTTCTGACTGCAGGTTCTGCATCCTTATTTCTTGTCTGTGTTAGCGCGCGGTGTGATCTCCAGCCTTCGGTGGCCAGTAGTTCAACTTCCCTACTCTCTTCATCGATAATATTTGTTTCCATGTCTCTCTGTAACATTCTAGGAGCCCTTCCGTACATTAGCTCGAATGGTGAGCGTCCATTTCTTCCTCTTCTTCGACGGTAGCCGTATAACACTTTTGGTAAGGCATCTTCCCACTGGATTTCATTCTCCAACATAGTTTTCGATATTGCTCGTTTGATGGTTCCAACCATCCTCTCCGCTTTCCCGTTGGACATAGGAGCGTATGCGAGAACGGTCTTCAGCTGAATCCTTTCTCTTCCAAAAAACGAAGCAGTGAAGTTGCAGTAAAACAAAGGGCGTTATCCGAGATGATCCTTTTTGGAAGACCAAACGGTTCAATTATTTCTTTTTCGATGAATCTCAGTACCACCTCAGCATTTGCCTCCTCAACTGCAACTGCTATTGGCCATCCAGTAAGATGTTCCACCCCTATAAGGAGATATTTGTTTCCGGAAGAAGTTTCCTTGAACGGGCCGCGAAGTCAATTGAGAAGGTTTCAAAGAGACCGGAAACTGGAAAACTTAGAGTTGTCTTATACTTCCGTATTGGAGTGAATTTTTGGCAGTTGTCGCAGCTTTTCACGAAGTTATAGACGTCCTTATGGATACCGGGCCACCAGAATCTCTCAGTTACGAATTTTTTGGTTGTTTCGAGATCCCAATGCCCTAGCTCATCATGGAAAGTCCTCAAGATCTTCATTCTTTCTTTCAAAGGGGCCACTAGTCGGGGACCGGCTTTAGTGTGCCGGAAAGTTTCCCATTCCACAATGTAAAAGCCTTTTGATTCCTGCGTACCCAATTTCGGTGTTCAAGATCAACCTTTCTCATTTCTAGTCCATCGAGGAATTTGATCAGTCCGTGAATATTAGCTTCGTACTCGTTATCGTTCGGCAACTGCAACTCGGCGACTCCGACGATGTCCTCCGAAGCTTTTTCATTTGGAATCAGTGCGTCCCTCAAGCGGGATAGGTAATCGGCAGGCTGATTATTGCGTCCGGGTCTATACACAATTTCAAACCGATATTCTGCGAAAATGTCGAGCCATCGGGCCAAGCGGTGATGTACATCCTTCTTTTGGAATGCTGTTTTAAGTGCCTGGTGATCAGTTATCAAGACAAATTTCTCGAGTGATAAAAGGTATACGCGAAACTTTTTCAGCGCGAAGACGACAGCTAGCGCTTCTTTCTCGCAGACTGAGTATCTCTTTTCCGCGTCATTCAGAGTTCGGCTTGCGAATTGAACAGGGTGTAGTCTTCCGTTTTCATCTTTTTGGGACAAAACGGCACCCAAAGACCGTTCTGAGGCATCTGTCTCCACAACGAATGGTCTCTTGAAATCTGGGTACATGAGAACTGGGGGGACACATAGCTTATCTTTAAGCTCCTGAAATGCAGTTTCCATTTCCTTGTTCCAGTAAAATTTTCCGTTCTTCGTAGTGCTGGCATGTAACGGTGCTGCAGTCTTGGCGAAATCTTTGATAAATCTTCTGTAATATGAGGCCAGTCCTAAGAAGCTTCGGACCTCCGTCTTTGAAGCGGGCCTTGGTGCCAACTTTATTTTTTTCGTTTTCTCTGGATCCACTCTAATTCCCTCTTGGTCGACGATATGACCGAGTAATTGGATAGAAGTTTTCGCAAAGAAGCATTTGCTCAACTTAATTTTCAAGCTATACTCCGATATCCTCTCCACAACTGTCTTGACGTGCGAGATGTGCTGATCCAATGTTTCTGAGAATATGACGACATCATCGATATAGACTCTTGCGAATGGAAGTCCTTTCAAAACCTCGTTCATCATTCTTTGGAATGTAGCTGGTGCATTCATGAGACCAAAAGGCATCACTTCGAACCTGAACGTACCGGCTTTGCTGGTAAAGGTTGTTTTTTCCTTACATTTTTCATCCAATGGAATCTGCCAATAGCCAGTGTAAAGGTCAATTGAGGTGAAATATCTCCCGTCCTTCAGGTCCTCGAGGATCTCCTCCATGTTCGGAATCGGAAATCGATCGGGTATCATTCTCTGGTTCAGTTGTCGGTAATCGACGCAAAAACGCAGCTTTCCATCCTTCTTTGGTGCGACCACAACTGGAAACGACCATGGGGATGAAACTGGTCGAATAATATCATTTTTCAGCATACTTGTAACATTTTCTGAGATAAATTGGTCATATTTTGGCGGTTGACGTCTAGGCTTGTGGTAAATCGGTTGAGTGTCGGTAAGTTCGAACGAGTGAGTAACCGGTACACTTGCTTGTCTTAAATCTGAAACGCTCCATGCAATTACTTCGGAAGATGTTAACATGTCGGATATTTTCAGTGAGGCGGGGGCGGGAAGGTGCTGCACTTTTCCTTGGATTTCTGCCATTTGGCGCCCTTTTTCTTCTTGATCCTCAACCTCAATATTTTGAAGGACCTCTTCCGTCGTGCTCACATCTTCATATATGGAATTCGACGTATTCTTATTTTCTTTGCAAAGGTAATCTTCTTTCATGCTCCGAATTCTGTCCTTTGATTCGATATCATCGCAAAAAGAAACACATTCGGGTTTCAAACTTATCCTAGAATCCAGTCGTCATCTGTTTCAAACCCGGAATCATAATCGTCCCATGCCATGTTCATTACCCCCGAGGGTACCCTTTTCCACTTCCGAAAGTGTTAGTTGGTTCCGAATCTTCGCTGTCATAGCTAGAAGTGAAATCTTCACTGTCCGTTTCTTTTAAATCTTCAGGATGCGTGCTTTTGTCGAAATCCAGGGGCATCTTCACGGTTCTGCCGTCAATATTAACTGAAACCATTTGGTTGCCCAAGTCAATGCATGTCCTAGTCTTTCCATGGTGGGCAGCCAATGATTGCATCGAAAGGGAGATCCGGCATGACAAGAAAGTCTACATCAACTTTAGAGTCCCCAAAGAACACGGAAACCTTGTCAACAGTGCCCATGCATTTTGAGACGGTTCCATCCGCTACAGTTATTTTTCGAGTCGTTGGAGTAATTTCGAGACCTAGATCTGTCACCAAAGTTTCTGAAATGAGGTTTGGAACAGCACCCGAATCGAAGAGAGCTTGGGTTTTCATACCCAATACTTTGACTGGTACCAGCTTAAGACGTCTTGGTGCTGTCGAGGCCGATTGAAGAAACAGTTTCTTACCCTTAGCGGACTTATTAGACCTGATAATTTTTTTGAGTTCTTTTCTCGCATCCTCTGCGTCGCCCCTCAAAAGTTGACCAAACGTTATCCCAGTTGGGGCCGATGCAAGCTCAGCCACCAAATTGTACCTCTTCACATACTCTAGTACGTCCTTAGAGATACTCTTAACTTTCTTACTCTTTTTCGTCTTCTTGGCCGGAGTGACTCCCACTCCTGGAACAACTTGATCAGACCTCTTGGTTCGAGGAGGTACAGGTGCTGGGATATGCTCCAGCATTCCATACTCTAGCCTAGGTTTCTTCGATAAAATGTTCCCTTCCCCATCCCTTTTTGTCACATTGACTTGACTAATCTCTTCAGCGATGGATACGTTACCGGCATCCGTCAACCTTTGATCCCTTCTATTTTGTAAGATTTTCACCTCTGGTCCTGACTCACTCCTTGCTTCCGATAAATTTGCTCTTCTGTTGTCTTTAGACCAGCAGTTACTTTCATGATGCCCATATCGACCGCACTTTGCACAACGAGTGTTTCTATGTGGATTATCAGGACACCTGTTTGCAAAGTGTCCAGGCTTGTGACAGTAAGAACAGACTTCTGCGGCCTTAGGGGCCCCAGACTGGTTCTTCTTAATGGTAAGAGTAAGGCTTTCCAACTGCGAGGTTATCATGTCAAGTCGATTATCGAATCGGGTTTCCAACCTTTCTTCCAAGTTTTTGACATCGCTCCTGACAGATTCTAATGCCGCTGCACTAGTAGCCGGCCTTTGATAATTTTTTCAGGATGTACGATAGACATCGATGTGCGGGTTTCCCTCGGTACCTCACTCAGTGACTGAAACGTCTCCGAATTTTTGACAAATTCTACTATGGTACCCTTCAGTTCATCAAAAGTGTGAGGGCCCTTGATGAGGAGGAAATCGGAGAGCCGCTTATCCCCCATAGCCGCCTTACGCAGCATTCCGTACTTGGCTTGGGCGTTGAACCCAGCCTTTTCATAAAGATCACACAAGTACACCAATGAGCTTAACAAATCGTCGAAGTTGAGCCGGGCCTCTATGGCGGTACGAATCATCTCATCTGGTTCTACCTCCTTAGCATACTCTTTCACAAGCCACTCACATACCTCACCGAAGTTACGCCCATTCCCGTTAAGAGACCACCCGTCGATAAACTTGGACTTATATTTGTGCTTTGCGTCACCATGAAGATAGGCGAAGATACTTGCGGCCTTCTCTTCATCGCCCTTCTCTCGCATCACAACGTTGACATATGTGTAAAGAAACTCCTCAACGTCTTCAGTCTTGCCCCTGTGAACGTTATACGAGCAGCGTTGAGATCCATGATTACCGAAAAGAAATCCCCCCGAAGTGTTCCTTACTACTGCTCAACTCGAATACCTCGGGTGCAACCCCCTCCACAAGAGTACCAAATGATAGGGGTAAATCGGCGGGGAAGAGATCCTCAGAACCAATTACCCTGAGAAGGAGGTGTTGCGAGCGACAAAAGTGCTGCCGTGGTATTGTTGAACGAACAAAAGGGAGTGTATATAGAAGAGAGTTGAGAAGCTACAAGCAAGTATAAAAGGGGCAGGGTCTACCACGACGCTCTGCGACAGCGTAAGAAAAAGTTTTCTTGGGTCTGAAGTTGACTCTCAACTTCCTACTACTCGGGACTTGGCTTGAAGTTGTCTGCCAACTTGCTTGACCTCTCCATGAGGAAGCAGTTTACTCAGCTTATATAGACTTTTGGCTACCCCTAAAGTCCGAACAAAACTACAGAAGATACCAAGAAATGCATAAAAATACTTTGTGTGGACAATATACTCTAAGCAAAAGATACTTAAGAAACTAACAATTAATTTGGTCCTCTTATTTCCCATTCTCTAAATCAGATCCAAACAACTCCTCTAAAATATCCATGCTGTCCAAGCAGTCCCCACAAATATCTGCGAATGGCTCACAACTCTCTATTTCCCCCTGGGAGATATCTAGACTACTAAAGATATCTCCATCCGGTTCCATCGTGGGCACAACTTGATCCATACTCTCTATTCCAGGCCCCACCGTCCAACACTTTCCATGCCCCCTGTTCCTCCTCCTCCTCCTCATCCTCCTCTCCTCCTCCTCCTCCTCCTCCTCCTCATCTCTCTTCTCCTCCTCATCCTCCTCATCCTCCTCATCCTCCTCTCCTCCTCATCCTCCTCATCCTCCTCATCCTCTCTCCTCCTCCTCATTTCCTGAGCCTCGTACACTAGCTCAGGGGCTAACCATTCCTCGAAGGACTCCCCGCTCTCCTCCTCGACCTTCTCAGCCTCTCCCGGACTTACCTCCCTCGCTTCTTCTTCTATGAAGAGGCGGCGCACGAACTCGATGATTTGCTTCTTTGTTTGCCGCCGGATGTAGTCGTCGGCATCGGTTGGCCCGTAGGCGGCGAGACGAAGGCCATTGATGGAACGGGAAGGGCGGTTTTTGGAAATAGGGACAGAGGGGCGAAGGTTGCTCATTGTGATAGACGTTGGGGAACGGGAGGCAATGTAGGGTTTTGGGTGTGTGGGGGAGAGGGGTGATGAGTAAAATGATCGGGGGCATTTGGAACTTAGAATAAAGGGGTTTAAATAGGCTCCCGGGGCAGGTTCTATAGATTAGGAATAGGTAAAATAAATCTGCAAGGGATTTTGCAATAGTGCATTTGCGCCCTTCTTCTCAAAAAAAGGCGAATTTGGAGGAGGAGGTAAGCTAAAAGGGAAAAGGGACTTGATTCGGGGTCGATTCAGAGGGTTAAATACAGTATAAAAATATCTAGATAAAATGGAAGTAAATTTGGAAATGACGGTTGGAGAAGTTAGGGGCGGGATCGTTGTAGGTTGCTGGATTACACGAGGGAGGACCATTTCCTGTATTACGTGAAGGGAGGACCATTTCCTGTATTACGTGAAGGGAGGACCATTTCTGTATTAAATGAGGGGAGGACCATTTTTTGTATTACATGCCATGCTTCTGTATCATAAATCTGGAGCTGCACTATTTGCAGAAAGCGTGGTCCTTTATAGCCACTAGGGCAAATCTGGGCATATATTCTTTCCTAACAGCCCTCGCAATACTTCACGACTCTATTACTGCATCGAAGAAATTGAGGGAACATGAGCTGTAGTTGGAAGTCTCGATCTTCGCGACAAATCGCACTTTCCGACGTATTCTTGAAGCTGGTTTGAACCCCTTCGTTCCTTTTGTGTTGCTTTACAGCTTTCCCCCTTGGTCGGAAACACGTAATTATTCTTCTTCGGATGCGGGTGGCTGGTGAAAACCTGTCGTGCCTGCATCAGTTAAAGAATAAACGCAGAATGGGTGACGAAATCGCGGAGTTCCTGTTGATGGGAGGTTCCGCAACGGGAGAAGCGAAGGAAGCAAGGTGGCGGAAAAAACCCTTTGCAGTCGTCGCCCATGGTGCCATAGATATCAATCCCGACGGGGGAGAGGAAGATATCTTTTGGAGGCAGTAAGTGCCGTAAAGACGATGTTTCTCGCGCTCGACGAGTGTCGCGTCAGCGTCTGCGGTAACCGTACTTGGCGAAATGTGACGGCGTGCGGAGGGGTGGCAACAGAAACGTTGACGGCGATATCGGTACTGTGAAGCCCGTATGCAGCGAGTATGTGAATGTCCATTCGTAACGCGGGGGACTCCGAATGCCCAGACGAGTTGGACCTGGTAGAGGAGCGGATGCTCGACGAGGGCGAGGATCCCAACCTCCTTACAGAAGCGGGCAAGAACGTTGCGTAGGACGTGATGTTGACGAGTCATCCCGTCTTCGTATTTGCAGGTCAATGCGTGTTGGATGCTCGCATCTAAGCCCTTTCAGTACCCGTACAAACCGGTACTAATACAGTACTAGAACTTGTGCAAATGGGGGGTTAATTTACTGTGGTAGATATGTGGGTTGGAATCCAGTAAATTTGTAAAGAACTAGAACTTTAGTGTACAAAAATGTAATTAAAACTATTACAGGAGATGCACGGAATTGGTAAATAAACGGTATAGCGTCCTGGCCCGGATCCCCTCCCCCGTCCCTTACGGTGTGCCATACCCTGCACGATACGTTCGACAATTTCGTGACAGTCCTCGGATCCCCAATCCACCCCTCAAAGCTGCCAGTCTTTTCTTGCCTCCCGCGTACATGCCATTTCCGAGGTTTGGTCGCGCATCTCCGGATTGAATGACCCTCAACTGGGCTACCAACTACTGCGACACTGTGCCAGTTCCTGCCGCCTGATCTATGTTCTTCGCTGCACCCCGCCGCATCTCACTCTTTCCGGAGCTCACACCTTTGACTCTGGAATGCGAAGGGTGTTCGAAGACATGCACCGTCGTCTCCCAGACAGTGCCTGGCTCACCGCCCAGCTTCCACTACGTATGGGAGGGCTCGGACTTCCCCTAACGAAACCATCGCAGAGGCATGCTACGCTGGCTCTGTTCTCTCCTGCTACCCACTTCTTCGCCTCCTCCTCGGTGATTGCTTCGACGTCTCGCCCTTGATCTCAACGCCTCTCGCCTCTATCCGGGCCAAATACAGCCTCCCCGACAGTTTCTCCCCCCCGCCGTCCTTGCTGGCCTCCGCGCCTCTTCTTCCCCGGCCTGTCTGACTTCCAGACAACTGCTACTGCTGAGATCACAAAGGCGCTTCGCGCCAGACTTCTCTCTTCCGTCGACCTCTCCTCCTCCGAAGGCTCCCGGCTACTCCGCCGCCTAGCTTCCGTCGCTTCTTCCCACGCCTCCCGTCCCTTTCACAACCTCCCGCAGAGCCATCTCGGTACCCGGGCCGCTCCTGAAGTATGGCGAACCATGGTTTGCCTCCGTCTTGGTGTCCCCATCTTCTCTGGCACACAACCCTGCACCTATTGCGCCGCCGCCCACTTCCGCACTGTCCCCACCCTGGATTCCTACGGACACCATGCCTCTGTCTGTCCCTGCGCCGACGGCTCCATTCGGCGCCACAATTGTGTTCGCGACCGCCTCATTTCCGAGGTATCACGCTTATCAATTGGGATTCGCCCTGTCCGGGAATGGACCTTCCCGCAAGACTTCCCCGACCCTCCAACTCCCGCCGCCCTCCTCGACATCTACATCGATGATGTCCAGTTCTTCCCCGTCCGCAGGGCTACGACGTCACTGTCATTAGCCCACACTCCCGCTCCATACGCCCAGCAGCAGATTTACACGCCCCTCACTGCCCTTACTGCATCTGAGCGCGCGAAATCTCTCCGCTATGGCCACCTCTGCGCCGAACTACGTATCGACTTCCACCCGATGGCTTTCGATATATACGGGTCTGCCAGTCCCGGTGCCGAACGAGGTCTATCCAGAATTGCTGAGTACATCGCATTACATAAAGGCAGTAGCCCTGCCTTCGAGCGCGATCGCTTGTTCACGATTATCAGTTCGCTCGTACAACAACGAACTTCTGTCGCGATCAACCGACGACTACTCAACTGTTCCTGGCTCGGATAGATTTTTCCCCTTTTGAGGGCCGCTAGCCCCCCCTTTTCTGCTTGGTAAAGTCTTCTTCTTCTTCAATAAGTGCTGCTCCGAGCTTCCCGTCGCGGTTCCTCCCTCAACAGGAGCTCCGCGACTTCGTTACCCGTTTTGCATTTAGTCTCCAAATAATGCAGGCACGACAGGTTTCTACCCGCCGCCCGCATCTGTAGTTAATTTATGAATACCCTCCGCACGCTTCTGTGCAACATTGTGCAACCTATAAAGATTTGCCACCATATGAAAATTGACCCACTGGCCCATTCATCAGCTTTTAAACTCGAAAGGATTGCCAGTCAAACCTGAAAGCGGGGGATTAATTTACTGTGGTAGATATGTGGGTTGGTATCCAGTAAATTTGTACCGGAGCGTAGATATCGTATCATTGTCAAGCCAATTGCGAAACCGTACGATGCGTCGAGAGCTGTGTATGGCACTCCAATCTACCAGAAGGTGGAAGGGAGAACAGCCAGCACAAACAAGCGGCATTGGAGGTTACTGTCAAAGCGGAGTGCCGCTGTAAAAGAATGGCTCTAACCTTCGAAAAACGTTCCATTGCGCGGGTGGCAACGGTTCTCGCGAGTTCCTTGACGACGGAGAACGCCGCCGGATGCCAACCTAATTCAGTCAACTGTGGTTCTTTCGAAAATTTTAGAATAGATCAAATATATCTTTCAAGGATAACTCTGTGTGTGTGTAATCTTTACGGAATTTGGAAAAAGCATGAGGGAGAACATGTTGAGGGGGATTACAGAGAAACTAAAATGCGAAGGGGGATGAGAGAGGAACTAATCGGAAATGCATCTGGTAAGAACTTGACGCGCTTGCAACCCATGCAAGCAGAACACAAAGCGCGTGATTAGGGGGTGCAGCCCCCATTGGGGAGTGGTGCCTCGACGGGCAGCAGAAAACGTAGAAAGGCGCCGGAAGAAAGTCGCACCCTCGGCCCCAAGGGCACCGAACACATCAATACCAACAGGAAGAAGGCGTATATCGTTCGTGTGGCAGACTAGTCCGTAGTGCGTGTGTTTCGCACTTTCAGCCATTGAGGCAGCTGCGCCGCCAGATAGGGCACACTGGGAAACGCGAGAAGTGACCTGTGGATGGGCCACTGTGACATCCAAAGCGATATCCTTCGGGTCGAGGCCATATGCACCAGGGATAAAAGATCTATGCGGAGGGCGGACGAGGGAGAGGACGAAGGGGGAAGGGGAGGAAGCAGATGTTCAAGAGAGGCAGAAATTCCAAGCTCCTCACAATAACGATGGAGAGCGTTACGCCAGACATTGTGGCGACGAGTCTGCCCACCGTCGTACTTACAAGTGAGGGCGTATTTGCCCAGGGGATCGAGCAACGGGGCGATGTCGTTGGAACGGCAAGCACATACCCGACATCGATTCTTTTCAGGGCTTCGATACCCGTTCTTCCGTACATCCTGATAGGGGTAAATCGGCGGGGGAGATCCTCAGAACCAATTACCCTGAGAAGGAGGTGTTGCGAGCGACAAAAGTGCTGCCGTGGTATTGTTGAACGAACAAACGGGAGTGTATATAGAAGAGAGTTGAGAAAGCTACAAGCAAGTATAAAAGGGGCAGGGTCTACCACTGACGCTCTGCGACCAGCGTAAGAAAACGTTTTCTTGGGTCTGAAGTTGACTCTCAACTTCCTACTACTCGGGACTTGGCTTGAAGTTGTCTGCCAACTTGCTTGACCTCTCCATGAGGAAGCAGTTTACTCAGCTTATATAGACTTTTGGCTACCCTTAAAGTCCGAACAAAACTACAGAAGATACCAAGAAATGCATAAAAATACTTTGTGTGGACAATATACTCTAAGCAAAAGATACTTAAGAAACTAACAATTAATTTGGTCCTCTTATTTCCCATTCTCTAAATCAGATCCAAACAACTCCTCTAAAATATCCATGCTGTCCAAGCAGTCCCCACAAATATCTGCGAATGGCTCACAACTCTCTATTTCCCCTGGGAGATATCTAGACTACTAAAGATATCTCCATCCGGTTCCATCGTGGGCACAACTTGATCCATACTCTCTATTCCAGGCCCCACCGGTCCAACACTTTCCATGCCCCCTGTTCCCTCCTCCTCCTCCTCCTCCTCATCCTCTTCTTCCTCATCCTCATCCTCCTCATCCTCCTCATCCTCCTCATCCTCATCTTCCTGATCCTCGTACACTAGCTCAGGGGCTAACCATTCTAAATGGGGTCAGTGCAATGCTGATGAAGCGAAGTCATCGTTCACTACAGACTTGTCACGAGTTAGGAAAGTTTAAACCTCTCTTCGAAAAACAATTATATTATATGAAATGTGGCGGCGTGCGGAGGGATGGGCAACAGTAACGTCTACGGCGATATCGGTACTGTGAAGCCCGTATGCAGCGGGTATTAAATGTCCATTCGTAGCATGGGGGATTCCGAGTGCCCAGATGAGTTGGGAACCTGGTAGAGGAGCGGATTTTCGAGGAAGGCGACGATCTCAACTTCCTTACAGTAGCAGGCAAGAACGTTGCGGGAGGATGTGAGTCATTCCGTCTTCGTATATGCAGGTCATCGCGTGTTGACCACGTGGATCTAAGACGGGTGCGATGTCGGCCGAGCGGCGGGACCAGATCGGACAGCGAGTAGATCCAGGGAATAGCGCGATGAAGAGACGTAGATCCAGAGCGACTTTCCACGCAGAAGAGGACATGTACGTACCGCGATGGGGGTGAAGAAGCGAAGAGAAAACAGTCGATGCGGAGGATGTGCGCACGGAGAGGAGCCGTGCTCGGTCGTGGGCTGCCGCGGACGAGAACAACCTATCGGACTTCGATAGCATGAGTTGAGTTGTGATCGCAGACTGGAGCCTTTCGCCGGGGACCGGCGATGAACACCGCTCGAAAAGAGCCGTAGCTGTAAGGGGGATGATAGGGGTAAATCGGCGGGGGAGGAGATCCTCAGAACCAATTACCCTGAGAAGGAGGTGTTGCGAGCGACAAAAGTGCTGCCGTGGTATTGTTGAACGAACAAAAGGGAGTGTATATAGAAGAGAGTTGAGAAAGCTACAAGCAAGTATAAAAGGGGCAGGGTCTACCACTGACGCTCTGCGACCAGCGTAAGAAAACGTTTTCTTGGGTCTGAAGTTGACTCTCAACTTCCTACTACTCGGGACTTGGCTTGAAGTTGTCTGCCAACTTGCTTGACCTCTCCATGAGGAAGCACTTTACTCAGCTTATATAGACTTTTGGCTACCCCTAAAGTCCGAACAAAACTACAGAAGATACTAAGAAATGCATAAAAATACTTTGTGTGGACAATATACTCTAAGCAAAAGATACTTAAGAAACTAACAATTAATTTGGTCCTCTTATTTCCCATTCTCTAAATCAGATCCAAACAACTCCTCTAAAATATCCATGCTGTCCAAGCAGTCCCCACAAATATCTGCGAATGGCTCACAACTCTCTATTTCCCCCTGGGAGATATCTAGACTACTAAAGATATCTCCATCCGGTTCCATCGTGGGCACAACTTGATCCATACTCTCTATTCCAGGCCCCACCGGTCCAACACTTTCCATGCCCCCTGTTGCCTCATCTTCCTCATCCTCCTCCTCCTCCTCCTCCTCATCCTCTTCTTCCTCATCCTCATCCTCCTCATCCTCCTCATCCTCCTCATCCTCATCTTCCTGATCCTCGTACACTAGTACTCAGCTTATATAGACTTTTGGCTACCCCTAAAGTCCGAACAAAACTACAGAAGATACTAAGAAATGCATAAAAATACTTTGTGTGGACAATATACTCTAAGCAAAAGATACTTAAGAAACTAACAATTAATTTGGTCCTCTTATTTCCCATTCTCTAAATCAGATCCAAACAACTCCTCTAAAATATCCATGCTGTCCAAGCAGTCCCACAAATATCTGCGAATGGCTCACAACTCTCTATTTCCCCTGGGAGATATCTAGACTACTAAAGATATCTCCATCCGGTTCCATCGTGGGCACAACTTGATCCATACTCTCTATTCCAGGCCCCACCGGTCCAACACTTTCCATGCCCCCTGTTGCCTCATCTTCCTCATCCTCCTCCTCCTCCTCCTCCTCCTCATCCTCTTCTTCCTCATCCTCATCCTCCTCATCCTCCTCATCCTCCTCATCCTCATCTTCCTGATCCTCGTACACTAGTACTCAGCTTATATAGACTTTTGGCTACCCCTAAAGTCCGAACAAAACTACAGAAGATACTAAGAAATGCATAAAAATACTTTGTGTGGACAATATACTCTAAGCAAAAGATACTTAAGAAACTAACAATTAATTTGGTCCTCTTATTTCCCATTCTCTAAATCAGATCCAAACAACTCCTCTAAAATATCCATGCTGTCCAAGCAGTCCCCACAAATATCTGCGAATGGCTCACAACTCTCTATTTCCCCCTGGGAGATATCTAGACTACTAAAGATATCTCCATCCGGTTCCATCGTGGGCACAACTTGATCCATACTCTCTATTCCAGGCCCCACCGGTCCAACACTTTCCATGCCCCCTGTTGCCTCATCTTCCTCATCCTCCTCCTCCTCCTCCTCCTCCTCATCCTCTTCTTCCTCATCCTCATCCTCCTCATCCTCCTCATCCTCCATCCTCATCTTCCTGATCCTCGTACACTAGTACTCAGCTTATATAGACTTTTGGCTACCCTAAAGTCCGAACAAAACTACAGAAGATACTAAGAAATGCATAAAAATACTTTGTGTGGACAATATACTCTAAGCAAAAGATACTTAAGAAACTAACAATTAATTTGGTCCTCTTATTTCCCATTCTCTAAATCAGATCCAAACAACTCCTCTAAAATATCCATGCTGTCCAAGCAGTCCCCACAAATATCTGCGAATGGCTCACAACTCTCTATTTCCCCCTGGGAGATATCTAGACTACTAAAGATATCTCCATCCGGTTCCATCGTGGGCACAACTTGATCCATACTCTCTATTCCAGGCCCCACCGGTCCAACACTTTCCATGCCCCCTGTTGCCTCATCTTCCTCATCCTCCTCCTCCTCCCTCCTCCTCCTCATCCTCTTCTTCCTCATCCTCATCCTCCTCATCCTCCTCATCCTCCTCATCCTCATCTTCCTGATCCTCGTACACTAGCTCAGGGGCTAACCATTCTAAATGGGGTCAGTGCAATGCTGATGAAGCGAAGTCATCGTTCACTACAGACTTGTCACGAGTTAGGAAAGTTTAAACCTCTCTTCGAAAAACAATTATATTATATGAAATGTGGCGGCGTGCGGAGGGATGGGCAACAGTAACGTCTACGGCGATATCGGTACTGTGAAGCCCGTATGCAGCGGGTATTAAATGTCCATTCGTAGCATGGGGGATTCCGAGTGCCCAGATGAGTTGGGAACCTGGTAGAGGAGCGGATTTTCGAGGAAGGCGACGATCTCAACTTCCTTACAGTAGCAGGCAAGAACGTTGCGGGAGGATGTGAGTCATTCCGTCTTCGTATATGCAGGTCATCGCGTGTTGACCACGTGGATCTAAGACGGGTGCGATGTCGGCCGAGCGGCGGGACCAGATCGGACAGCGAGTAGATCCAGGGAATAGCGCGATGAAGAGACGTAGATCCAGAGCGACTTTCCACGCAGAAGAGGACATGTACGTACCGCGATGGGGGTGAAGAAGCGAAGAGAAAACAGTCGATGCGGAGGATGTGCGCACGGAGAGGAGCCGTGCTCGGTCGTGGGCTGCCGCGGACGAGAACAACCTATCGGACTTCGATAGCATGAGTTGAGTTGTGATCGCAGACTGGAGCCTTTCGCCGGGGACCGGCGATGAACACCGCTCGAAAAGAGCCGTAGCTGTAAGGGGGATGATAGGGGTAAATCGGCGGGGAGGAGATCCTCAGAACCAATTACCCTGAGAAGGAGGTGTTGCGAGCGACAAAAGTGCTGCCGTGGTATTGTTGAACGAACAAAAGGGAGTGTATATAGAAGAGAGTTGAGAAAGCTACAAGCAAGTATAAAAGGGGCAGGGTCTACCACTGACGCTCTGCGACCAGCGTAAGAAAACGTTTTCTTGGGTCTGAAGTTGACTCTCAACTTCCTACTACTCGGGACTTGGCTTGAAGTTGTCTGCCAACTTGCTTGACCTCTCCATGAGGAAGCACTTTACTCAGCTTATATAGACTTTTGGCTACCCCTAAAGTCCGAACAAAACTACAGAAGATACTAAGAAATGCATAAAAATACTTTGTGTGGACAATATACTCTAAGCAAAAGATACTTAAGAAACTAACAATTAATTTGGTCCTCTTATTTCCCATTCTCTAAATCAGATCCAAACAACTCCTCTAAAATATCCATGCTGTCCAAGCAGTCCCCACAAATATCTGCGAATGGCTCACAACTCTCTATTTCCCCTGGGAGATATCTAGACTACTAAAGATATCTCCATCCGGTTCCATCGTGGGCACAACTTGATCCATACTCTCTATTCCAGGCCCCACCGGTCCAACACTTTCCATGCCCCTGTTGCCTCATCTTCCTCATCCTCCTCCTCCTCCTCCTCCTCCTCATCCTCTTCTTCCTCATCCTCATCCTCCTCATCCTCCTCATCCTCCTCATCCTCATCTTCCTGATCCTCGTACACTAGCTCAGGGGCTAACCATTCTAAATGGGGTCAGTGCAATGCTGATGAAGCGAAGTCATCGTTCACTACAGACTTGTCACGAGTTAGGAAAGTTTAAACCTCTCTTCGAAAAACAATTTATTATATGAAATGTGGCGGCGTGCGGAGGGATGGGCAACAGTAACGTCTACGGCGATATCGGTACTGTGAAGCCCGTATGCAGCGGGTATTAAATGTCCATTCGTAGCATGGGGATTCCGAGTGCCCAGATGAGTTGGGAACCTGGTAGAGGAGCGGATTTTCGAGGAAGGCGACGATCTCAACTTCCTTACAGTAGCAGGCAAGAACGTTGCGGGAGGATGTGAGTCATTCCGTCTTCGTATATGCAGGTCATCGCGTGTTGACCACGTGGATCTAAGACGGGTGCGATGTCGGCCGAGCGGCGGGACCAGATCGGACAACGAGTAGATCCAGGGAATAGCGCGATGAAGAGACGTAGATCCAGAGCGACTTTCCACGCAGAAGAGGACATGTACGTACCGCGATGGGGTGAAGAAGCGAAGAGAAAACAGTCGATGCGGAGGATGTGCGCACGGAGAGGAGCCGTGCTCGGTCGTGGGCTGCCGCGGACGAGAACAACCTATCGGACTTCGATAGCATGAGTTGAGTTGTGATCGCAGACTGGAGCCTTTCGCCGGGGACCGGCGATGAACACCGCTCGAAAAGAGCCGTAGCTGTAAGGGGGATGATAGGGGTAAATCGGCGGGGAGGAGATCCTCAGAACCAATTACCCTGAGAAGGAGGTGTTGCGAGCGACAAAAGTGCTGCCGTGGTATTGTTGAACGAACAAAAGGGAGTGTATATAGAAGAGAGTTGAGAAAGCTACAAGCAAGTATAAAAGGGGCAGGGTCTACCACTGACGCTCTGCGACCAGCGTAAGAAAACGTTTTCTTGGGTCTGAAGTTGACTCTCAACTTCCTACTACTCGGACTTGGCTTGAAGTTGTCTGCCAACTTGCTTGACCTCTCCATGAGGAAGCACTTTACTCAGCTTATATAGACTTTTGGCTACCCCTAAAGTCCGAACAAAACTACAGAAGATACTAAGAAATGCATAAAAATACTTTGTGTGGACAATATACTCTAAGCAAAAGATACTTAAGAAACTAACAATTAATTTGGTCCTCTTATTTCCCATTCTCTAAATCAGATCCAAACAACTCCTCTAAAATATCCATGCTGTCCAAGCAGTCCCCACAAATATCTGCGAATGGCTCACAACTCTCTATTTCCCCCTGGGAGATATCTAGACTACTAAAGATATCTCCATCCGGTTCCATCGTGGGCACAACTTGATCCATACTCTCTATTCCAGGCCCCACCGGTCCAACACTTTCCATGCCCCCTGTTGCCTCATCTTCCTCATCCTCCTCCTCCTCCTCCTCCTCCTCATCCTCTTCTTCCTCTTCCCTCATCCTCCCTCTCATCCTCATCATCCTCCTCATCCTCATCTTCTGATCCTCGTACACTAGCTCAGGGGCTAACCATTCTAAATGGGGTCAGTGCAATGCTGATGAAGCGAAGTCATCGTTCACTACAGACTTGTCACGAGTTAGGAAAGTTTAAACCTCTCTTCGAAAAACAATTATATTATATGAAATGTGGCGGCGTGCGGAGGGATGGGCAACAGTAACGTCTACGGCGATATCGGTACTGTGAAGCCCGTATGCAGCGGGTATTAAATGTCCATTCGTAGCATGGGGATTCCGAGTGCCCAGATGAGTTGGGAACCTGGTAGAGGAGCGGATTTTCGAGGAAGGCGACGATCTCAACTTCCTTACAGTAGCAGGCAAGAACGTTGCGGGAGGATGTGAGTCATTCCGTCTTCGTATATGCAGGTCATCGCGTGTTGACCACGTGGATCTAAGACGGGTGCGATGTCGGCCGAGCGGCGGGACCAGATCGGACAGCGAGTAGATCCAGGGAATAGCGCGATGAAGAGACGTAGATCCAGAGCGACTTTCCACGCAGAAGAGGACATGTACGTACCGCGATGGGGGTGAAGAAGCGAAGAGAAAACAGTCGATGCGGAGGATGTGCGCACGGAGAGGAGCCGTGCTCGGTCGTGGGCTGCCGCGGACGAGAACAACCTATCGGACTTCGATAGCATGAGTTGAGTTGTGATCGCAGACTGGAGCCTTTCGCCGGGGACCGGCGATGAACACCGCTCGAAAAGAGCCGTAGCTGTAAGGGGGATGATAGGGGTAAATCGGCGGGGGAGGAGATCCTCAGAACCAATTACCCTGAGAAGGAGGTGTTGCGAGCGACAAAAGTGCTGCCGTGGTATTGTTGAACGAACAAAAGGGAGTGTATATAGAAGAGAGTTGAGAAAGCTACAAGCAAGTATAAAAGGGGCAGGGTCTACCACTGACGCTCTGCGACCAGCGTAAGAAAACGTTTTCTTGGGTCTGAAGTTGACTCTCAACTTCCTACTACTCGGGACTTGGCTTGAAGTTGTCTGCCAACTTGCTTGACCTCTCCATGAGGAAGCACTTTACTCAGCTTATATAGACTTTTGGCTACCCCTAAAGTCCGAACAAAACTACAGAAGATACTAAGAAATGCATAAAAATACTTTGTGTGGACAATATACTCTAAGCAAAAGATACTTAAGAAACTAACAATTAATTTGGTCCTCTTATTTCCCATTCTCTAAATCAGATCCAAACAACTCCTCTAAAATATCCATGCTGTCCAAGCAGTCCCCACAAATATCTGCGAATGGCTCACAACTCTCTATTTCCCCCTGGGAGATATCTAGACTACTAAAGATATCTCCATCCGGTTCCATCGTGGGCACAACTTGATCCATACTCTCTATTCCAGGCCCCACCGGTCCAACACTTTCCATGCCCCCTGTTGCCTCATCTTCCTCATCCTCCTCCTCCTCCTCCTCCTCCTCATCCTCTTCTTCCTCATCCTCATCCTCCTCATCCTCCTCATCCTCCTCATCCTCATCTTCCTGATCCTCGTACACTAGTACTCAGCTTATATAGACTTTTGGCTACCCCTAAAGTCCGAACAAAACTACAGAAGATACTAAGAAATGCATAAAAATACTTTGTGTGGACAATATACTCTAAGCAAAAGATACTTAAGAAACTAACAATTAATTTGGTCCTCTTATTTCCCATTCTCTAAATCAGATCCAAACAACTCCTCTAAAATATCCATGCTGTCCAAGCAGTCCCCACAAATATCTGCGAATGGCTCACAACTCTCTATTTCCCCCTGGGAGATATCTAGACTACTAAAGATATCTCCATCCGGTTCCATCGTGGGCACAACTTGATCCATACTCTCTATTCCAGGCCCCACCGGTCCAACACTTTCCATGCCCCCTGTTGCCTCATCTTCCTCATCCTCCTTCCTCCTCCTCCTCCTCCTCATCCTCTTTTTCCTCATCCTCCTCATCCTCCTCATCCTCATCTTCTGATCCTCGTACACTAGCTCAGGGGCTAACCATTCTAAATGGGGTCAGTGCAATGCTGATGAAGCGAAGTCATCGTTCACTACAGACTTGTCACGAGTTAGGAAAGTTTAAACCTCTCTTCGAAAAACAATTATATTATATGAAATGTGGCGGCGTGCGGAGGATGGGCAACAGTAACGTCTACGGCGATATCGGTACTGTGAAGCCCGTATGCAGCGGGTATTAAATGTCCATTCGTAGCATGGGGATTCCGAGTGCCCAGATGAGTTGGGAACCTGGTAGAGGAGCGGATTTTCGAGGAAGGCGACGATCTCAACTTCCTTACAGTAGCAGGCAAGAACGTTGCGGGAGGATGTGAGTCATTCCGTCTTCGTATATGCAGGTCATCGCGTGTTGACCACGTGGATCTAAGACGGGTGCGATGTCGGCCGAGCGGCGGACCAGATCGGACAGCGAGTAGATCCAGGGAATAGCGCGATGAAGAGACGTAGATCCAGAGCGACTTTCCACGCAGAAGAGGACATGTACGTACCGCGATGGGGGTGAAGAAGCGAAGAGAAAACAGTCGATGCGGAGGATGTGCGCACGGAGAGGAGCCGTGCTCGGTCGTGGGCTGCCGCGGACGAGAACAACCTATCGGACTTCGATAGCATGAGTTGAGTTGTGATCGCAGACTGGAGCCTTTCGCCGGGGACCGGCGATGAACACCGCTCGAAAAAGAGCCGTAGCTGTAAGGGGGATGATAGGGGTAAATCGGCGGGGGAGGAGATCCTCAGAACCAATTACCCTGAGAAGGAGGTGTTGCGAGCGACAAAAGTGCTGCCGTGGTATTGTTGAACGAACAAAAGGGAGTGTATATAGAAGAGAGTTGAGAAAGCTACAAGCAAGTATAAAAGGGCAGGGTCTACCACTGACGCTCTGCGACCAGCGTAAGAAAACGTTTTCTTGGGTCTGAAGTTGACTCTCAACTTCCTACTACTCGGGACTTGGCTTGAAGTTGTCTGCCAACTTGCTTGACCTCTCCATGAGGAAGCACTTTACTCAGCTTATATAGACTTTTGGCTACCCCTAAAGTCCGAACAAAACTACAGAAGATACTAAGAAATGCATAAAAATACTTTGTGTGGACAATATACTCTAAGCAAAAGATACTTAAGAAACTAACAATTAATTTGGTCCTCTTATTTCCCATTCTCTAAATCAGATCCAAACAACTCCTCTAAAATATCCATGCTGTCCAAGCAGTCCCCACAAATATCTGCGAATGGCTCACAACTCTCTATTTCCCCCTGGGAGATATCTAGACTACTAAAGATATCTCCATCCGGTTCCATCGTGGGCACAACTTGATCCATACTCTCTATTCCAGGCCCCACCGTCCAACACTTTCCATGCCCCTTTGCCTCATCTTCCTCATCCTCCTCCTCCTCCTCCTCCTCCTCATCCTCTTCTTCCTCATCCTCATCCTCCTCATCCTCCTCATCCTCCTCATCCTCATCTTCCTGATCCTCGTACACTAGTACTCAGCTTATATAGACTTTTGGCTACCCCTAAAGTCCGAACAAAACTACAGAAGATACTAAGAAATGCATAAAAATACTTTGTGTGGACAATATACTCTAAGCAAAAGATACTTAAGAAACTAACAATTAATTTGGTCCTCTTATTTCCCATTCTCTAAATCAGATCCAAACAACTCCTCTAAAATATCCATGCTGTCCAAGCAGTCCCCACAAATATCTGCGAATGGCTCACAACTCTCTATTTCCCCCTGGGAGATATCTAGACTACTAAAGATATCTCCATCCGGTTCCATCGTGGGCACAACTTGATCCATACTCTCTATTCCAGGCCCCACCGGTCCAACACTTTCCATGCCCCCTGTTGCCTCATCTTCCTCATCCTCCTCCTCCTCCTCCTCCTCCTCATCCTCTTCTTCCTCATCCTCATCCTCCTCATCCTCCTCATCCTCCTCATCCTCATCTTCCTGATCCTCGTACACTAGTACTCAGCTTATATAGACTTTTGGCTACCCCTAAAGTCCGAACAAAACTACAGAAGATACTAAGAAATGCATAAAAATACTTTGTGTGGACAATATACTCTAAGCAAAAGATACTTAAGAAACTAACAATTAATTTGGTCCTCTTATTTCCCATTCTCTAAATCAGATCCAAACAACTCCTCTAAAATATCCATGCTGTCCAAGCAGTCCCCACAAATATCTGCGAATGGCTCACAACTCTCTATTTCCCCCTGGGAGATATCTAGACTACTAAAGATATCTCCATCCGGTTCCATCGTGGGCACAACTTGATCCATACTCTCTATTCCAGGCCCCACCGGTCCAACACTTTCCATGCCCCCTGTTGCCTCATCTTCCTCATCCTCCTCCTCCTCCTCCTCCTCCTCATCCTCTTTTTTCCTCATCCTCCTCATCCTCCTCATCCTCATCTTCTGATCCTCGTACACTAGCTCAGGGGCTAACCATTCTAAATGGGGTCAGTGCAATGCTGATGAAGCGAAGTCATCGTTCACTACAGACTTGTCACGAGTTAGGAAAGTTTAAACCTCTCTTCGAAAAACAATATATTATATGAAATGTGGCGGCGTGCGGAGGGATGGGCAACAGTAACGTCTACGGCGATATCGGTACTGTGAAGCCCGTATGCAGCGGGTATTAAATGTCCATTCGTAGCATGGGGATTCCGAGTGCCCAGATGAGTTGGGAACCTGGTAGAGGAGCGGATTTTCGAGGAAGGCGACGATCTCAACTTCCTTACAGTAGCAGGCAAGAACGTTGCGGGAGGATGTGAGTCATTCCGTCTTCGTATATGCAGGTCATCGCGTGTTGACCACGTGGATCTAAGACGGGTGCGATGTCGGCCGAGCGGCGGGACCAGATCGGACAGCGAGTAGATCCAGGGAATAGCGCGATGAAGAGACGTAGATCCAGAGCGACTTTCCACGCAGAAGAGGACATGTACGTACCGCGATGGGGGTGAAGAAGCGAAGAGAAAACAGTCGATGCGGAGGATGTGCGCACGGAGAGGAGCCGTGCTCGGTCGTGGGCTGCCGCGGACGAGAACAACCTATCGGACTTCGATAGCATGAGTTGAGTTGTGATCGCAGACTGGAGCCTTTCGCCGGGGACCGGCGATGAACACCGCTCGAAAGAGCCGTAGCTGTAAGGGGGATGATAGGGGTAAATCGGCGGGGGAGGAGATCCTCAGAACCAATTACCCTGAGAAGGAGGTGTTGCGAGCGACAAAAGTGCTGCCGTGGTATTGTTGAACGAACAAAAGGGAGTGTATATAGAAGAGAGTTGAGAAAGCTACAAGCAAGTATAAAAGGGGCAGGGTCTACCACTGACGCTCTGCGACCAGCGTAAGAAAACGTTTTCTTGGGTCTGAAGTTGACTCTCAACTTCCTACTACTCGGGACTTGGCTTGAAGTTGTCTGCCAACTTGCTTGACCTCTCCATGAGGAAGCACTTTACTCAGCTTATATAGACTTTTGGCTACCCCTAAAGTCCGAACAAAACTACAGAAGATACTAAGAAATGCATAAAAATACTTTGTGTGGACAATATACTCTAAGCAAAAGATACTTAAGAAACTAACAATTAATTTGGTCCTCTTATTTCCCATTCTCTAAATCAGATCCAAACAACTCCTCTAAAAATATCCATGCTGTCCAAGCAGTCCCCACAAATATCTGCGAATGGCTCACAACTCTCTATTTCCCCCTGGGAGATATCTAGACTACTAAAGATATCTCCATCCGGTTCCATCGTGGGCACAACTTGATCCATACTCTCTATTCCAGGCCCCACCGGTCCAACACTTTCCATGCCCCCTGTTGCCTCATCTTCCTCATCCTCCTCCTCCTCTCCTCCTCCTCATCCTCTTCTTCCTCATCCTCATCCTCCTCATCCTCCTCATCCTCCTCATCCTCATCTTCCTGATCCTCGTACACTAGTACTCAGCTTATATGACTTTTGGCTACCCTAAAGTCCGAACAAAACTACAGAAGATACTAAGAAATGCATAAAAATACTTTGTGTGGACAATATACTCTAAGCAAAAGATACTTAAGAAACTAACAATTAATTTGGTCCTCTTATTTCCCATTCTCTAAATCAGATCCAAACAACTCCTCTAAAATATCCATGCTGTCCAAGCAGTCCCCACAAATATCTGCGAATGGCTCACAACTCTCTATTTCCCCTGGGAGATATCTAGACTACTAAAGATATCTCCATCCGGTTCCATCGTGGGCACAACTTGATCCATACTCTCTATTCCAGCCCCACCGGTCCAACACTTTCCATGCCCCCTGTTGCCTCATCTTCCTCATCCTCCTCCTCCTCCTCCTCCTCCTCATCCTCTTCTTCCTCATCCTCATCCTCCTCATCCTCCTCATCCTCCTCATCCTCATCTTCCTGATCCTCGTACACTAGTACTCAGCTTATATAGACTTTTGGCTACCCCTAAAGTCCGAACAAAACTACAGAAGATACTAAGAAATGCATAAAAATACTTTGTGTGGACAATATACTCTAAGCAAAAGATACTTAAGAAACTAACAATTAATTTTGGTCCTCTTATTTCCATTCTCTAAATCAGATCAAACAACTCCTCTAAAATATCCATGCTGTCCAAGCAGTCCCCACAAATATCTGCGAATGGCTCACAACTCTCTATTTCCCCCTGGGAGATATCTAGACTACTAAAGATATCTCCATCCGGTTCCATCGTGGGCACAACTTGATCCATACTCTCTATTCCAGGCCCCACCGGTCCAACACTTTCCATGCCCCCTGTTGCCTCATCTTCCTCATCCTCCTCCTCCTCCTCCTCCTCCTCATCCTCTTTTTCCTCATCCTCCTCATCCTCCTCATCCTCATCTTCCTGATCCTCGTACACTAGCTCAGGGCTAACCATTCTAAATGGGGTCAGTGCAATGCTGATGAAGCGAAGTCATCGTTCACTACAGACTTGTCACGAGTTAGGAAAGTTTAAACCTCTCTTCGAAAACAATTATATTATATATGAAATGTGGCGGCGTGCGGAGGGATGGGCAACAGTAACGTCTACGGCGATATCGGTACTGTGAAGCCCGTACTGCAGCGGGTATTAAATGTCCATTCGTAGCATGGGGGATTCCGAGTGCCCAGATGAGTTGGGAACTGGTTAGAGGAGCGGATTTTCGAGGAAGGCGACGATCTCAACTTCCTTACAGTAGCAGGCAAGAACGTTGCGGGAGGATGTGAGTCATTCCGTCTTCGTATATGCAGGTCATCGCGTGTTGACCACGTGGATCTAAGACGGGTGCGATGTCGGCCGAGCGGCGGGACCAGATCGGACAGCGAGTAATCCAGGGAATAGCGCGATGAAGAGACGTAGATCCAGAGCGACTTTCCACGCAGAAGAGGACATGTACGTACCGCGAGGGGTGAAGAAGCGAAGAGAAACAGTCGATGCGGAGGATGTGCGCACGGAGAGGAGCCGTGCTCGGTCGTGGGCTGCCGCGGACGAGAAACAACCTATCGGACTTCGATAGCATGAGTTGAGTTGTGATCGCAGACTGGAGCCTTTCGCCGGGGACCGGCGATGAACACCGCTCGAAAAGAGCCGTAGCTGTAAGGGGGATGATAGGGGTAAATCGGCGGGGGAGGAGATCCTCAGAACCAATTACCCTGAGAAGGAGGTGTTGCGAGCGACAAAAGTGCTGCCTGTGTATTGTTGTGAACGAACAAAAGGGAGTGTATATAGAAGAGAGTTGAGAAAGCTACAAGCAAGTATAAAAGGGCAGGGTCCCACTGACCCTCGACCAGCGTAAGAAACGTTTTCTGGAAGTTGACTCTCAACTTCCTACTACTCGGACTTGCAGTTGCCAACTTGCTGACCTCTCCATGAGGAAGCACTTTACTCAGCTTAATAGACTTTTGGCTACCCCTAAACGAACAAAACTACAAACAGATAATGCATAAAAATACTTTGTGTGGACAAATATCTAAGCAAAGATATTAAGAAACTAAAATTTGTCTCTTATTTCCCATTCTCTAAATCAATCCAAACTCCTCTAAAATATCCATGCTGTCCAAGCAGTCCCCACAATATCTGCGAATGGCTCACAACTCTCTATTTCCCCCTGGGAGATATCTAGACTACTAAAGATATCTCCATCCGGTTCCATCGTGGGCACAACTTGATCCATACTCTCTATTCCAGGCCCCACCGGTCCAACACTTTCCATGCCCCCTGTTGCCTCATCTTCCTCATCCTCCTCCTCCTCCTCCTCCTCCTCATCCTCTTCTTCCTCATCCTCACCTCCTCATCCTCCTCATCCTCCTCATCCTCATCTTCCTGATCCTCGTACACTAGTACTCAGCTTATATAGACTTTTGGCTACCCCTAAAGTCCGAACAAAACTACAGAAGATACTAAGAAATGCATAAAAATACTTTGTGTGGACAATATACTCTAAGCAAAAGATACTTAAGAAACTAACAATTAATTTGGTCCTCTTATTTCCCATTCTCTAAATCAGATCCAAACAACTCCTCTAAAATATCCATGCTGTCCAAGCAGTCCCCACAAATATCTGCGAATGGCTCACAACTCTCTATTTCCCCCTGGGAGATATCTAGACTACTAAAGATATCTCCATCCGGTTCCATCGTGGGCACAACTTGATCCATACTCTCTATTCCAGGCCCACCGGTCCAACACTTTCCATGCCCCCTGTTGCCTCATCTTCCTCATCCTCCTCCTCCTCCTCCTCCTCCTCATCCTCTTCTTCCTCATCCTCATCCTCCTCATCCTCCTCATCCTCCTCATCCTCATCTTCCTGATCCTCGTACACTAGCTCAGGGGCTAACCATTCTAAATGGGGTCAGTGCAATGCTGATGAAGCGAAGTCATCGTTCACTACAGACTTGTCACGAGTTAGGAAAGTTTAAACCTCTCTTCGAAAAACAATTATATTATATGAAATGTGGCGGCGTGCGGAGGGATGGGCAACAGTAACGTCTACGGCGATATCGTACTGTGAAGCCCGTATGCAGCGGGTATTAAATGTCCATTCGTAGCATGGGGGATTCCGAGTGCCCAGATGAGTTGGGAACCTGGTAGAGGAGCGGATTTTCGAGGAAGGCGACGATCTCAACTTCCTTACAGTAGCAGGCAAGAACGTTGCGGGAGGATGTGAGTCATTCCGTCTTCGTATATGCAGGTCATCGCGTGTTGACCACGTGGATCTAAGACGGGTGCGATGTCGGCCGAGCGGCGGACCAGATCGGACAGCGAGTAGATCCAGGGAATAGCGCGATGAAGAGACGTAGATCCAGAGCGACTTTCCACGCAGAAGAGGACATGTACGTACCGCGATGGGGGTGAAGAAGCGAAGAGAAAACAGTCGATGCGGAGGATGTGCGCACGGAGAGGAGCCGTGCTCGGTCGTGGGCTGCCGCGGACGAGAACAACCTATCGGACTTCGATAGCATGAGTTGAGTTGTGATCGCAGACTGGAGCCTTTCGCCGGGGACCGGCGATGAACACCGCTCGAAAAGAGCCGTAGCTGTAAGGGGGATGATGGGGTAAATCGGCGGGGGAGGAGATCCTCAGAACCAATTACCCTGAGAAGGAGGTGTTGCGAGCGACAAAAGTGCTGCCGTGGTATTGTTGAACGAACAAAAGGGAGTGTATATAGAAGAGAGTTGAGAAAGCTACAAGCAAGTATAAAAGGGGCAGGGTCTACCACTGACGCTCTGCGACCAGCGTAAGAAAACGTTTTCTTGGGTCTGAAGTTGACTCTCAACTTCCTACTACTCGGGACTTGGCTTGAAGTTGTCTGCCAACTTGCTTGACCTCTCCATGAGGAAGCACTTTACTCAGCTTATATAGACTTTTGGCTACCCCTAAAGTCCGAACAAAACTACAGAAGATACTAAGAAATGCATAAAAATACTTTGTGTGGACAATATACTCTAAGCAAAAGATACTTAAGAAACTAACAATTAATTTGGTCCTCTTATTTCCCATTCTCTAAATCAGATCCAAACAACTCCTCTAAAATATCCATGCTGTCCAAGCAGTCCCCACAAATATCTGCGAATGGCTCACAACTCTCTATTTCCCCCTGGGAGATATCTAGACTACTAAAGATATCTCCATCCGGTTCCATCGTGGGCACAACTTGATCCATACTCTCTATTCCAGGCCCCACCGGTCCAACACTTTCCATGCCCCCTGTTGCCTCATCTTCCTCTCCTCCTCCTCCTCCTCCTCCTCATCCTCTTCTTCCTCATCCTCATCCTCCTCATCCTCCTCATCCTCCTCATCCTCATCTTCCTGATCCTCGTACACTAGCTCAGGGGCTAACCATTCTAAATGGGGTCAGTGCAATGCTGATGAAGCGAAGTCATCGTTCACTACAGACTTGTCACGAGTTAGGAAAGTTTAAACCTCTCTTCGAAAAACAATTATATTATATGAAATGTGGCGGCGTGCGGAGGGATGGGCAACAGTAACGTCTACGGCGATATCGGTACTGTGAAGCCCGTATGCAGCGGGTATTAAATGTCCATTCGTAGCATGGGGGATTCCGAGTGCCCAGATGAGTTGGGAACCTGGTAGAGGAGCGGATTTTCGAGGAAGGCGACGATCTCAACTTCCTTACAGTAGCAGGCAAGAACGTTGCGGGAGGATGTGAGTCATTCCGTCTTCGTATATGCAGGTCATCGCGTGTTGACCACGTGGATCTAAGACGGGTGCGATGTCGGCCGAGCGGCGGGACCAGATCGGACAGCGAGTAGATCCAGGGAATAGCGCGATGAAGAGACGTAGATCCAGAGCGACTTTCCACGCAGAAGAGGACATGTACGTACCGCGATGGGGTGAAGAAGCGAAGAGAAAACAGTCGATGCGGAGGATGTGCGCACGGAGAGGAGCCGTGCTCGGTCGTGGGCTGCCGCGGACGAGAACAACCTATCGGACTTCGATAGCATGAGTTGAGTTGTGATCGCAGACTGGAGCCTTTCGCCGGGGACCGGCGATGAACACCGCTCGAAAAGAGCCGTAGCTGTAAGGGGGATGATAGGGGTAAATCGGCGGGGGAGGAGATCCTCAGAACCAATTACCCTGAGAAGGAGGTGTTGCGAGCGACAAAAGTGCTGCCGTGGTATTGTTGAACGAACAAAAGGGAGTGTATATAGAAGAGAGTTGAGAAAGCTACAAGCAAGTATAAAAGGGGCAGGGTCTACCACTGACGCTCTGCGACCAGCGTAAGAAAAACGTTTTCTTGGGTCTGAAGTTGACTCTCAACTTCCTACTACTCGGGACTTGGCTTGAAGTTGTCTGCCAACTTGCTTGACCTCTCCATGAGGAAGCACTTTACTCAGCTATATATAGACTTTTGGCTACCCCTAAAGTCCGAACAAAACTACAGAAGATACTAAGAAATGCATAAAAATACTTTGTGTGGACAATATACTCTAAGCAAAAGATACTTAAGAAACTAACAATTAATTTGGTCCTCTTATTTCCCATTCTCTAAATCAGATCCAAACAACTCCTCTAAAATATCCATGCTGTCCAAGCAGTCCCCACAAATATCTGCGAATGGCTCACAACTCTCTATTTCCCCCTGGGAGATATCTAGACTACTAAAGATATCTCCATCCGGTTCCATCGTGGGCACAACTTGATCCATACTCTCTATTCCAGGCCCCACCGGTCCAACACTTTCCATGCCCCCTGTTGCCTCATCTTCCTCATCCTCCTCCTCCTCCTCCTCCTCCTCATCCTCTTCTTCCTCATCCTCATCCTCCTCATCCTCCTCATCCTCCTCATCCTCATCTTCCTGATCCTCGTACACTAGCTCAGGGGCTAACCATTCTAAATGGGGTCAGTGCAATGCTGATGAAGCGAAGTCATCGTTCACTACAGACTTGTCACGAGTTAGGAAAGTTTAAACCTCTCTTCGAAAAACAATTATATTATATGAAATGTGGCGGCGTGCGGAGGGATGGGCAACAGTAACGTCTACGGCGATATCGGTACTGTGAAGCCCGTATGCAGCGGGTATTAAATGTCCATTCGTAGCATGGGGGATTCCGAGTGCCCAGATGAGTTGGGAACCTGGTAGAGGAGCGGATTTTCGAGGAAGGCGACGATCTCAACTTCCTTACAGTAGCAGGCAAGAACGTTGCGGGAGGATGTGAGTCATTCCGTCTTCGTATATGCAGGTCATCGCGTGTTGACCACGTGGATCTAAGACGGGTGCGATGTCGGCCGAGCGGCGGGACCAGATCGGACAGCGAGTAGATCCAGGGAATAGCGCGATGAAGAGACGTAGATCCAGAGCGACTTTCCACGCAGAAGAGGACATGTACGTACCGCGATGGGGGTGAAGAAGCGAAGAGAAAACAGTCGATGCGGAGGATGTGCGCACGGAGAGGAGCCGTGCTCGGTCGTGGGCTGCCGCGGACGAGAACAACCTATCGGACTTCGATAGCATGAGTTGAGTTGTGATCGCAGACTGGAGCCTTTCGCCGGGGACCGGCGATGAACACCGCTCGAAAAGAGCCGTAGCTGTAAGGGGATGATAGGGGTAAATGGCGGGGAGGAGATCCTCAGAACCAATTACCTGAGAAGGAGTGTTGCGAGCGACAAAAGTGCTGCCGTGGTATTGTTGAACGAACAAAAGGGAGTGTATATAGAAGAGAGTTGAGAAAGCTACAAGCAAGTATAAAAGGGGCAGGGTCTACCACTGACGCTCTGCGACCAGCGTAAGAAAACGTTTTCTTGGGTCTGAAGTTGACTCTCAACTTCCTACTACTCGGGACTTGGCTTGAAGTTGTCTGCCAACTTGCTTGACCTCTCCATGAGGAAGCACTTTACTCAGCTTATATAGACTTTTGGCTACCCCTAAAGTCCGAACAAAACTACAGAAGATACTAAGAAATGCATAAAAATACTTTGTGTGGACAATATACTCTAAGCAAAAGATACTTAAGAAACTAACAATTAATTTGGTCCTCTTATTTCCCATTCTCTAAATCAGATCCAAACAACTCCTCTAAAATATCCATGCTGTCCAAGCAGTCCCCACAAATATCTGCGAATGGCTCACAACTCTCTATTTCCCCCTGGGAGATATCTAGACTACTAAAGATATCTCCATCCGGTTCCATCGTGGGCACAACTTGATCCATACTCTCTATTCCAGGCCCCACCGGTCCAACACTTTCCATGCCCCCTGTTGCCTCATCTTCCTCATCCTCCTCCTCCTCCTCCTCCTCCTCATCCCTCTTCCTCATCCTCCTCCTCATCCTCCTCATCCTCCTCATCCTCATCTTCCTGATCCTCGTACACTAGTACTCAGCTTATATAGACTTTTGGCTACCCCTAAAGTCCGAACAAAACTACAGAAGATACTAAGAAATGCATAAAAATACTTTGTGTGGACAATATACTCTAAGCAAAAGATACTTAAGAAACTAACAATTAATTTGGTCCTCTTATTTCCCATTCTCTAAATCAGATCCAAACAACTCCTCTAAAATATCCATGCTGTCCAAGCAGTCCCCACAAATATCTGCGAATGGCTCACAACTCTCTATTTCCCCCTGGGAGATATCTAGACTACTAAAGATATCTCCATCCGGTTCCATCGTGGGCACAACTTGATCCATACTCTCTATTCCAGGCCCCACCGGTCCAACACTTTCCATGCCCCCTGTTGCCTCATCTTCCTCATCCTCCTCCTCCTCCTCCTCCTCCTCATCCTCTTCTTCCTCATCCATCCTCATCCTCCTCATTCCTCATCCTCATCTTGATCCTCGTACACTAGCTCAGGGGCTAACCATTCTAAATGGGGTCAGTGCAATGCTGATGAAGCGAAGTCATCGTTCACTACAGACTTGTCACGAGTTAGGAAAGTTTAAACCTCTCTTCGAAAAACAATTATATTATATGAAATGTGGCGGCGTGCGGAGGGATGGGCAACAGTAACGTCTACGGCGATATCGGTACTGTGAAGCCCGTATGCAGCGGGTATTAAATGTCCATTCGTAGCATGGGGGATTCCGAGTGCCCAGATGAGTTGGGAACCTGGTAGAGGAGCGGATTTTCGAGGAAGGCGACGATCTCAACTTCCTTACAGTAGCAGGCAAGAACGTTGCGGGAGGATGTGAGTCATTCCGTCTTCGTATATGCAGGTCATCGCGTGTTGACCACGTGGATCTAAGACGGGTGCGATGTCGGCCGAGCGGCGGGACCAGATCGGACAGCGAGTAGATCCAGGGAATAGCGCGATGAAGAGACGTAGATCCAGAGCGACTTTCCACGCAGAAGAGGACATGTACGTACCGCGATGGGGGTGAAGAAGCGAAGAGAAAACAGTCGATGCGGAGGATGTGCGCACGGAGAGGAGCCGTGCTCGGTCGTGGGCTGCCGCGGACGAGAACAACCTATCGGACTTCGATAGCATGAGTTGAGTTGTGATCGCAGACTGGAGCCTTTCGCCGGGGACCGGCGATGAACACCGCTCGAAAAGAGCCGTAGCTGTAAGGGGGATGATAGGGGTAAATCGGCGGGGGAGGAGATCCTCAGAACCAATTACCCTGAGAAGGAGGTGTTGCGAGCGACAAAAGTGCTGCCGTGGTATTGTTGAACGAACAAAAGGGAGTGTATATAGAAGAGAGTTGAGAAAGCTACAAGCAAGTATAAAAGGGGCAGGGTCTACCACTGACGCTCTGCGACCAGCGTAAGAAAACGTTTTCTTGGGTCTGAAGTTGACTCTCAACTTCCTACTACTCGGGACTTGGCTTGAAGTTGTCTGCCAACTTGCTTGACCTCTCCATGAGGAAGCACTTTACTCAGCTTATATAGACTTTTGGCTACCCCTAAAGTCCGAACAAAACTACAGAAGATACTAAGAAATGCATAAAAATACTTTGTGTGGACAATATACTCTAAGCAAAAGATACTTAAGAAACTAACAATTAATTTGGTCCTCTTATTTCCCATTCTCTAAATCAGATCCAAACAACTCCTCTAAAATATCCATGCTGTCCAAGCAGTCCCCACAAATATCTGCGAATGGCTCACAACTCTCTATTTCCCCCTGGGAGATATCTAGACTACTAAAGATATCTCCATCCGGTTCCATCGTGGGCACAACTTGATCCATACTCTCTATTCCAGGCCCCACCGGTCCAACACTTTCCATGCCCCCTGTTGCCTCATCTTCCTCATCCTCCTCCTCCTCCTCCTCCTCCTCATCCTCTTCTTCCTCATCCTCATCCTCCTCATCCTCCTCATCCTCCTCATCCTCATCTTCCTGATCCTCGTACACTAGCTAGCTGGGCTAACCATTCTAAATGGGTCAGTGCAATGCTGATGAAGCGAAGTCATCGTTCACTACAGACTTGTCACGAGTTAGGAAAGTTTAAACCTCTCTTCGAAAAACAATTATATTATATGAAATGTGGCGGCGTGCGGAGGGATGGGCAACAGTAACGTCTACGGCGATATCGGTACTGTGAAGCCCGTATGCAGCGGGTATTAAATGTCCATTCGTAGCATGGGGGATTCCGAGTGCCCAGATGAGTTGGGAACCTGGTAGAGGAGCGGATTTTCGAGGAAGGCGACGATCTCAACTTCCTTACAGTAGCAGGCAAGAACGTTGCGGGAGGATGTGAGTCATTCCGTCTTCGTATATGCAGGTCATCGCGTGTTGACCACGTGGATCTAAGACGGGTGCGATGTCGGCCGAGCGGCGGGACCAGATCGGACAGCGAGTAGATCCAGGGAATAGCGCGATGAAGAGACGTAGATCCAGAGCGACTTTCCACGCAGAAGAGGACATGTACGTACCGCGATGGGGGTGAAGAAGCGAAGAGAAAACAGTCGATGCGGAGGATGTGCGCACGGAGAGGAGCCGTGCTCGGTCGTGGGCTGCCGCGGACGAGAACAACCTATCGGACTTCGATAGCATGAGTTGAGTTGTGATCGCAGACTGGAGCCTTTCGCCGGGGACCGGCGATGAACACCGCTCGAAAAGAGCCGTAGCTGTAAGGGGGATGATAGGGGTAAATCGGCGGGGGAGGAGATCCTCAGAACCAATTACCCTGAGAAGGAGGTGTTGCGAGCGACAAAAGTGCTGCCGTGGTATTGTTGAACGAACAAAAGGGAGTGTATATAGAAGAGAGTTGAGAAAGCTACAAGCAAGTATAAAAGGGGCAGGGTCTACCACTGACGCTCTGCGACCAGCGTAAGAAAACGTTTTCTTGGGTCTGAAGTTGACTCTCAACTTCCTACTACTCGGGACTTGGCTTGAAGTTGTCTGCCAACTTGCTTGACCTCTCCATGAGGAAGCACTTTACTCAGCTTATATAGACTTTTGGCTACCCTAAAGTCCGAACAAAACTACAGAAGATACTAAGAAATGCATAAAAATACTTTGTGTGGACAATATACTCTAAGCAAAAGATACTTAAGAAACTAACAATTAATTTGGTCCTCTTATTTCCCATTCTCTAAATCAGATCCAAACAACTCCTCTAAAATATCCATGCTGTCCAAGCAGTCCCCACAAATATCTGCGAATGGCTCACAACTCTCTATTTCCCCCTGGGAGATATCTAGACTACTAAAGATATCTCCATCCGGTTCCATCGTGGGCACAACTTGATCCATACTCTCTATTCCAGGCCCCACCGGTCCAACACTTTCCATGCCCCTGTTGCCTCATCTTCCTCATCCTCCTCCTCCTCCTCCTCCTCCTCATCCTCTTCTTCCTCATCCTCATCCTCCTCATCCTCCTCATCCTCCTCATTCATCTTCCTGATCCTCGTACACTAGTACTCAGCTTATATAGACTTTTGGCTACCCCTAAAGTCCGAACAAAACTACAGAAGATACTAAGAAATGCATAAAAATACTTTGTGTGGACAATATACTCTAAGCAAAAGATACTTAAGAAACTAACAATTAATTTGGTCCTCTTATTTCCCATTCTCTAAATCAGATCCAAACAACTCCTCTAAAATATCCATGCTGTCCAAGCAGTCCCCACAAATATCTGCGAATGGCTCACAACTCTCTATTTCCCCTGGGAGATATCTAGACTACTAAAGATATCTCCATCCGGTTCCATCGTGGGCACAACTTGATCCATACTCTCTATTCCAGGCCCCACCGGTCCAACACTTTCCATGCCCCCTGTTGCCTCATCTTCCTCATCCTCCTCCTCCTCCTCCTCCTCCTCATCCTCTTCTTCTCATCTCATCCTCCTCATCCTCCTCATCCTCCTCATCCTCATCTTCCTGATCCTCGTACACTAGCTCAGGGGCTAACCATTCTAAATGGGTCAGTGCAATGCTGATGAAGCGAAGTCATCGTTCACTACAGACTTGTCACGAGTTAGGAAAGTTTAAACCTCTCTTCGAAAAACAATTATATTATATGAAATGTGGCGGCGTGCGGAGGGATGGGCAACAGTAACGTCTACGGCGATATCGGTACTGTGAAGCCCGTATGCAGCGGGTATTAAATGTCCATTCGTAGCATGGGGGATTCCGAGTGCCCAGATGAGTTGGGAACCTGGT